>VZRR01000616.1:0-64301 GCA_013398015.1 Oreocharis arfaki | reverse complement strand
CTGCTGGAGTGAGTCCAGAGGAGGCCACCAAGTTGATTAGAGGGATGGAGCACCACTCTTGCCAGGAAAGGCTGAGAGAACTGGGATTGTTCAGCCTGGAAAAGAGAGGGCTTAGGGGTGACCTAATTGGGACCTTTCGGTACCTGAAAGGAACTTATGGGAAAGATGGAGAGAGACAATTTACAAGAACATTTATTGACAGGACAAGGGGAGTGGTGTCAAACTGAAAGAAGGTGGGTTTAGATTAGATTCCTTTACTGTGAGGGTGGTGAGGCACTAGAACAGGTTGCCCAGAGAAGTTGTGGATGCCCTGACCCTGGAAGTGTTCAAGGCCAGGTTGCATGGGGCTCTGAGCAACCTGGTCTAGTTGAAAGTGTTCCTGCCCATGGCGGGGGGCCTGGAGCTAGATGATCTTCAATGTCCCCTTCCAACCCAAACCATTCTATAGTTCTATGATTTGGCAGTCACAGAACATTTAAAAAGATGTGTTGATGTGAAATGCAGTTTCTCTTTGTTTCTTTTGCTGCTCAAGACTAGTAGCTCATTTTACAAAAGCAATGAATTAAAAAATATAAACTTGAAAATGCTCAAGAATGGTGGAGAAGTACTAAGTTCAAAGTCTGTACTGCAGTTGAGGTGTAGAGATTTCCTTTTAAAACTTCTAAGAAGTTGTATATATACATATATATATGAGAAACAAACACTCTGCATTCTTTTGTGAGATATGGAAATATGAGTTTGAGAATCTAGAGTCAACTATCTACATTATTGCTCCTCACATGAGAGTTTTTTCATGCTTGAGCTTCTGTTTTAATTTAGGTTTAGGAAAAGGTACCAAATTAATTGAGCAGCAGCATAATACATCCCTTAAAGACAAAGGGTAGGTTGAATAGTTCCATAGCAGTGATTCATAGGACAATTACTGCTAATAAACCTTGAGCTAAAGGAACCTGATGAATACCATGGCAGAGTGATTTCTTTCCAATAGGAAATTACTTGTACCTCCTGTCTGATCTGTGAGCATTGCAGAAGTAAAAATGGAAAATATAGATACTGAAATTTCTCACAAGTTTTTCTTACAAGTCTTTTTCTGGAATATAAGCAGCTGTTCTAGGATATCCTCTTATATATCTGGAATTCCCACCCACTTCTTATGGTAGTTAATAGGAAAAAGTGAGAGTTGTATTTATAATTTGCTCAGATCCTTTCAAGAGCTTTTGAAGTTTTAGAACTCAAATATTAGTGACCATCCTCTGCAAAAGGATAAAATTTCAAAATCTACCACCAGATTATTAACAGCAACAGACTAATTAGAGATGTAATGATTAAATATCCTTTTATTAGGCTATATTAACTGTTAGCATTGAGAAGCCACCAGGTGAAGCAGTCTGACAAAATCCTTTGTATTTCTCTGAAACAACTGTTCTATATTTTAAAATTAATCTGAAGGAGCATAAGAAGAGTCAGGTTAAACTTCTAAATGAACAGTCTCTCTTTCTTTGTAGTAAGGATATTGTTAGGTCTTCTATAAAATTACCAAAATTTTCTGCCCTTAGAATATGCTTAGGTAGCCTGTTCTCCAGACTTCAGTTGATTTCAGTTATCACATTCAGTGTCATGCTTTCTTACTAGTTTTCACCAAAGCAATTTTCCCATTACATATTTAATTTACTTTGAAGCCTGACTGGGCTAATACGATGTTTGGTATTAATGGTGAGAAGCTCCATCTCCCATTGATCTTATGAATTAATAATTTCAAGTCTTCTGCTCACACTTTAATTCATGTAGAAAGGTAAGAATGCTTTTTGAACCACAAGTAAGTGTGCTGCTACTTGCCTTTTTGATTGGGTTGTATTCAGAGCTGGTGTACCACTACAGAATACCCCCAGGAACCAAGGTAAGATTTTTCCCCTCATTACTCAGAAAATATGTACATGTTCATTTCTGACAGGTTGCACTATATAAACCATACAGTTTCAAATCATCTGACAGGAAATCTGACAACACCCATAGAAGGACCATGTGCCCGTTCTCAGGAATACCAATATTTACTGTCTTCAGAAATCCCTCTTGGTGTGTGGAGAATGAGCAGCAGCATAAAAGCTTTCAATTGGTGTCTGTCCGATGATTTTTCCACTCCATTTTTCTTCCAGAGACAGTGACCTAGTAATAATGAGTGAAGATAATAGACATTATGGCAGGCAAAGCTGACAACTTACAGCTTTGAGTTTTACTCTGGAAATAAAAGTAAATAAAATATTTTTTGTATTTTTCTCCCCCTTCTGAATATTGCAACAAACAAGTCAGCTGTGCCTGAACCAGCTCTCAGAAACTGTCAGGTCCAGTGCTCCATCTCCTCTGCCGGGAGTTCCCATGGCAACGAATTTAGCTGAAGTAAAAGGAATTACAGACAGATATTTATTTTTTTTTCCCCTGGCTCCCCTCTTCCCCTCCTCTCTGTGCCAGTTCAGAAAAAAGTGTTGCTCTCTAATCTTTGGGGTGCTGAGAATTGCCATTGAGCCACCCAGCTACATTTGCTCTGTTTGTTGCATTTGAAAAGTCTGTCCTAGTTCCCCTCTGTCTCTTGGGTGTCTGATTTACGACATCAAACAAGAAAAAAAAGGCAAGAGAGACTTCCAAGAGTGGAAGTTCTTGAGGAGGGAAGATGCTAGCCCAGAGCCACCTTCAGTTCTGATGCTTGAAAAACACAGCCTGTTCACATTTTTTTTTTTTTAAATTTGACTGCGATTTTCCAAGGAGTGTGGCTATAATCCTTAAAGATAAGACATCACACATTAACTGTAGAATCTAGAACCATGACTGCAGAATATTTGCAGATGCTTAGATTTGTGTCAGTGAATTGTGCTCTGATGAGGTTGGTGGTTGCATTGGCCACATTTGGCAACTGATAAAGTCTTTTAAGTACTGCAATTATCTGTGAGAAGATAACCTAGAGCCAGGTGAATTTTTTTGAAAATTTTTCAAAAATATCTTCAAACTGTCACTCAAGAATTAATTAACTTTTTTTTTTCAGTATGCAGCCCTACTGGAAAGAAAAGCACAGTGACAGGCATATGACACCCAACTCTTGCTCAGGCTGCAGTTCCAGTGAGAGCATAGATGCTGGGTGCTCTTGCACAGAAGTGGAACAGGTTGCTCATGGTGGCCCTGCTGCCAGCTGTGGTGAAATCAGCAGGCATCCTTCCCAACCAGACTCGGCTTTGAAGAGAAGAACACGTATCCAGTAGGAACACGTGCACAGCCCAGACATCATGGAGAGGACCAAAGCTGTCTGTGTCCGTGATGTGAGAACAGAAGACTATCCTCTTTCCCTTGTTTTGGCTCAAGTCCTGCAGTGGACTCAAGATTTCTGCTCTGCTCCTGGGCCAGGGTTTGCTTCAAAGTGGCATTTGAAAATGTGTGGACAGATAGCCAAGACTTAGATGTGGGAATGCTTAAGATACGATCTGTCCTTTGGAGAGCCGGAATGTGCTCGCAGGTTCCTGCAGTGTGGTCTGGGACAACACCAGGGACCATATTTTGCTGAATCTACTGTGTGCTAAGAATGAGGATGATTCAGGTTTATGTTTCTGAGAAGTTAATGACTTAGCTGGAAGCAGAGGTTAACAAAAGAAGTAGGCTATAACTCCTATATCAATTCCTGACTTCCACAGTTTAGTTTTGAAAATTATAGAACAGATAGGAAAACAGAGGATCATCAGTACTGTACCATTGTGCTCTGCAGTGTTCCTCAGTGACAATGTTTCAGGTATCTGTTTTAACCATCCCACTGGGTGCTCAGATGTAGCTCTCACATCCCACACAGATTGTGTGCAATATAGGGATGTCAGCCAGCTTTGCTGACCTCAGCCTCAAACTGCAAACAGACATGAATCCAAGCACATATATTCAATTTTAACATGCTGACATACAAAGCAATTTAAGATGATAGAGCCTTGAAAAGATAGCGGAAGAATTTTGTAATATCTATTAGCAATTACCAAAAAAGTATATTATCAGAGTGGCAGCATCTACAAGAGGGACTGTATTAATAGTTTTTGTAAAAGTAATACTTTCAACTTAAAAGTATACCTGAAATGGGTCTGCAGGAACTATATGAAATAGTCTAATTTGTTGGGTTTGTTTTTTTTAAGAACTCTTCCTGAAACTTTGGTAAGGTCTCAGATTGCTTTTATCCCTAAAAAAGAGCTTCTGCCATCATTTGTTACCTCAATGGATAGTATGCCTCTCCTCTTTACCGCTGTAAACCAAGTGAGAACTTGGCTTGGAAGCAAGCCTACAGCAAATACCAGACTCCAGCGCCCTATGCTGAATCCTGGAACTTTGTGAGCAAAATTTCTCTGCCACTGTTACAAGGAATGAGGAAATTTATTTTGTAAAATAAATGAAAGCCAACACTGATTTAAATTTGTTTCAGAAATTCTGAATTAAGTAGGAATATTTGAGATTTTTCTTGCAGCAGAAGCATCCAATAAATCAAATATGTGTATCCAGTGCACACCACAGCTTAGCTGTTTATATTCTAACTACATAGTTATGATCACTAATCATCTTAAATTCATCATGCCCCTTTCTTCAAAGGTGAGAAAACAAACTCTATTACATAGTCCAAGTTTTGTTCTTGGTTAAAAAAAAGAGGCGCACCTGTGTCCCTGCCCGGATTCTGCTTTGAGCATCCTAAAAAATCTCCCTTGTTTCTTTCATTTCGTTTAGTGGCTGACCAAAGTAATTGTGCCTTCAAAATCCTGTACAGCTGTTTTTGTGTTACTGTTCCGTCTTTGTCTTTTAACCCAATTATCGAGTAAAAAATTGGTATAATCTCTCATGGCAAACAGAGAGATTATTGCTTTTTAATTATGAAGAAGCCTGTCACCTAACAAAGAGTTTCACAGGTGGAGGGTCTCCTCTGATCCTCCACTGACTCAACATTTTGTCTGTTCCTGTTTCAGTTAAAGACAGCTCTTGGAACGATACATCACATGGAGGTTTTCCCCTTCCCTTGACAAATGCTGTGGATCAAAGACCTGCTGTGGTAAGAAGATTGAAAAATAATAATATGATGATAAAACAGATGCTAGCAGTGCAATAAAGATCTCATGTATTCTAGACCACTAATAATAATGATGTATGTCTGGATGATAGGAACATCTCACCATCCTATGTCAAACATACTGCTTGTCTCATAGCGCATATAATCGAAATTTTGTTTCCCTCACACAGTTCACTAGAAGTTCTTGTATCATTCATGTATGAGCACTAAGTGGAATGAATAAAATACTTTCACACAGTAATAAAACTAATGAATCGTGCAGTAAGGTTTAGGTACAAGGGCTTAGGCATGCTAACAAGTTACCACGTGTCAGCTGCTTCACGAGAAGTGTGCAAAAATACACAATTCACAGCCTATGCAAATTTAAGTCTTTTTTTACAGATTCCCATAAAATACATTGATTGAACTTTTTTCTATAAAAGTCTGATTGACTTTGTTTCTTAGAAAACATATTTTCAACTTCTTTTTTGAAGGAAACTCTAAAATTAATCTAAAATCTAAAATTTTAGTATTTTTCTGAATTTCCTATAGATAACCTTTTAATAGGAATTTCTTTTCTTACCAGTGTTAGTAAATACAACATTTCCAGAACAAGTATATTGCTTCTTCCTACATCTGGCCCCCGATTCTGTGTGTACCATGCTGCATTCTAATTTCCCTTGGTTTATTTTGAAGAGTATTGCCTTAGACATTTTCTGGTTTTAGTAAAGTCATTTTCACTCATATGGTTATCCCAGTTCTTATTTGAGATCTCTCTGTATGTAATCTGCAATGTGTTCAGTGGCATCAAGTATTGAGGTTTAACTTTCTATAGCATTTCAGAGGGAATTTAGATGGTGATTGAATCTAAATGCTTATGAACTCAGTTTATCCATCCCATTCTTAAATAGAAACAGTCCTTTTGAACCTTAATTGCCTTTGCTTTAAATTATTTTTAAAAAAAAGGAAAACAAAAGAAAGCAATTTATTAACACGAGATACCTTATGTAACTGCAGAAAATGTGGACATAAAGTGGGCATAAAATGGACATCTTGCTAACAGGTCAAGAAAAATATTTCATAATTATATTTTTGCTAGTGATTTTTCTATATTCAAGTGAAACAAAAAAATTCATACTTTTTTTTCTATTATTTGTAATTTTTTTTTTCTCCAGAAGAAGAGTTGAATGAGCATTAACATTTACTTTGGTTCCTGGAGAAAAGTAAAAATGAGGTGTTTCTTTTCTTCCCTGAAATTTATGTCAAGGGTATCTTCTACTTGTAGATTTACAATGCTTCATGTTTTTTTCAGCTTTACTGGAACAATTTAATATTTTAAGCAGCTGAATCTTGTACATTGCTACTTTTCTTCTTCCTCTTTGAAATTATTAAAGGTTTTATATTTATTACATACATCTGGGCTTGCTCCAAGGCTTGTCACCAATTGAAATATTCTCTGTCACAAATATATTTTTTCATGCTGTAAATTGATTCTTCAGGCATGGAAAATCATGCAGCTGAAACAAAACAAGCAGATTCTTGAGTACCTTTAAAATCAAAAATAAAACCTTAATAATCTCTGTACGGTTTGTGCCATACAAAATAGATCAGAAATTCATTTCACAGTGAGACTGTTATAAAACTGATATGCAAAGAGATTATAATAAGGCCATGTTGCTGTTAGTGCCCAATTTATTTATTCTGCTCATGGATTTTTGGCCAGTTTAATCCCCTTCCTGGCGCTGGATTTGAGTTTGGGTGGGGGGGGGGGGGGGGGGGGGTGTTTCTTCAGCTATCTTCCTGCCTCTGCTTTCCCCATACACCTAGAATACACCAAGTGGTTTTTCTGGCCTCTAGTCAAAGCATATCATCAGGCTGCTGATAAAACCCTTGTCCTTTGTTATCTCACTATTTTTTGATAACTTGCAAGTGAACACTGCTCTTCAGTGTAAGAGAAGCATATTTGCTCTTAGGGGCTTGATTCATAAAGGTGGTTTACATTACATACATGGCTTTTCCATGGATACATACACAGTGTTGAACAGACTTTTTTCAAGCTCTCAAAAATTTTAAGCTTCATTTTTCTTTTTGTATAGGTACTAATGTCATATTGCATCCGTACTAACATTCTTTTTTTTCAAAAAAAGAAAAAAATGGCAAGTTAGTATGCCTAAACTGTAGATTCTTGAAAGTCAGGAGTGGTCTACTTTATTTCTTGTATGATGTCTAATAGAGTATTGTCTTAGTGTCTTGTATGTGACTGAAGATGTCAGTAGCTTTCATGTTGGAAATCAACTAATTGTAAATGTAGACTTAAAAGTGTCTTGCAAAGTATTGCAAGCCTGAAGTCTTACATCAAGGTGTATAATGAAAAAAATAGAATTAAGCCCTTTTTATTCTCATATTTATAATGAATTATGCATATTCTACTTTTTTTCTCATCATTTAATAGTAAAATAAAATAATTTTTAAAAAGCACTAAGGATTATTTTTAAGATCTCCAGGTCTCTTCTCATGAAGGGAATGGTGAAATGTCCTCAAGTGATATTATGAAATATAATTAGGCATTTGCTTCTTAGCTTGAAATTTGAAAATTATGGCTTTAAGAGAAAAAAAGTAAACAGCACATAGGCTATGTGACCATTGTTCTCCTAGGCAATGGAGACAGGCAATCTCCTTGATAGGCAAAGTAAACTTCTAAATCTGGGGACTAAAATACTATTACTTTCCTAAGGCCATCTCTATCAAAAGGAGTGTGCTCCTGTTACCAATCCATGTTTCAGCATGTTTCTAGTAGCATAGCAGTTTGGAGCACAGGATTACTTGGAAAAGGATATCTTTAAAAGGTATTAAAAAGACCTGTTGAACAGTTGTCTATGGGACTGGCGTGAGTTTACCATGTGCAGAGCCAAAAAAGTAAGAGCCAAGGACAAAAAAATTGCTGTGTTACAAAAAGCATTAAAAAGTCAACATCAGTGAAGGTATATCTTGGGTACCCACAGCATGTAGGTAAACAAAGGACTAACATCTACCAGAAAGCTGAAGAGATAGTAGCGATATTCTCTCCGAGATCTATTTAATACAATGGTTTTTATAAAAGAGAGATGGGAAAAAACAGCATAGAAAATACAAACCCTTTCAACAACGTCATGAAAGAATATTCAAGTTATAGTGCTAAAATTTTAAGGATGATATTTATTTGCCTGCTGCATGCAGGTGCAATTCTGTCAACACTAAAGATAATTAATTATAAGAGTTAACAGCAGACCAGGTCCCTGGAAGAGTTGTAGATTTTGGTAATGAAATGAAAATTACTTAACTCTCATCTCACAGGAGACACTGGGTTATGTCAAATGATGTTGATTGATTGTCTCTAATACCAATTAGTAATTTTTTAAATCGCAAACTTACAAAAGAAATTAAATTAATTGCTTTCTTAATGTAGTAATATCTTTCATTAACAATAAACAGCTGATATTACTCGAGGATTTTTGCAGTAACAGGAGCAATAATTTTTAACAAATGAAAGTGATCTACAGTACTGTGGAATTTTAGCTGTATAATTTAATTTTGGTAAATTATTAATGCTATTAAATTGTTAGGAAAAGCCGTGTGAGAATGAGTTACAGATTTCAAACATTTTCAGGCCTGAATGAAAGTGCCGAAATGAAGATCAGTCCTGAACTGTAGGAAAATAAGTTGTGCAGCACTAAAGAAGTTCTTAATTTAGGATATTGAGCGAAGTTTAATTTAAAAAGGGATTTGAAAACTTCTTGTTTTCTGATATTCAAGTACTGGAGATGGTATGGTGAGAAATTATTCAGGATATGGAGGTCCTATTTCTAATGCCGCCACTAATTGTTCTTAATAAAATTCTTGTCTGAATTCCTTTCTTTCTGTGACACTCATATACCACTTTTATAACAACCAAAAGTGCTCTCTGTTGCTGCAAACAGATGAGCCCCAGTAAAGATGCCAATCAGCTGAGTATGATCTGGGTATACTGAGATCTCTCACTTTGTAGGAGGATGGGATCCTCACCCTCTCCACAAAAAGTCCAATTGACCCATAAAAGGTGCCAGTATTTGTTAAAACTTCAGTTATAACTTTAAATCACAGCTTTGATAAAAGTTTTTATGCCAGGGCCTGTTTCCAGAACGAGAGGCCTATATTGGGTGTTACTTAGCGTAGTAAGCACACACATATAAATATCCACAAATGCATGCACAGCCCCACCCTTGTGTACAGGCACATACGTGGGCCCTGCAGCAGTGAAGTCCATTGAAATAAATGCTACTGAATGCATCTGTAGCTGAGTAGTCTTTAGCAAGTCAGCCTTCCAGTTTGTCCTGATCACTTTTTTGCTGTATCTTATTTTACTTTTTGCAGCAATTAATACTTCCTCACCTTTACTCATCATTATTATCTTTTGCTGGCTACTTATTTCGGCTCTAGAAAGACAGTTTCCTAAGACATGTTAATTGATCTTTCTATCTTTATAGAGATAATATTGCCACTAATTGATATTTCTAAGGGCTTCTCTTGTACTGCATGAGAGTGTGTCTTCCATATGTGTATAGGCACAAAATTTGCTTCTAATGGCCCAGGATTCAGCTTAGCACTCTATTATGAAAGAAAGATCGTTAAGTGTCTGTTTTTCTACACAGCCAAGTATGTATCACACATGCATAGGGAACAAAAGGTCCCTGCGTCACTGCAAAGCAACTCTTAGCAGTAGTTTACAATTTTAAATTACCTACCAGGGGTTTTAACGCGTGTCTCAATTTTCTCCTTCAACCAGTTTGCATTCTACCAGTCAGCCAGTTTGAGTTAATGCGTCTGCAGAACAACTTTAAATTGTGTGGAGCCCAAAATATTTAAAACTATGTAAACTGAATGAGCAGTTCAAAGGAAATATTTTCATTCAGTTTTAGGTATAAATGCATATTGTCCAAGAGTGGTCCCTAACCAATAAATTCAATGTTAATTCAAATGTTGATGTGGTTTCTATGTGTTGTTTCAAGAAAGACTATGTCAAAATAAACCAGGTTGGAGTGACAAAGACTTGACTAAATCCATTAGAGCACATAGGTAGGGAAAAAGTATCCACAGCTTCTTGGCCAAATACAGACAAAGCTTATTTCCTTGATGTATTCGTCTATATGTTTGGGCATGAAAAATTCAAAACATGTAGTAATAAGGGTTCTTTTCAGCTGGAAAAGCATCACTATGAAAACGAAGTTGTTACCGATTTTAATACCAGTCTTTCAAAAGACTGAGATGTCTGGCAGCTGCAAATCCTTCTAAAGATGGATGAAGCTGATGAAGTTTAGTGTAGATTTGGTTATTAACACATTAATAATTCAGGTGCTTTTATAGTTTGTAAAATTTAGTCCCAAAGATTATGCAAAAAATATATGCCAAAATTCTGGTGCTTATGTCTCCTGTATATTGCTCAGTTTTTAGGAAAACTATCAGTGAAGTGAAAAAAATGCGCACAATTCTGTCTGCATAGCAGAAGAAATCTGGATGCTGATGAAAGTTAAGATAGATAAAATAAAAATTAGAAAAATGAGCTAATATTTTAATTTGGATATAAGAGCTATTCTAATCCGAAGGTGATGAGAGAAACACAGATTTTCCCAAAAGACATTAACTATTTCATGAAAAGCCAGCCAGTCCAATCCTGTGAGATTCCAGCTCAGTCTGTCAAGGATTATTCAGCTCCTGCTTTGTCTCTGAGAGGGAGCTGATAGTTTTGCAGATTAAAACCATAGCCTCCAGTCTACTGGGACCAATCAGCTAATTTATGTTTAAAGTGTTGCAAGAAATTGAGTTAAATACTCACTATCCTAGCAAGCACATTTAATACTGTCAAAGAGCTATTTTTAGCCCTCGAGGCATGTAATTACTAGCTCTAGTCCATAAGGGAATTTCATCCTGAGAGATTTTTGTTATGTGTCAGAAGGATCCTCCCTGGTAGTGGCAGCTGATACCGCCTAAACAATGTTCTGCTTCTTGCCGATGGGATACTGAGGCTTCCAGAGAGTGGAAATCCATACAGCTGACATGGGACAACCCATTTCTACCAGAATACTGTTATGTTACTCATGCAGCTACTTGTTATTTCTGCTTTCCTAATAGTAGGAAAAATAAATAACTCAGAGAAACCTCTACCATGAATAAGACTCAAGCAATAAAAAAGTCCAGCCATCTCTGTCAGTCATTTTATTCTTCACAGTATCAGTGTGTCTGCTTATTAATGAAATGGATTTTTGTCTGAGAATAGCTGCTTCCCTGTAAAGTTATGAAAATATGCTAAAAGCAACACTAGAGACTCTTTTTTACAGACAACTATTGCTATTATTTATTTCTTCAACACCAAGGTAAGGAAAGGAGAGGGTTTTTTTACAGTTATTGTAAAGTACTTTCCATATTTTAAAAAGCTTGTCTAGTTTACACATAAATAATATTCCTTTATTGATTTTTTTTTCAATTGGGCAACTCATGGATAGCACTCTCCAGGTTCAAAATTTACAGCTGACACCTGCTTTAATTTTCTTCCTTCTTTCCAATCAAAAGTACCGTGACAAAGGAGGTTGATGAAAATACTTATGAACATTTTTAAATACAAAATTTCACTGTTAAATGAAAGTTATTTAACATTTAGTACTTAATTATCTGTCTATGTGGCAATCAAGCTAGTATTCTGAACACATACTTTAATCCCTGATTTGTGTAATTAAAAGGAAATAGAGAAATATGTTTTTTTCTTCCACCAGTAAGGAATTCTGTCCTCTGATGTAAAATCAATTTATCTTCCCTCAATAGTACCACAATTTATTTTGCCTTCAATGCCTACACACTTAAATTTTTTTGCCTCATTGGGCACTAAGAAGACAGGGAAGCTCAGGAGAAAAAAGAGGAAATAGAAAGTCCAGTATGATACAGCTGAGTACTTAAGATCAAACATAGATCCAACCTGGTGGGTTACATAGGTAGCATAGAACCAGTCTGGTGTCAATATACAGGAAAGTGTAATCCAAAACATAATAAACCTTGCATATCTACACGTTTCCGAATCAACACTCTGATCATGTTACTGATTCCAGTAGTAATAGTTTTGCATTGGAGGAATTGGTTTCCACTATACCTTCAGGCAATATTTGTCCTCAGCCATATACAAACACAGAGTTTTGAAGAGCTGCTTAGGACAGCCATCCTGCTGAGCATCCCCATTTATCAGAAGGACAAAATAGTCTGGCTTAAGATAACCCATCATGATAATACTCTTTCACCCATTTAGTAACAAAGCATGAAGAATAATCTTAAATATATTTAAAGTCTAATTCATTTAGTGTGTCTGAAATTCCTGATGAGAAAATATTTTAAAACAGATGCATTAGAAGCACAGAGCAAAAGGTGACAATATGCCTGAAGCACTCTGAGAGTACTGTATGACATTACTGGAGTTAAGGACCTATAGTCCCCAGCTGGTAACATGCATGGCTCTTCTCTTCACATGCATCAGATACAAGCAGAGGACACACTGCTGATGTTAACAAAGATACTTCCATTACAAAATATCTTCAAATTTATAGTAAAGAATCATTAAATTACCCTATTCTACCTCCTTGCTTTTTAAAAGTAGTGAATGCCAGTCAGTTATATGTCTCTGGGAACAATCAGTTTGTTTTTATATGGCAGCAATAGCCTTGCTAGCAAGAAACTCCATCATCATATGCAAATAGATATGATTAGGTTGGTTTTTTTCCAGTCATGTTTGCCATTATTTCTTCTTAATTCTGTTCCTTCTAATTTAATGTTGCATTGAGTGCGTGCTATTTCCTTGCCTAAAAGAAAAGAAAATCACAATTAGTGTATCTGAATGGCAAGATGTCGTTTCCTTGCCTGAGAATAATAAATACATTGTTGCTAGGAAACAGTTTCCAAAGACAAAATTTTTGAAGGACAGCAATTACATAGATTTTCAAAAAGTCCCAACTATCATCTCAAAGCAGTGCAAAAACCTAGACAAAAGTTCCCTTATGGGATTAGAAGGGGAAGGATGGAGAGACTCTGTAGGCAGAGAAAGCAAGTTAGTAACCTGTTTTACTAGACAACCCTTATATTACGTATCCTTATTTTACCCTCTTCCTATACCATGTAAGACATACTTTTCTGAGACTATAATTCAAGCAGTATTCAAGCATTATTGTAGCTCCCACATTTCAGGCATAGCATCTGATCTTCAAAAACATTGCCTACAAGAATAAAAACAGGTTAGCTCAGAACTGGGCATAGTATGGCCCTCCCTCAAAAGTATTGGCTTGCATATTTGGCTACATTTTAATTGATGTATTAAAAATATACACACACATATGTATATATATGACTGGATAATTCTCTTTTGAAAGTCTCAGTAATGTGCCATCATGGCAACCTCAGTAAAAGCTGGGTGAGGTGACAGCTGCACTGAAATTGTTCAGACACTACAAATGTTTCTGCTTGGCCCAGCTGCCAAATATGTGAGATTTTTATTTCCTAAAGTGTCTTTTAGATGATGCTGATTTGAGAAGACCAGATGCTACTATGCCTGAGCTTGCACCTCTGAAGAATATTCTATATAATCTTGCTTCTTGGGCATAACTTTAGAGAAGTCTCTGTTCTGCTCCTGGTCCCAGAGGCCCTCTTGTCCAGTCAGGGATCTCCCCACACTGTGGACTCCAGGCAAGGTGAAACCACCACATACTCCCCAGGGAAGCAGTCACACATTCAGCTCACAGCCTCTGCACTGAGCAGTGCAGAACAGATGTTTTTCCCCCACCGTGTTCTTTTCTCAGCAATCCCTTGTACATACCTTCCCTGCTATGCTGTCCTTTGCTCTGAGTCATCTTCTGTGATAACACCCAGGCTGCATTTCAGAAGCATCTGTAGGAAAAATCCCAAACCTGCTCCATCTGCTGCCCTTTTTCTGTTTCAGGGATGGTATTTTTCAGCAGCTGTTTTCTGATTAGAGGTTCAGGCATAGCCATGGGAGGCGAATACACCCTCCGACACCTGCAATGGCCATGGCCAGCAGAGGATGTATCCTTCATGGTGCTGATGGGAACTTTCAGGACGCAAGGCAATTTTGTTGCAGAAAAAGAGTGCCTGCGAGCTCAGAAGATAAAATTACACGTATGTATAGAATTTGGCAGTAGCATCCTAATTATTGGCTGAGATTCTCAAGTAGCATAAATAAATACTTAGCAGTCTGGCCAGTATTCAGGTTCCTCTGATTGTTTCATTCGCCAACATCCAGATGAGATTTTCCAGTCTGTCCTGTGAAAGTCCCTTTTTTGCTGTATTAGAGGAAGTTGTTTCCAGAAGATAACTAATTCTCGCAGGTAATGAAGTTCTATCAGGAGCCAAAAGGAATGAGGTAAAGCCTCTGAAGTCAGAGCTCAAGGGATGCTTGGTTGAACAAGAAAAACGCTGCTGAGAGATTCTAGCTGTGCAGGTGCATGAGACAAGGTTTCTATGTAATGATCATTTCTTTTTCACAGAAGAGTAATTCTAACATTCCTTTGGTCCTTACAATGGAAATGAGTTTGGGTTTTTTTTCAAAATGTGAAGCTCTCATTACTTTCTTGATGTAAGCTTTCGAATTTAATCAAATTTCCATTATGATTAGAAGAATGTAATATTTCTATCCTACATTATAAAATTTTAAAAAGTGCAAAATATATGTCGGCAGAGAAAACATGTACAGTGTTACAACTAATAAATACAATTTTGCAGATGCATAACTGAATTCAGGACTTCCTTTGCATGAACAGTTTCTCACTCCAGAGTTTTTGATCCAAGGTAAACATCTGTTCCTAAAGGAACAATAGTAACATGAAGCTGCCCAGACAATGACTATGGAATTTTTCATTGCAATAAATTAAAATTGAAGTATTAGTCACCATTTAAGACTAATTTAAGTACAGAATCATAGAACCATAGAATCCCTGGGGTTAGCAAATACCTCCAGGATCACTGAGTCCAACCTTCAACTGAACATCACCATGCCGTGCATCTCATATGATTGGCCTCAGCCCACTGATCCCGCCTATCCAGATCCCTCTGCAGGGCCTTCCCTGCAGTGGAATAACACTCCTGCCCAGCTTGGTGTCATCTGCAAACTTATGCACTCAATCCCCTCATCCAAATGATCTTTAAAGAAAAAGCCTTATTGCAAAGTATCCTGGTTACATAGAGGCAGGGGTTCCCTAATACACAAATTGAGTAGCATATTTTTCTGATTTTAAAGTTTTGTGTTCTTACAATAGGTAATGATCACTTGTACTGCAACTACATTTATGTCTACTATGCACTGGCATTAAAACAAAATGGGCAACTGAAATGAAATATGCTTAAATATCTCAGAATGTAATAGTGATTCCTAAATTGTGTCTCTGGGCCTCTAAACTAATGGTTAAATAAAAAAAAACCCCTTAAGTATCCAAGGTGACAAGCACAGTCCCAAAATTCTGCCCTTCACTAGATACTTAGTCAGGGACATGATTAAACTTGAAATCTAAAAGTTTAGCTTTTAGGACCTTTGCAGTTTTGCAGCTCCAGAAACTGCTGTATCAGGTCTCTCAGGTATGTCAGGTATGCCATAGACCTCACCGAAACCCTCCGTCTACACAGTCCTTAGGGGCTTCTCAGCCCTCTGAAGTTTCCAGTCTGTTGGGCATTCAGTGTTGCCATCCAAGTGCCTTTTGCAGGAAAATTCACCAATGCACTTCACCAACACTTCACTCCAAAAAAAAGCCATACAGAATATTAGTGTCAAGCATACCCTAGCAGCCACAAGTTGTGTTCTGGATCAAAATATCTTTGAAAGGCAAGATATTCTGGAGGTATTTTATGTATTCAAAATATTTTCTCTGTGTTTTTTTGTTAAGACATGAAAAGAGAATTTCTTGACACCTGCTGTGGGATTGCCTTGTGCCTTTTCTCTGGATATATTAGATAATTATATTTGTTTCCTCATTCCATGTGTATATGTATTTGTATAAATAAAGTACTCAAAATGTTTTATGTACAGGAAGAACGTGTTCAGTTTTGGTGTGATCAAGTGTCACTGGAGGACCAAAGTTCCATCTTTCTTGAAATGAAGTATAACGACAGATGTGTCCTTCTAATTTCAGGGGAGCAGGGAAAGAAAGCTCCGTTCTTTTACTCCAGCCAGCAACTGAACCCCACACAGCTGCTCACTCACTCCTTGCTGGTTAGATGAGAGAGAATCAGAAGGATAAAATTTGTTGAGATAAGGGCAGTTTAACAGGGAAAGCAAAATCCTTGCACACAAGCCACAAAACCCAAGCAATTAATTCACCACTTTTCATGGGGCAGACAGGTGTTCAGCCATCCCCAGGAAAGCAGGGCTCTATCATGTGTAATGGTGACTGGAGAAGAAAAACGCCATCACTCTGAAAGTCCTTCCCTTTCTTCTTCATCTGCCAGCTCTCCATGCTGAGCTGACTGGAGAAGGGGTTGGAATATCCCTTGGTTCAGCTGATCAGGTATCCCAGATGTGTCTGCTCCTAAAGTTTTTGTCTCCTCAGCCTCATCACTGGTGAAGTGGGTGAGGAGCAGAGATGGCCTTGGCTCTGTGTAAGCTCTGCTCAGCAGTGAAAAAGCATCCCTTTGTTATCAACACTATTTCCAGCAAAAATCCAAAGTATATCTTCCTACTAAGTATGCTGAAGAAAATTAACACTGTCCTAGCCAAAACCAGCACAGTTTGTATTATCTCTCAATTTATTCAAATTCTCTTGAGTAGTAATATAATACACAGAAATTACTATCCTCTGATTATTTTCTGCTCTGTAATTGATGACATGGTCTTCCTTCTAATTCTCTAGTGTTCCTCACTGATTCAATCAAACAGAAACAGTCCTGTAGTGAGGCTTTCTTTATAAGGATGAAATTATTTAGGTTTGATGAGATTTGGGCAGGAAAAAAAAGACTTTCTAAAGCTGTTATGTAAGTACACTACAAAATGTCTGCTGAAATTCAACATGGAGAAATGCCAAGCACTGAACATGAGAGGGACCAATTTAAAACTTCTCACATATACAAAAAGTCCTGAGAAGGGAAATTATAATTATTGGAGTCTAGAAGATCAAGAACTTCCCTAAAAGGGAAGATTGAAATCAGCTGGACTAATTAATTTGAAGAGAGTGGAGAGTAGGTTTGTTTCAAGACAGTAAAATCTGTTATGGTAAAGATATATATTAAATCTGAAATTATAAAAAGAATATTAGTTCATGACCTTCCCATAACACATATACAGAAAAGCATTCACAGACAGTAGGATCAATGTGTTTGAAATGGTTCAGGGAAATACATTTTTGTGCGAAGTGAAATTTATCTGCAAAACTCCCTGTGGAAGATATCTTTCTTCCATATTGTTTAGGATATTAACTCCTCACTTCCACTGACAAGTAAGAGTAATTGTTCCCAAGATATCTAGTATTATTCATTACAATTTCCTCTGAAGCATCAGTTATGGTATATTCTCAGAGACCCGGTGTTAAAAGAGCTATGTGGTTTTCAGCTGCTCCAGCAGGATGAACCATCCACTTCCATACCTGGCTGAGGACCCCAGAACGGGAGGACGGTAAATTCCTAGTTCTCATTGCTGGTGCAGGAGAAATAAGGTTCAGGTGGCTGAGCATTTCCCAGCAACCTACTCCAAAAAGAGTATTTTAAAAATCCCATTGTGCAAAGGCTTGTATACTTTGATTCATGTCCATCAGAGTACTTTAGCTTATGCTTTACTTCAGTGTTTAAACTGGTTTGCTTTCTGCACAAGTTTTACCCCTTGAATCTAGAGATAACTACAGAGAAAGAGAAGAAAGAAAATGGATATATCTGTATCCATTCACTTCAGAGACAGCAGACCTCAGCACATGTCATTCCCTTGCAACATCTCATAGAAAAAACCCTTTTTTGGCTTCCTCCACAAAGTGTATAAGAAAGTTAAAACTCAGCAAGCAAACTTTAAGTTACAACATAGCAGGATGATTTTTTTCCCCTGCAATGTTTCTCACTTCCTAATGGAGCTTGGGAAAAATGATCAGTCTTTGCACTTAGGGCCTCTCTGGACTTTTTTCCATGCATCTTTCCCCATCCTTTTTCTAATAAAAATGCTAAATTAATGTCTTTTCTGCTTGATGTACTATGGGATTTATATAAACTTACTGACTGTTATAAAGCTATTTTCAGCTGTGTATCTCATAACACTTTCACAGAAATCATCTGATTGATTTTATAGATTTTTAAAATCTCCTGTGCCACACTCCAGAAATAAAGTACTAAAAATATTTCTTATAACAACAAAGTCCACTACAAGCTCAGACATTTTGAATACATGATGAGTTTCATGCACACAGAATAACTTAGTAAAAAGTCAGGAAGTTAATTATAAAAGGGGTTTAAAATAACATCTGGTAAGTCTCTTTTTATAACAGTTTTCAAAATATTTGAGAGTCTCAGAAGTATCCTTCTCTGAAAGGCAACACATGCAGTTTTAGGTTTGGTTTGGGTGTTTTAGGGATAAAGATTGAAAATTTGACATATAATGCAATGTTATCTTGATCATAATTCTGGTTTAAGGAATTACTGACTTTCTTGAATATTCAAATCACTAACAAAAAGAAAAAGAAAAGGATTATGTAAATAAAAGCAGCAGGAATTTTGGATTTGGGGTGATTTTACAAGCCTAGTTAAGCATGGTAGGACAGTTATACAGCCCAGTCAAGTATGGCTGATTGATTTTTATCTGCAAATTGTTATCAACTGTGAAAGCTGGCTGCAGGTTGTTAAAATCAAGAGCCCTGTGCATTCTATTTAGAGAACACTGGTTGCATAATAAATCTGTTTTCCTGTGAAAAGCAGGCAATTAGTATTAATGATTTCATCAAAAAAGAGAAAGAGAGCGCTTAAAAGTTGCCAGAGATGCTGGGCTGAAAAACACTGTTAAAACAAAGATTATGTTGTTACACAGGAAGAGATGGATGCCCTGAGAGCCTGGAGGAAAAGAGTAAGACCTCAGAGACATGATGCAGATAACAGCACAATGTGCAAAGTATACATAAAGTATAAAGTATACATAAAAGTATACTTTTGGACAAAGTGGGAACTCTCTAGATACAAAAATTAAGAAAGAAATACAGCCCACTAACATGCAGTGACCATGTGTTGGGCATACCATATGTTATAATTTTAGCCTTATATTTTGATGAAACACAGAATTAAGCAGGTGGAGTTAAAGACTGATGGGAAAAGGTTGGAGAGTTTTTGTGTGACAGGGGATTAAAAAAAGTTTGGTTTTTAGCCTACCAAAAAAAAATAGCTCATAAAGATGATAGTTATTGTCTCTAAATGCAGCAAAATATATACATATGGAAAGGAAAGAGCAAACATGAGACAACATATCCAAAACATTTTCATCTGAGTTATTAAAAATATACACTTTGAATATACTTACCTTTTGTTAGATCAGCTTGTCACAATGTTTCATCTTTCTAGAAGACAACCATAAGGAAGTGGAATACAAGTTTATAATGAAATTAAGGAGTGGTAGCTGGTCTAGTTTGAGGAACATTTCATGGCAGAAGGAAGTTTTGCAGAGAATAGGGGAAAATAAGCTTGCATGTAGGCCATAGGCTCTACATGAAAAGTCTCATTTCAGTAGCAGTGCCAAGCAGGTAGCAGGGATTTTTAAGCATGAGTGATGACAGATTAACAAGTAGGATGTGTTGTGGTTCATTAGAATATATTGAGCACAAATCTACAGACAAGTCAGTGATATGAATTTGGACCTAGAGAGGTACCAATAAGGCTTATCTAAATAACTAGCATATGAATAATTAATTAGCTCCAAAAGTGCCTCATAGATACACAATAGAGGATGACAACTAGGAAAAGAATGATGAAATATATGAGACTATAATTAAAAGTCTAAAGGGGATGTCGAAGACCAGCTTTTCTGCATCTCAACCACAGGCCTGATGGGCCCATGGGTGCTTTAGTATCTTGGGTTGACTTTATGATGTTGTATCCCCTATCACTGCTCTATGCCCAGACATGATTCCTGTGCTTTTCTTTGTCTTTAAAACTGGGTGGGAGAGAGAGAAAGAAAAAGCCAGACAAACTTTTCAAAGCAACTTGTGCTCCAAGGTCACACTGCTCCTCTGCATGCTTCTGTGGCGGCAAAAAGCAGAGGAAGCACCCTTTTCTACTTTTCAGCCAGCTTTCAGCTCTGTTTTCTTCAGAGAGAGATGGAGAGTTAAACTTTTTTTCCCTGGGACTTCGGCTTCTTCTTCTTCTTCTCTTCTGGAACGGTTCAGAACACCAGAACTCACTGAGCGAACTCTCCATCAAGACTCGGAGGGGGCCCAGGCTGACCCAGCTCCGAACGGGAGAGAGAGAGAGAGACCACACCTTAAGAAAAGACTCTGAGAATTTACCAGGTTCTCTCCACAGTGAGAGGTTTTATTATCTGACATTATTCTTTTCCCATTGTGCATTGTGTCTGTTAAATAGTTTTTTTCCTTTCACTTTCCTCCGAGGAAAATTCTTTCTGAACCTGGTGGGGGAGGGGTAGCTGAAACCTGCCCTCTATCAGAAGATGTTCAAATTTGGACATTCCTCTGAATTTGTCTCAAACTGGGACATTTGGTGGCCACTGTGTTGTAGTAATGTGTGCTGAGTCTGTATTACACTGCTCTGAATTGATAATACTGCGTGACAGAACAGATGCTGACGAAAGCTTGAAAAGCAGATTGAGCCTAATTTCTGGAAAATCTGGAGGAGGGAAAAATTCTGGAGAAAACATCTCCTGGCAGTAAGTGAGCTTCTCTGCTCCAGGCCATTAAGAGTACTTGTATAGGGCAGATGCTGTGAAGAGCATCTGGCTTCTGGGCTGCAGGCTTTGGGCTTCTGGAAAAGGAGTTTAGTACAGGAGAACTCAATTCCTTCGGACAAAGGTGCAATCCTCTGTTCTATTCTGTAGCCAAAGTCATCCACTCAAGGAAGAAAAATTATTTTTGGTACCTTTTCCTGAAAAGATCTTGCTGACATTCAGCAAATAATCCTATGACCAATGGTGAATGGAGACTGCGACAAAGATAGGAGGGAAAGGAGGAGTTCGACCTATGAATAAAAACATTATTAAAGTCAGCACACTACCGGTAAGAGCCATCTTAGGGTCATAATATGCTGTCATGGACTATCCCATAACTTTTCCTGACTGACACAATCCCTTTCACTGACAAATAAAGTGCAATATTCTCATTACCAGCGGACATTTCAGAAGATGTGACTGAAAAAGGCCTTGGGTAAAATCAAAGAAAACAGACCACATTATCTACAAGATACTGTGAGAAACACTTAGAAACAAGAAAAATTAGAAAGCTTAATCGTAGTGTAAATTCTCTAAAACAATTGGACAGGTTTTATATTCCAGTGAGGCAGCTTCCAGCTTAAATACCAGGGAACTGACTGAGATACATTTTAAGCCAGGTCATGCTTTCTTTTTTCTGCCAAATATAATTAAAAATGTATTGAAATGTGCAAGCTGCACTATTCATTAAGCATTTGCAGATGTAACACCATGAGGAGCACTGCTGCTGTTCTGCTTTTGGCACTTGACACTACCATGGCGAAAAACATGCTGAGCTAATAGAGTGTCTGCACATTGGAAACTAAAGCACGGCTGGGGATGAGAACAGCAATTCCCTAAACTAAAAATTACCTGCGATGCAAGTTCTTGGAATTCTCCTTTAACTAACAAATTTGTGGTAAAAATCTAACAAATGAAGACCAGTGTTGCAGTGGTCTGGCCCACTGATGGACCGAGTGACAGCCAGTGGATAGATTTCCCCGCCCAGGACTCCAACCGTGGAAGCAGAGCCATGGTAAAAGATCACCTCCCACTGGGTGTCATTCCTGCAGCATCTCCTGCCCTCTTTCCAGACTCTTCCTTGGTTCCTTGATCTTCATCAGTGCCTTTATATATACCTATTCATAAAGCTAATTTACTATGTATTAATTTCTAGAAAGTTCTTGGTTATTCAGTTCATGGTTGGTTTGGTCACCTCAGTTCCTCCCCTGCTTTCCCCCTATTGGCTGTGTGTCATTACCCTTCATTTCCCTATTAGTCCATTTCCCCCGTGCCCCCGCCTCGTTCACGTACAAAAACGGCAGGTGCAAGAGCCTTGAGGCTTTTTTTTGGTGCTTTGCCTTCAGCCTAAGTCCTCATTGCTGTTCTGCCTTCTTTGGGACAATAAAGCTGGATTTGTAAGCCTAGAAATCGGCCCCTCTTTCTCCTTTTGCCGCGGTCCTCGTCGCATAGCGATAGCATTGCCACAGCCAGCCTTTGTGGGAGCTCCTGCAGGCGCGTTACATCAGCAGACCCGAGTTCGCTTCGCCTCGCCCCGCCGGGGACACCAAACCAGCTGTCTCTGCCAGGCTACTGGGCGGCTAGCGGCAGCGACGATACAGAAAGGGACTGGCTAAAAATATAAGCAGGGATTTTTTTGCCTTTCTACTGATGCTGCAAGTTTGGATTCCTGTTCTTAGGTAGAAGTAACCTGGGGTTATCACGTTCAAAGTCCTTTACAAATTTTTCTTTTTATTTATGAAATATGTTCAAACATCATCTCAAGTTATGAAATTTGATTTTAAGCCTCAATATCATCAATAGCAATATGAATTCAAGACCAGGGAGAATTCTTCCACAAAGATGCAGGTTTGATAGTGTTGCAGTTGATAGGGTAAGTGCAAGAAGGTACTTAAACACATACCAGAGAATACAGAATCATAGAATTTTTTTAGGTAGCAAAAAGACCTTTAAGGTCATTGAGTCCAAGCATTAATCCAGCATTTCCAAGTCAACCACTAAAGAATGTCCTTAAGTGCCACGTCTACACATCTTTTAAATACCTCCAGAGATGGTGACTCAACTGCTTTCCTGGGAAGCTATTACAATGATTGACAACTCTTGTGATGAAGAAATTTTTCCTAACATGCAGTCTAAACATCCTGTGCTGCATCCTGAGGCCGTTTCCTCTTGTCTCATTTCTTGTTCCTTGGGAGAGGAGACTAACCCACACCTGTGTCTAACTTCCTTTCCAGAAGTTGTAGAGAGTGATAAGGCCTCCCGAGTCCTCTTTTCTCCAGTATGAACAACCCCAGTTCCCTCAGAGAAATGGCTTCCAGCTTCTCCTCTTTGTTGGCTATGCTGTGTTCATTGATCCCACCACCTTATTGTCTTTGTGACGGAAATGAACTTGATCACATTCAGTAAAAGCTTGGTTCCCTGCCCTTCTGGCTCAGCAGAATTCCCTATTTTGCAGCTTATCTTCTAGATTTGCGCTCTGGCTCTGGCCAACAACATAGGGTTTTTTAAGGCAAACCTTAATTTGAATTATTCTTATTGGTATTTTCAAGCCTCAGTTTGAATTTTCCTTTGAGAATCTTAGAAAATCCGTTTAATGGAGTTGCCATCCACATAGCCTATCTGCTCTAATACGAGTCATTATTGTCTCTTTTTTCTTCTTCTCGTTCATGGACAAGAATCCCTGGTCATTAGTTTAATGACTAGAAGAGCACTCCCCATGTCTTCTTTCTTTCAGTAATAAGTAAGTCTTATGTAGTAAGACACTACATATCAGACATTTCCCTTGGCAGACAGCAATTCCTGTTTACTGAAAACTCCCTTGCTACAGGTTATTTTTATAAAATGTATAATAATTTTGAGGTGTCATAATGCACCAATAATTTTGAATAGTAGCTTATCTCAGTCCAATGTTGTTCTTGGCTGATGGCCTGGCAGCATTATCTAGATCTGGAAAGGTCAAAAACAATTTCAGTGCCAAAGTAATGATAAGCTGCAGGTGGGACTGCAAGCTTTCCAAATCACATAAAATGCCAGGAAAATTTTCCAAAAAGATTTTTTAACATTTATAAAATAATTGAAATAAAAATTATTAATATGTCTGTGATATGTAAGTAGCAGAATAAAAACTGTAACTTTTGCTGTCTTTAAATTATTGTATTCATCAGAATTTTTTAAAACATAATAATAGAGTCAGTGAAATGTTGCCAGATCATGTTCTGTATTACAAGTTCTCTTCAGCAAATGCTGTGGCCCAGTATTTTGTTCTTTGTGTGTGTATGTGTCATGTGAACATTTGGAAATAATTTTTGCAATCAGAACAGTGAAAAATACATGTTCTTATGATGTATGGACTTCTCACTCCTCAAAGTCCACAATTAATCCAGAAGTTTGTGGTTACATAGGAAGAAAAAACACCTGTGAAAAATTCATAGATGGAGAAAAGTCAAAACCTTAAAGAAGAGACATACTAATGGGAGCAGGAGGCTGTAGATAGGCAGTGAGGTACCCACACCCGGGTTGGCTTGTAAAATGGCAGTGGAAAACAAAAAAGGCAGCCAAGCAAAGCCCAGGTCTATGCAGGATGTTCAGAAGAACCTGAGTACTGGAGCCTTGGTCCCAGCTGAGCGCTGAGAGTCAGGTGAAGCTCTGCTCTCATGTAGCACTGCCAATGCCCTTGACATTTCATTCAGGTCTATCTTTTGCACCTGTTTGTGACAAGAGGTTCATAAAGACATGTGTCCATATCAGATCGTAGAAAAAACAAAACAGAGGTATTAAAGGACAGATACGGGCCAGCTAGTGCAAAGACAAGGAAAAAAAAGCTGAATTACCCCATATAATAATTTTTTTTTGCAGGTCAAATGAACATTTTACATTAGTCTTGCTCATTTCTTCTTTTTAAAATGGGTGAAAATACTTAGTTTAATTCGGAGCCTACAGCTCTGATATATCGGGCAGTCAGGAGCCGAGACTGTCACTGCAAAGCTGACAGCCATGGCCAGAACTGTAGCAGCCTGCTTAGCCAGTTGGTTCTGTCCTTTCTCTTTCCAAATAATCTGTGCATACCATTGCCCTATTGAATGAAACTTTTTTTTCCCCAAGAGGTTTAATTATCATCTTGAAAGATCTACAGTTTCATTCAAACTTGGGAGTTCTTCTGGAATGGTTATTTTTGTTGATGGCAGAGTTGATAGGAAAAGCAGCATGCTTGAAGGTATTTCTCCAGCAGATGGTGAAAAATATTTTATGATATGGTTGATTGTAACACTAGGAGTAGTTCTTATGTTCCTGGGCAAGCAGACGTTAAAAAAACCAAAAATTTTCATGATTGCAAGGATATTTAAGCAGTTCTCAGGATAAATATAGCAATACTTACTGTTATACCTATAAGTTATAATTTTCATACAGCAGTAGCTAGATTTCTCCGTCTTGCTGCTTTGATGGTATTGAAGTAACATGAACAGCAAAGATTGAAATCAGGCTTTTTATTGCTGTTTACAAGCATTAAGTGATGAGAACTAAATGAATAATTATTTTTTGCATTTTAGCATCAACAGATAACAAGTATCAGCACCAAGGGCTTGGAAATGTCGTCATCTTTGAGGATGCTGTGAAAAACGGGATAGCACACATACAGAGACATTAATCCTTTGTTAATACTTCGAGACTGCTGTATCTATATGGCTCATGAGGCTGCTGTGTGGTTACTCAACACCTGTGCATCTCAAATAATTGTATAGTCATAGCTACTTCCCATGGCATTCAGAATAAACTAATTTAAGAATGAAACAGCACACAGATTATCAATGGAGGTGGATTTTCTATGTGTATACTCACTACATGCAAATTTTTGCCATAGTTTAAATAGAGTATATACACCCCTTATCAGTCATCTTCCATCTTTGTTTTTCACACTCCAAAAACCCTGGATTTTCTCATTATATTTTGTTTAGATTGATCTGGAAATTAGTGAAAACCTAGAAAAATACTAAATATATTTGTAATTCGATACTTATTGAAATCTAATTTGGAAAAAAAATCTGTATTCCCATTAACCTCAGGGCTGTTCTGAAATGCCTGTCCACTGTTGGAAAGGTTAAATGCAGAGTAAGCACACAAAATTAATGAGGTTGATATTAAAGACTTCATTTTGAGAAGTCTGTTTTAAAGATATATGTCTTCCTAGATATTATATTTTACAAATAAAATGAATCATCATAAAAATGTTTATTAATAGGTATTTTACATTAAACACTTCTGCCAATGTACGGGCTTTAGGAGTCCATATTGAAAATTGAACTCATTAATGCTATTGAAAAGTTTTTGTATTCTGATAATCATTGAAGTCATCCAGTACCTATTATTTTTTGAAGTCTTTCTAGAGCTGTCTTTCCTTTCCCTTCACAAAGAAGGTTGGTTTCCTAACAACTGTGCAAGATTTTGTTCTCATATACATCAAAATATACTGCATGGTACTTGTCTTTGTGTACTCAATTTCATCATGTTTTCCCACAATTAGTTGTGTTCTTTAGTTTATTAACTGTTAGAATCAAGTTTTGAAGTGCAGTTAAATTGTACAATACTTAGAATTGACTATATTTGCTTCTGGTTTACTTGAAAAATAGAATTTTCTGATTGAGATATCTGCAAAATCATTCTGGCTTAACCACCACAATCTTGGTGTTTACTCTATTTTCCATGGAAAATTTTATCAAGTTTAATTAAACCCTGAACTGGAGATTAGTAAGCTAGACACTTAAAAAGTGGTGTTAGAAAAATACTGTCACTATTTTCAAAGAAAACTTTTGTTTGTGAATGCCTCCTTTTACCCCACCCTCTAGGATACACATGATCCCTGACAGCTATTCTGGGGCACAGAGTAGCTTTAGCAAGTCCCCATGCTTTGCCAGACCCTCTCTGCTAATTCACCTCTCCCCACACTGCCCCAGTTCTCTGACTTTGCACAGAATGTTCTGTGTTGGAAGAGACCCACAAGGATCATTGAGTCCAACTCTGAAGTGAATGGTGTGTGTGGGTGTCAAACCCACAACTTCGGTGTTATTCCGTGTTCTTCTGGAATACACCAACAGAAAACATTCAGTCCTCATGTCTGCAGGTGCTAAGCTGCTGCTGGATTATTTTAAGTGAAATGTATTCATTACAAATAGTCTGAGCAAGACTCACCAGGCTCTGCAACCCATGTACACTGTTGACCATTTGCTTCTACACTCTCCTTTGCCATGGCAAGGAGTCCTATCATCCTCAGAAGGGCTGTTTTCCACCTCTGACTGTCTGGCATCCCCATTACATATCAGCAGAAATAAAGGTAGGATTTAGAGCAAGAAATAAGAGCTTTTGTTTTCCATAATTTATTTTTCTACAATCTTGTCGTAGGTACCTAAACACTACTAACAAGGTACAATTCCATCCTTTTTTTTGATTATTTGTTTTGTGAATTTTGCTTGTTTGCAGGGGGTTTTGTTTGCTTCTTTGTTTGGGGGGGGTTTGTTTGTTTTGTTTTTTGTTTGTTTTTTTATCTGTTTGGTTGGTTTGGTTTGGCTGGGGTTTTTCTTTTGTTTGGGTGGGCTTTTTTGTTGGTTTTTTTTTTTGTGTTGAGGCATAAAAATTTAAATAGGATAATTCCTATTCAAATGTCAAAGTACTGAGGTAAACAGATAGTAATAGACTTCTGCTCAGACATTATGGTTGCTTAAATACATTGCCATGAAAAGGCAAACAATAAGCAGAGTTCTTTAAAAGGTTCAGTGCAAATTAGTTTCTGGCAAGGACTGTGTGCTGTTCGAGGCTTCATTAAAGCCTTTCATTTGCGAATTACGTCAGGAAAAAGCAAAGGATGCTACGTACACTACAAAATGAGACAAAAATCTCAGAAGCCCTCCCAGGGCATTGGGCAGCTCATTTTAAGGTGGTCCTGAAAAGCATCATCTATCACTGCCTTGGGCTCACAGGTAGCAGCAGGACTTGTCATCTAAAGTCATTAATCTGAAACGAACATTTATGTGTGTGCCTCTCCAGAGTTCAATCTAATCTGGAACAGCATTTTAAATGTGAAATTCAAACATTTATTCTCCCCATTCTTCAAAGGAAAAGTGTATTTGAGGACATGTAGCACCATGCTAACTCCTGTCTATTGTCTCTGACAATAGGTGGCACTGGAAATTTTCACATGCAAATCTGCTGAGTGTAACCTTCAGTTTTTTGCCATTGCAGTAGTCCCATATAAACATTTCCCTGTATAAAATGTTTTTGAAATATCACAGGCCATATTCTTCAGTTATTTACAGTGTCATTCCATTGCTTTGAGAGTATTTTTTAAAGAAATATAATGACTATTTACGTTACTGGTCACAATACTGACATCGGGAGACATTTTTATTTTTCTGTTTTCTAAGTTGGTTATTTTCCATCATACTCATAAGAGTTAATTTGTCATAGTTTCTTTATGAGCTCTCTAGGACGTCTGACCAGAACATGACAAATGTTTCAGTTTAGCTATTTTATGTATGCTTTTGCTGGTCTCATTCAATGGAAGAAGGAAGTGAAAGACACTTGCATTCTGTCAGATGAGTTTTCTCGTTTAGACCACAACTGCAGTAGCAGAACATTCTTGCTAGATTCTTTTCTTGTCGAATAGTGTCTGATGATTAAATGTCTTCAGGAGGAGGATGTATCTGTGAACATGCTCTCTGGTTCCTTTCCAAACCTTGTGTGGTGAGCTGATGTCCGGGGTGTGACGCAAACAAGCTTCTGCTGGCTCCAGTGGGAAGTGGGCACCTGAGAGCTTCTGAGAGGTTTGCAGCTCTTGTAGGGAATGGAGCTTGTGAGCTTTTTTCTTTTTAATTGACTCCGCTATTAAAATGTCAATAGGTTTATGCAACAAAAATTTGAATAACATGTAACTGCTCTTCTAATGGCTCCTCTTCTGACCTTGCTGACAGTCAACAAATTTTTACTGGACTGAGGTTACAATCATGCTTTTGGAGTCCAAGTAGAATCTTGTTATAGGCAGTGTTTGAAAAAGTGTACTTTAGTCAAATCTGACTGTGTGGGAGACAAATTGACATTTCAAACTGAATAAGAAATAGACTGAAAGGGGGGTGGGGGAAAATAAAAACAAAGGAAAGAAAAGGAAACGTCCTCATAGAAATGTGGGGAGAAGTGCAGTCAATGCAAGATGAATAGATGACTAGACACTGCAAAGTAATATTAGAAAGAAAATGGAAGAAGACAATGCCTGTTAATCAGTATGCCCATGTTGAAAGCGTTCTCCCTTTACTCTGTAAACTGCATTCCTCCTGCAAGCAATGAAACAAAAGGTAGCAGTGACAGGGTGAGCTCTGACCAATCTGGCTGCCCCAGTGCTGGAGTAGTTCTGACCTCTGCTAGCTCTCTGTTCAGAAACTCAGCATCAGGAGGCTTCGCCTGGTTCACGCTGCACACTTCCACAGGACCTCTGGTTAGTTCATACAGCATGAACGAAACCCAGTCATGACACCTTGGGAAAAAATGCACACAGTAGGCTGTGCCAAGTATTCCATTTTATTTGAAACCATTGGTTCCTGGAGAAACTATTTTAGACCACTCAACGATATTCTGCCTCTGGGGCTTTTAAAGAGGATTGCAAGCCAGCAGGTATCATGGATAGGCTTCCACTCCTGGACCAGGCTAGTACGGAGACTAAACCTGAAAACTGAATACCTGCTTCCATATGGGCAAACAGCAAAGGGAAGGTGCAGGAGAAGCAGCCACTGACTGTGGAGGTTTCACTGGTAATGTTCCTGCACTCAGTGACACTCTTACAACACAGCTGGAATTTTTTAATTGAAACACCTAAATCACCTTAAATAAAACGTGAAAAAAATCTCAGATTGTATTTTTCCTAATGGAAAAAAGTCCTTCGTAGGCCTTGCAGCTGATAAAGTGCAGAACTTGAAATCCCTGGGGACTGGGGCTGCGTGGAGGAGAAGGGGAAGGTTGCTGAGTGGTGCAGAGCCAGCAGCAGCCATCCATCAAGATGTAGCAACTGTACCTAGTGCCATCATGCTTTTCAGCATGCATTTCCAGCAAGAAACAGAAGCCCATATTCCTTGAGACTCCAAATAGCAAAGACGAGTGGGGAATTCTGCAGCTGTGCAGTTTTCATCTCAAGGCCATTCTCACACACTGGAACCTCTTGCATCAGAGGAATAGAAGAGAAGAAGGAGAGAAAGTAATTGGAATCCTCCTTGGACCTTGGCTGAAATCTCTTTCTCTGGATGCAAGGTGCTTCCCAAGTCATCTATGCCTCATTTCCTTAGCAAAGAGAGTGTATACAGTTGTTTTCTGGACAATTAATATTTTTTTAAAGGATATCCATCATTAGGCTCATGGCAAAGAGAACAGTTTGAGGGGGAGCCCATACTTGTGACCCTCATTACAAATCTCCTTTTGAGAAAAACTTTTGTGCAGCTCGATCTAGCTAATGGATATAAACCCACAAGTATGTACGTAAAATCACACACACTATGGCAGAACAGGATAGAAAATAAATACCACATGGCAAGCATCACACATGTTTAACAAACTAGCCAAATACGCTCAACATGATAGTGTTAAGAACAATACAGGAAATTATATAAGCAAAATCAGAAGAGGGATAAGCATATAAACTCAGTATTTCTCAGCAGAGTTTGATGGAAAAAGTTGTTTTAAAGCTTTCTTGTGGCATTTTAATGCAATTTACATTGACATCTGACAAATGACTGCTGAAAATGTCATTCAACATATGTTGCAAATTTTCATAACAGATTTTGCAATGGCTGTGGTATTAAATTTGCATCACCAGTTTTTTTTTAAAATCAAATAACAACAATTGGAAAGGACTAAAATGATTACCAGGAAGAAATATAAAAAAAAATTCCAATTCATTTTATATTTTCTAACACCTCTGCTATTTTCTGAAGTCCCCATTCATCTCAGAATTCTGAGCTTGTTATTTTGTCAAAGCTTTCAGTCTTGATTAACATATGTCTTCCCAAATATTAATTTGTGTTTTGGAAAGCAGATTTTTTAAAAATGGTTTTGTAAAGTGGTCTGAAATTTTCTTCTGAGATGCTCTGGTACTAAAGATTCTCATATGTTTGACATGGATGTTTTCTTTTGCACTTAATATTTTCAGTCACTACTTTTTGGATGCTACGGAAGAGATCTGACTGTTATGAGAGGCTAGCTTTGCTAATATACTTAATTCTTATTATTGCTACTTCTTACCTAATTCTTATTATTGCTGCTTCTTACCTATTACTCAAATGGGCCCATTAGTAAAGCCTCTTTCTGAAATCACAGGCACTACAAAGGACTTGGGAATTTCCTATAATTCCTTTCAGCGTTGCCTTTCAGCAGGTTGATTATATAGAGCAGGTCTTGGCTCCCTACTGCCTTTGTACATTCTCTAAACAAGATTTTTCATGTCAACAACATATAATATACTTCTGTGAACAGAAGTTGTGGAGCAAGCAGCTTTTGCTGACCCAGTCCATCTGTTCTCTTTTGTTCTTTGTGGCTGGAACTCTGTTTCTTTTTCATCCTGGACTTTGACCAGGATTTTATCATCAAACCATGCTTTAAAACTGTTCCTGTGATGAATATTTGCTTAATTGATTCAGATTTTTGTTTGTCATCACAGTGGATGGATTAAGAAATGTGGCTTACTGCATCATACTAGTAAGGGGAATTGTTAGGTTTTAGTTTAAAACTTATAAACTATAGGATCCTTCACGGCCCTAATGACTTCGACCTTGGATTTTATGACATAAAATGCAGAAATTACTGCTTTTGCATGAAATGACGTCCTGCTTTTCTTCTAAGCCCTGATATTCTTGACAGAAAATTTATTCAGGGTTTTTTTTTTCACTAGCTTTGAATGCTCAGCATCTTCCTGCTGGCTCAGTTAGCAGAGTTGCAGGCTAAGCCTGGGGAAACTCAATACCATGTACGTTTTGTAAGAACACTGTCTTTTTCTCAACCTGCAAAATATGAGGTTAACAAAAATAAAATCTTCCTGAAGGAGAATTAGAAAGACTGAAATGACTGATCATTGAACACAGTTTTTTCTCATGTTTCTCAGGTTTTTCTCATCCATGCAGTGACAGCAGTGTTGAACAGTAATTTTACAGGCAGACAGGTTTTTGCAGACAAATATTGAGCAGCAGATCCTGATTTTCTGAATTACTGAAAACCTCATGAGAGATGTTAAAGTCTCTTCCTACTGGACTGAAGGAAAAAAAAATCCTCAAATCTCCTCAAGCATATGTATAATGGATTTGTGACTCATCTGTAATAAAGTCAATATTCAAAGCATACTATTAATGTACTATTAATACTATATTGGGAGAGGATAGTTTTGTGGCTATGAAAAGAACTGCTTAATCTTCCTTTATGCTTGTGAATAAACTGGGAGCCAGTTAACCAGCCTGATGGTTTGTATATGATTGTTAGCACATTGTTTTTAGATTTAGGGCATAATTATTTATGGCTTGTTTCTCCCATTTCACAAGAGAAAACACGCATAACAGCAAGAATTTGTGAAATAAAATAGAAATCAAATTAACTTCCCTAATCATCAAAGGACCTGTCCTAATTCATTTTTGCCACTGCTGTGTGTCTGCCATAGATATAGGGATGTGTCCTGAAGCACATCATATGGGTTCCACCAAGGCAAGGAATCCTGCCTATGGGAACCCTGCACAATGTTTCTTTACTTTCAAATGCAGCAACTCCTAATGAAACATCTCAGCTGACATCATCTTTTCCATTAAAATACAAACTGAGGTGATATTTCAAAGATTATCTCCTTAACACCCCAGAATTTCTTTGAAATTTAGAGGTACAGCTAATTGTATTTTGTGTGAAAAGACACTAACTGGGGAAACAGATTTCATTTTGCTTCAGTGGAATTGTCAAGTAGTTTTTCCATGATCTTTTATGCTATTTATATTGGTCTTCTGGTTACAACACTTTATTATATGTCATTAAATTAGTGAAAGATTGATTTATCTCATGATGCTGAGTGAAGTAGCAGATTAAATTCCACATTGATAAACACAAAATTAGTTTTCTCAGAGAAAAAGAAAATGAACTATACATACCTAATGATGAGTTTTAACTTAACCATTACAACTTTGAAAGATCTTTAAGACATCTTGAATCAAAAACGTTATCTCCATCCTTAGAAGCTGTAGAAAGACATTAGAATGTCTTAAGAAAAAGGCTGAGAGAAAATGACAAGTGATTATACCACTGCATACCTCTTAGGTATAGTTGCATCTTTATACCAAGCTTTTCTGAGCTCAGGTAAAAACACATAGCAGAAGTGACATAGGCAGAAACACAAGCAGGAGGGATGGTCAGAGCTATAGAACAGTGTCTCCTCAGGAAGCCTGAAATGGATCAAGTTCCTCAGTCAAGAAAAAGGAACGACTCGGAAATGACAGAAATTTCTCAAATCAGGAATGAAGCAGAGATAATTGGAAACACTTAATCAGCATTTTGAGTGGTATAACTCTAGAGGCAGTAATGTCAATATTCATACAGAAAGTTTAAAACCAAACTACATTCTTTTCAATGAAGTGTCTAATTACTGACCCATTGCCAGAGGATGTAGTTGCTAAAAGCTTATCTGGCTTCAAAAGGTGATTGGTAATACTTTTATAATAAATTTAAAAAAAAAAAAGAATCCATCAAAAGCAGTATAAACACAGACATACAATCTCTAAGTTAAGGACTTAAGTTCCATACTACTGAGAGCTAGAGGTAGTAGAAATGTGCCTGTATACTTGCTCTATTCCTGTGCCTTTGCCTGGCATTTGTGTTTAGACATCACACAGGTCCACACTGTAAATTTAGGTGCAAGGAGAGGATTTCTCACATTAGCTCTCTAGTAATAGTAATAGAAGAGCAAGTAAAAAAAACATCAACAGAAAAACAAAGTAGTCTTCAGAAAGGTTTTTTTTTGTATTGTGTTCCTAGACTGCAGTGCATTGTAAAGATGAGTCAAAAATGGAGAAACTGATTGGAAATTTCTTGGGTCAACTCACTCACTTGGACAGGTAAGTCTGCCAGGAGGGGAGGATCAATGGCCCTTTGTTCTGTCTGAGAAGCTGCCCCACATGGCAGGTCAGTCACTAATTACAGCATCACAGCTCTGTACCTCAGTGATGAGCACGGCCACTGGGGTTTTATGTATGACCATTAGCATGGTCCAATGAATATAATGAAAGGCCTTAGGGTTTGACCTCCAACCCTGGGGCATAATACTGGCCATTGGGCTGCCTGCTTTGAGCAAAGTGAAGCTACCTAGGCTCAATTGTTTCATACAGACAAAACATCTTCTTCCAAGTATTTCTGAAAACTGTGGAGATTTCACATTAATCACAAAGCCAGTGTCTCAGGACTCTGTTTCCAAACTGAGAGAGTTTCTGATGTAAGCCTAGAGGCAGCGAATACTGTGCAGGACTAATGCTAAGGGTATATTGAGTCATGGCTGGCTTAAATACTGAGCCTCAGAAGTGGTGACAGCTCCCAGATCTGGTTGTACTTGCTGGCTGCAAACTTGTTCCATGCCGTGCAGGGAAGGACATTGTCTTTATGGAAGATGTTCAGCTCCTTCGCCCCTGTTTTCATTGCCGGGAGGAGGTCGTTGTTTCAGAACTGAACAACACTTAATCTAACAGGTCCTGGAATCACCCTGAAATGTGGGATGTGCTGCTAAAGTACTTGTTTTCCTAGTCAGGGTTAATGAGATAAGTTAAAACGTTTCCAGACGTGTAGTAGGAACAAAACAAGGAAAGGTAAATTTAATTTTTCTATACCTTCCGTCAAAAAATTTGGTAAAGACAGGAGAGTTTCCTTTGGACAGTTCAGACATTTTTACGCAGCACGTATCTAAGTAGATAATAGTCCTTGGCTGGTAAGCATTTAATATTATTCTGTGAAATAAAATCTGCAATTTTCTTCACAAGATTTGACTACGGATATAGCTCTGTGTTTTCACTCTACTTGTAGTAGGTTTTGTTTGTAAACATAACCACGTAAAAGAAATAATCTTGCCTAATTAATAATTTATTGTTATTTCTTCTGTTTCAAATCCAACTGCTTCCAATTTTCTAGTTCCTGCAGCGTGCCCTGACCCTTAATTAGTCTGGTAAAAGAATTTGTTGGTATCAGATCTATTTTCAGGCATCACAATCACCACATGTATTATAGGAATTCTTTTTAATATATGCTTGTTTATATTTCAGAATTGCCAGAATCCCAGCAAAAGCCAAATATAACAAAAACCTATTTTTACTTTATTTTATAAAATATTTTTAATTTGATAATCAATTGCTATTAAAAAGAGAAGAAAGGTGCTCTTGTATACATATTCCTTGCAGCAGTGATTTAGACTTCTGGGTTCAGGACTCACTAGTTAATATACACAACACAATCCATAGGGAGTGAGGATCCTGTCAATTAGGAGATCCATGGTAGGTGTAATTTTACACATTCTTTGAGCTTCTCAGGGAGGTTTCCATAATTATTTAAACAGCTTTTAGGTGATTAGCACTTTTGAATGCTATTTTCTTGTTTCCTTAGTTAAAAATATGCTTTATTAACAGAGAGATTCAGAAAAAAATTTTGATGGAATGATACACTGAAAATTTGGAAAATATTAGATTTGTAGTTGCATTGAAGTTTTATATCTTACATTTTAAACCGAGCTCATTATTAAAAAATAACTAAAAGCTTTAATAGAATGTGACAAAAATGTGATTTTACCCATTTAAATAATATGTTGATGTCTACCTTTTGAAAACAGAAGATGGTCCTCTTCTGTCTCTGTCTGAAAGATTCTAAATTAATATTTCCTTTGGCATTGAGAGTTGGTAGTGCTTTGGTCTATGAGGATGCTGTAAGAGACCCAAACTGAGACAAGTTATTAGATTTTGGCAGCTTTACGTAATATGATTCCATGAAGAAATGAATTTTGTATAATATTTTTTTGCTACTCATTAATCTGACTTTATATTCCTAAAGTGAATCTTACAACAATGAATTGAGAGATTCATTTTTTCAGTGTTAATGGAAATATTTTTTCATTTTGCATATGTTAATGTTGATGAAGCTCCACATTATAGATAAAATGTAATATGTATAAATGGAAAAAATTTGATACTAGAGGTTTTTTCCATTTGTCAAACACAGAAATACAGGTGAGTCATCCTGGAGATCAGCAATAAAGAATGAACAATATCTTACTTTTGTAATAAAGGAACTAAATGTTAGGTATACTTTTAGTAGTAATCTGAGAGGTGAAAAGGTGTGAAAGGGTTAGATATTCTCAAAACAAAAACAGGTATTCTTGGGTCTTCTTTTCTAGCATGCTAAGGGTGCTATGGTAAAGGATACCGCAGAACCTTAACCCTCCTATATCTTCCTATTCATGTTGCCTCCATTTCCCTCAGTGCTTAGTCTTCTATGCTGACAAAGAAACTTTTTAAAGAAAAATGGAAGATTCTTAATTTAAAAAGAAGCTGAAGATGAAAGTGCTCTTTTTATCTCATATGAATGCTCTGCGAAAGTAATTTAGTATTTTGTTTCTAAATCAACACTGCACAATAATTTAATGCATTTATTGATCCGTCAGACCCTCAGTAGTACTCAGACCTTCTGCATAATTTAGTCTAAAATGTAGAAGGCTAAGAGCCAGTGGAAGTAAGCTATGGAAAATGGTGTAATGGTTCTTAAGCTATGAGCCATTCTATCAGCATCCCAAAGGATGGAAATACCTACCCCTGTTATGAAACACTCCTTCCTTTTCAATTGTGTGGGGGTTTCGCTTTTTGGTTTTTGTGGGTTTTTTTGAGAGTGACAAAGCTGGCAAGAACTGGAAGCTGCAATCTTGCCCAGATATTGAATCATCGTGCCAAGAAATTGAATAATCATGCCAGAAAGGGTACATATCAGATACTATTTACTGTTAGTAACAACCTACATTTGCTCTGTTTTCCTGTTCAATTAGAATATGTTTTTCTCTTGACATCTTTAACTGGGATGTTGTGTTTTTAAAAGAAGAGATGGGGGGGAAAAGAGCAAAATCATCCATAAGGAGTAGAAAAATGAGCAAATGCAAAAAAACAAACCACGTGGAAACAGCCTGTTTTTTTTTTTTTTATGTAGGTTTCAGGAAGGTGCCACTGTTAAAATCATTCATCTGCTATGTGTAAAGCACACTACAGCCATCAAAAAAATCTTTTTCTTGCACATGGTAGGAGATATGCATCAATAATGTTGACTGGGGATGGGTCTAGCACACAAGTTCTCAGTTCTGCAGGTGGGAAACATCCCATCTTTCTTTGGAGTGAGACAAAAAGGAAAACAGAGTAAAAAGTGCCGCAATGATGCACTCAAGACAGCCAGCAAGGCAAAACCAGACAATTATTTACCCTTGTGGTACAGCCCAGAGAGACACTGGAAATCCATTTCTTAATAATAAATTCAATAGTGGAGTGCTTTAGATGCAGCATCCTAAATGTTTATTTAGTAGCTGACCATGATTGTTACTTTTTAGTGATGTCAACAAACCTTCACAAAAAGTTACAAATCTTTAAACTTGAAACTCTTGGAAGAGAGTACCTGCCTCATACATGCGCTAAAATAAGCATTAGCAAAGCTGAAGTAGGCAGATTCTTTCTTTCTATGTCAGAAAATAGTCTTAGAAGAAAGTGGAATGAGTATATGGATCTTGCTTACTTTGAATGAGTTTTCTTTTTATCTCTTGAAATAATACGCTTGGTCTGTGAATAGTCATTCTGCAGAAGTCTGCATTCTATAAATTACTGTATCTCTACATTTTTCTTAGATAATAATCCATATTATTATACTAAGAGTTCTAGATAAAAATAATGGAACAATCAAAGCAGGATCAAGAAAATAGGCAGAATACCCATTGCTAATAATTTCTTTAGCTATTCACTAGGTTATGGATTTTGTTTCTGTCATTTCAATTATACTATCTACATTTCATTTTCCTTCCCACTAAGAGGATTATAGTTCCTTTCTAAAACTAATTTAATGTCTATGGGTAGTTGTATTTTGCTAGGTCCAGTCAGCGAGGCTAATTTGACACACCGAGTCATGTTATTGAAGTCGGGAAGGAAGCCTTAGATTATTTAGTTTCATCTCCTGTATCCTTTGGGTTACATATTTTTCCACGGGTGTTAAACTTACTGGTTGTGCATGAATTAATTGTTACATTGAATAAGACATAAAATAGTGAATCCATTTTTTTTCAGTATGTTGTACACTGCTTAGTCACACTTGCAGTCACAAGTACAGAAATAATTGTCAATTTGTAACCACAGATTCTTTTTTAAGAAGACCCTTAGGATATTGTATTCCTTGGTTTTTAGTTTGATTTTTTTTTTGCTTTAAACTATTTCTCAGGAACTGGTGTGGGTGTATGCATGTGTTGTAATTACCTTTCGTTTTTGTACATGTTTTTAAAATACAGCATTAGAACTTGCATATTTTCCATTCTATACCTAGAAATTGCCTCCCTCAACTTATTTGCTGCTGTCTATTTGTACAGTGAAAAATTTCTTAGGCTGTTTTTGTCTATTCCTTGTCTTGAAAGTTGATGTTCTCTTCTTTGGTCCATGAGATTTGTACATCTGTCTTAGACTCAGTCCTTTCCTTCACAGTCTCCTCCAGTATGGCAATCATGTCTTTCCAGGCCTGAAAGTTTGAAACTGGTTACTTTAAAAGTACATTTTGCTCAACAAATTATTAAAGGCTCCAATTTATCTGCACAGCTGTTCTGAATTCATTGTGAATTATAATATCCCCAGTGTGATCTATTCATTTTATAACTAAAAATAAGTATTATTTCATATTTACTCTGAATAAAGACTAGAAATTATTGAAGGTTGTTGAGCCTGTGGGGAACCTTGCCCATATTCCCTGGTGATTCCATCTGAGAACGCATTTGAAAATCTGAAATACAGCCCTATTTTTAATATCAGAACACAGGGTGCTTGTATGTCAGATGCCTGGTGCCATTACCTCTAATAATCAAACGTGTAATTTTCTCAGATAATTAAACTGAACCGTTTGAAAAGATACATCTTCTAGGAAAGCATGTCAATTGCTTGCATTATATTTTTACTCTTTGTCTTATATTAATTACAGTCCTTTATATTCATTATTTTTTGAATCCCATATGAGCTCTCTCATTATTTTCCCCAGGGCTGCTGTCTAGCTAACCTGCCCATGGCCATGTGGGTCAGCCAGCACACTCTGGCTCAGCGGTTTCAATGGCATATTTTATTCATTTGTATTTTCTCTGGCATGCAGAGACCTAATTAAAATCGCTACCAGGGGGTCAGAGATGTCCTCTATCTACAATTACAGTAAAATGGGGTGGTTATTTTAAAATGTTTTCTCCTAGCAAACTCTCCTGAATTAGAGCTGAAAAAGCTCTGACATAATAAATTTAAATATAATAAAAACAATTATTATGCAATGTTATGAAGAATGCAATAATCAAGTAGTGAGCTAAGGGGAACTATAACCCCCATTTTTAAAAAGAGAAATAAGGATGATCTGGGTAACTACAGGCTGGTCTCACTTTTGTGCACAGCAAGATCATAGAACAAATCCTCCTGGAAACTATGCTAAGGCACATGGAAAACAGTGGATTGGTGACAGCCAACATGGCTTCACGAAGGACGAATCGTGACTGACAAATTTGGTGGCATTCTAAAACTGAGTTACAATGCTGGTGGATCAGGAAAAAACAGTTGATGTCATTTACCTGGACTTATGTCTCTTTGTTGGTGACATCCACAAAATTGAAAGGTGCATCATGGTTTATCTGTACTTGAAGCTTTTTCCTTTCTTCTCTCCAGTTGTGAAATGAAAAGGCATACTGAGTTTTACCTGATTAAATTTAGTCAGACTGGTCAGACGGTCACAGAAATGCAATCTAAGGTGCCATGTGGCATTTCTAAATCTAGTGCAATGCACTTCTCAGTACACCATACTCAAGGAGCTTCTGGAGCTGACGAAGTGAAGCTGGGTGAAGGTAATAACTAATTTATAAGCTTAGCAGAAATACTTGCATCTCAAGGGTTATGTCAGAAATCTCAGAGAGTGCATGTGAAAGAGGAAAAAAACAAAAGTAAAAAATGTGAATCACAAATTCAGATCTAGGAGCACAACTGGTCTCTTTAAACACTGTGGTTTTGCTCAGGTCTGATACTAGCATACTGAGCTGGTACAGGAAAGGAAGGATTATTTGGAAACCAAACAATGAGGTATCAGCCAAACCTTATCTTCACAGCATAGTAATTTGTCTAATGGCTCATAATAAGATTTTATGGTCCTGACGTTGCTTTTCTTCTAAATAACAAGCTGAGTAATCCTTAAAAAGTTTTAGACAATGAGTAGATTTGACTGATTCCTGTGTTCCTATTGTAACAGTTACACAGGCTTTAAGTATTTCTAATATCATGAGTTCATCCAGTAAGACATTGACAAGCAGACACTACTGACCTTATTTAATTCTAATTTTAGCTAAATCATACACAAATCTGTCTATCCCTTTCTTAGTGAATTCCCCACCACCAGCACCCCAGCTACACAGGTGTCTCCAGCAGGACCTGTTATTTGCTGTTGCTCCGTGGCTGCCTCTCGCTGTCTGCAGAGCATGAGGCACCGCGCACTGCCAGGGCACACCTGGTGTGCTGGGATGCGAGTCTTCACAAATTGCAGCACACAAGAGAGAAAAGGTGGTTACACGTCTTTGTAGAATAGTTATAAAAACCCTGGGTTCATTTCTGGACCTGTTTGAGCTAAACGGAAAGGAGAGAATCTGGAGAAGGAAGGAAAGATTAAAAAGAACATGGAATGACATTGCTGCTGCTGACTCCCGAACCTCAAAAAATTTCTGTACATTTGTTCAAAACTGAATGAAGCAGACACAGTTTGGACCAAAACCATGACTGAAGTTATAGATTCTTTTCTCTTGCTGCTTCTTTATTCTTTAGATTGTTTTCACTCTTTCTCCACTGCTGTTGTGAATTTTGAATCTTCCATGGACAGGTGGCTTCTAAAGCAGTCTGAATGTATGTGATATGACAAAGCTGGAAAATAGCTGTTTAGTGAAGGTCTAATATTATTATTGCGGTTGCTGCAAGCGTAATTCTCAACTGCTTTGTCCTGTTTACTTTAAAGCATGCTTGTATATATGTGTTTATGCATATATAGGCATAACTTTTGCTCTGCTTTAGACTTGCTGGAGCCATAATTGCTGCATATTTGAATCCCAGTACTGACTACACCATGATTAAAATGTAATACTTTACTATTACTCAGCTATTCACTGTGTCCGCTTTCAAAGGGATGAAACTGTGTGAAATGAACAGACTTTTCCCTTTGGAAAAAACCCTAGTCCAAAGGGCTTTATTTTTTTTAATTTTATTGCTATTTATATCAGACTTCTAGGCCTTCCACCCTTTCCCTGTGGTCCTAAGTGCATTTTTTGGGAATTAGGTGTCACTCATATCCTTTAAAAAATACTTCACCTAGGATTGACTGTGCTTGGAAACTGATCATAAAGTACAAAATTTCTGGGGTCACTTCCCTCAAGAAATGAAAAAATCTTCCTTTTTCCAGCTCTTTGGTTTTCAGACTGCCGTTCTCATTCAACGAGGTCACAGGATGAAAACTCCCTTGTTGAAAGCCTGCATATCGATCATAGTTATGTCTCTGCAGACGCACCGTTTTATTGCCTTGCTCTCACATTTCCCTCTGCTTCCTGAGCTGTGCTCTGTTGGTTTATTGTGTTAGGTATTGCCTTCAATGACAGCAATATTCTAGCCATGACACAGGAAATAATCCATTGGTTTATGCAATGATCATGAAAACATCACACATAAGTAAAATCTACATAAACTGGTGCACATGAATCAGGAATGTCTCTGGTCAGGTTATGAAATGATGAAATACATTCTGTGAAGTGCAAGTGCCATTGCACAATGGTATTATTAATGCAAGTAGATGAAAATGGGTATTTTGGTGAGAAATGTTCTATAGCTCTTTAAGGCAATTCTCGTTCTTACTACCCAACAGCTACTACAATGGTATGTTGCTGAGAAAAAAAAGGGAATTGTGTTTATTTTCATCTCAGTAGTTTTTCCCATTTTCCTAAAGCCTTCTACTAAATAAAGCTTAGATATCTTTCTGAGGCTAAAATGATTAGACTGAATGCTTTTCCTGTTTTACGGGGGGTGTGATTTTTGTAGTTTTCTTAAAAAATAATTATTTATTTAAATTCAAACAGATTTTGATGAATGGAGACAGGCCAAAGATGCTTGAAAAAAAAAATCAGCCTCCACACGCAGCTGTGGAAGAGTTTGCATAGGCAGATTCATTATTCTTAGGTCACTACAGGTCCATAAGAGCCGATTCTGGTCAAGCTGTATCAGTTTTCCGTGTTATGATGGTATTGCTAGGTAAATTATTGCTCATTTGTTTTTCTGAGGAGTCTACCCTAGGACTCACTCCTGTGGTGGTCTAGGCATGTGCAAGGAACTGAAGGAAAAAACCNAAAAAAAAATCAGCCTCCACACGCAGCTGTGGAAGAGTTTGCATAGGCAGATTCATTATTCTTAGGTCACTACAGGTCCATAAGAGCCGATTCTGGTCAAGCTGTATCAGTTTTCCGTGTTATGATGGTATTGCTAGGTAAATTATTGCTCATTTGTTTTTCTGAGGAGTCTACCCTAGGACTCACTCCTGTGGTGGTCTAGGCATGTGCAAGGAACTGAAGGAAAAAACCAACTGGTTTGAAAATAATAATTTCTGAAATAAAATAATTCCAGTATAAAAATCTTGTGAAACAGCAAATCTTGAATATGTTCAAGTGAACATACTGCTCACTGCTCGCAACTCTGAGATAGTGGCTGATCTGAATCTTCAGATCATCTTGTGGTGAGATGAGAGGAAAATGCTGGGGTTTTTTATGCTGATCTACTGCTATTTGGTGTTAAAATTTTGATGTGCAGGAAAATGAGAGGGAAAGGTAAAGTAACCATAGTTTACCTCCTGCACAAAAGAAATTGTGAAGAGTGCTGAAAAAGGGAGTTGTGGTAAGCCTAAGAAAGCGTGCAGTCATTTTAGGAATCTGTCAAATAGCCTAAATACTGAAACAATTTAGAAGCAACAGTACAAACTGAAAATTGAAGAAGGTTCATCCACAATTTTCTACCCTTGCAGCTTCCTGTAAAACCTTTTGTTCAAAGAAAGCAAAGCAAAATATAAGAAATTGCATAAAGTCTGTTGTATTAAGACACTGTTTTTTCAAGGTTCTCCTCTGTAAAGTTTTACCAGCTATTCTTTATTTCTAAGAATATGCATGTGTATCAACTGCTCACAGAGAGGTGTTTTAGTCTCTTAGTGCTTCCAGCCACATGAAATGAACAGGCAGATGAGGCGACTGAAAATGTGAAGGATCCGTACTCTGACCTACCATGGCCTTTTTAAGGGGCACTTTGGGAAGTGCTGGGCTGTTTTGTTTTCTGTCTGAGAAACTTGTGTGTTAGGAAAAGATACATTTTCCCTGTGTGCCTGAAAACCTCACAGATGCAGACTACATATGCCAGCACTCTGACTGAGCTGCTGGGACAAAGAGGCTAAACCAGGTCCTTGGAATGGGTTGCTTTGTGGGGACTCGGTAGGAGTCTGTCCACACGGTCATTCAGGATGGATCAAAGCCCATGCAGATGTTTTCTCTCACCTTGGATTTAAACCAAGCACCGTGCTCTGGAAGAGGAAAAGCTCAAGCTCTTGGTGCTAGACTTGCCTTTTAGCTGTTCCAGTGTGGGCTGTGAGCCAGTACTGGTGGGGCAGGTTGCTCTCCAGCTGGGCTCACTAGCTCAGAACTATGTCTCAAACATAGCCCCAAGCCCAGGTGGACATTTCAAATCCGAGCTACAACAGGCTGGCTACCTGGAATGAGAATTTGCTGGCACAAGAGCTTAGCAGGTTTGGTCCTTCTCTCAAGTTACCCTTTGCTCACCTTGTGGGGCAGATACAGCTTCAGGGTGAGAGAAGATCAACAAAAAAAGCTGAGGATGTCATGAGTACATGACATCAGTTCAAACATTGCCTTTTGCAAAAGACACAGAGTATTGAGCCATACAGAAATTGTGCCTCGAACATCATCAACGTGGTGTGCAACAAAAACCCTACACTGTTCATGAGGGACAACCTTTTTACTGTTTCTGCAACCTACCTGTTTTCACTCCGTACTGCTTTTTGGACTGCTATACTGGAAGTCATATGTCATAAGCATTGCAGAGATTTGCAAATCTCTCTTTAGTTATTTAGAACCTGACAAGCCCTTTTTAAATTTTTGACCTAAGAATCTGAAAACCATGTAAAGGAATAAAACCAGAACTTCATCTCACAGTTTTGCTCGGTTTCTGTAATTTTTAAACTGAGCATCCCAAAGGGAGTCTCTATAATAGCCTTCATATAACAAGAAAAGAAAATAGCAGCCATAAACCCCCTTACCTGTTAAAGTATTTTCTATTGATCCTGCAAATAAGTTCATCAGAGAAATACGAAGTGTTTAAAATGCTCTCTGGGTGAAGTACTGCACACCATATTGCCACATAAATGGTCCCTAAATAGGCATCTTTGAGAAGCGGCACAGAAAAATAACTCATTAGGAAAACTATTTTAAAATAGTTTGTTTCTTCATTGAGGGAATGTAGTATTATTGCCCTAGAATGATTTAATTCACCCTAATTATATTCTGTTTGATATCTGCAGCTGTCTTGGAAGCAGGCTTCTGCTATGTAAATCCAAGAAATGTTTCTCATCTCATTTGAAACCCCAAAGTGCTCTAATTTTCAAAGGAATTTTAAGCTGATCTCTACTTATGTTCATTGAATTTTCCAGAGGAATATCAAAAGAATAACTCAAATTTCTGAATCCTGTCACTTGTATAGACTATTCATCCTTGGTGTACCTCATAAATGTATATATACAGGGAATACAGTATGCATTTGCACTACAATGTTAGAAAGTTGTGTAGATGCACGATTGTATGTGACCAGGAACATCTTCATTTTGAAATGTTCATAGAACATAGCAGTATAAATTGTGGGGTTTTTTTCTTTTGTTTTTGAATTTCAGTTTACTTTAGAACAGATGTGAAGCTGTCTCTTCAGCAACTTTTTAACACAGTCAGTAAATATTATCATTTTGGTTGACATGGAAGAGCCAAAAGAGGACAAGTTTCTAACAAAAAATAAATGGTGCATATGCATCCTTCAGTGCCTTTAGCAGTAGCTGTCCTTGTTACAGTGCCACACTGCATAATACAGATAATGATGATGTGCAGGAATTTTTAATTATTTACTCGCCCGTGGCCACCAGAAATGGCAATCAGCAAACACTGGTATTTGTTCTGGAATATTGCCATCAGTTCCAGGCAAGACAGGAAAGTGAACAAAGTGGAGTGAAAAACCACAAGGACCTGTAAAATGCATGAAGATTCAGTTAGTGGCTTCTTGCTGCTCTCTACAAATTACTAATCAACAAAATAGAACTGTTTGCTTTCTTCTACTCTGAAGGAAAATGCTCCTTTTAGAAATCTCAGTAAGGGTTACAAATAGTTTGGAAACAAAACAAGGGAAGTCAAATGCTTTCCTTCAAATAAAAATACCTTAGAAAGACAGAATTCTTATCAGAGGTTAGAAATTTTAAAGTAAAAGCAGTTTTATGCTTTGGAGGTAGAACATAAGCAGAATTTAGGTAATGATTCCAAAGAGAAATTTACAAACTTTCATCCATAATTACTAAGGGTGTTTTTCAGGTAAACTCCTTAGGAAACTCAGTTTTGGTGCTGCACCACCTTAATAGGACTAGGTTGTAGCTAAATTGAACATCAAGAGCCTTGAAATGGGCACCTTCTGCATTAACTCTACCATAGAAGCCAGTTCATTAGATGCAGTTTTAGACTATCCAGTGCTTCCCAGGTTCCCACTTCTCTATTCCCAAATCTCCCACACACTCTCTGTTATAACCCATAAACTTTTGCAAAGGGACAGCACCACCAAAACCAGAAGGACTGATCTTGTTCTTATTTGAAAGAAGTTAAGTACAAGGTTTACTCAATGAATCCCAATTTGCTATGGATGTTCAAATCTCTCATCCTAAAGTTCTTAAAATCAATTCTTCCTTCATTCACAGTCCCTTATTTTATCTATTTTATCTGCTCCATCCTAGCTCCATGCTAGTTGTAATGATTCCCTTTACAAGTTTCCCAAGCCTCTTCATGTACTAAACAGTGAATAAATGTTATTAGCCCCCGAGTAAAAAATTTGGTTTAATATGGAGGTTCATTAAATTAAAAGTTCTTTTGTGGATGTAGCATCAGATATGAAAACCAAAGAAAAGCTGCAATGATGTTAACATGGTCACCTGAATACCCTGAAATTATATTTTGCCGACTGAAAACTTCCATTCACAAAGGGGCATGTCAGAAATTATTAAAAATTACTCATAATCTATAAATAAATGCTATATTGGGAAAACAGATTAAAGCTGTAGTATCTTAACTTTTACACATTTTTAATAAAAGAAACCTCATACATTTTAAACACATGCAAGATTATTCTTCAGGGAGTGTTTCAAAAGTACATTTAGGGAATGATCTGGAAAGAACTATAACTCAGAACTTTACCAAACTGTTGAAATGTAGAAAGACATCAAGACTCTGAATTAAAATAGTTTTCTGTCGAATTTTCAATTATTTCCCTTCCTCTTAAATAAATGGGCAGATCATAAGTAAACATCAGTATACAAAAACACGTTTATTTTCAATTGCAGGCAAAACTGATAAAAGAATGTGGAAAAATATGAGGACTCAAAATCTGAGGAAAAAAAATTGCATTCAACAGATGCAGTTTGTTATTCTCCTAAAATATTCCATTTCATTGAATGTGAGAAACAGCAAAGGCTAGAACTAGAGAGATATATGTGACCATAGGAATATTGTGCCAATATATGAAAAAGCTTTGATAGAATATTGATATAATAAGGTCTTCAGGTGAGAGTTTGAACATCAGCAGCTAAGGATGTTCACCTCATGTCTAAATCAATGCTAGAATAATAAACAAATGATAAAGATTTTACTTGCTGAAAAGCAATTGCTACAGCAATTTATAAGCACATCAGAGAAAAAAACTTCAAAGTTTCAGTGGAAGCCTTTCACCTTTAAGTCACGATTTTGATGGCTTATGGTGCTGACTTTCTCCAGCTGTTAGAGACCTCCTCTATTCTCCATCAATTTTCCAAAATGATAGAAATTGGCCTTGAAAGGATGCCATCTATCTCTTTCAACACCTTGGTTGTCTTCCATTGGATACCATAGACTAGTGTATGTCAATTTTTTCAAAGTAGTACCCAAACAGATCCTTATTTACAGCTAGGGGTTTTTCTCCTAGAATCTTTTTTCCCTGAGCACAGAGCTCTAGAAGACCTTGTTGGTGAAGACTGGAACAAAGAAGGAATTGAGCATCTCAGCCTTATACAGCATCTGAGGATGGATCAGGAAGAGGCTGAGTACTGGGACTGTTTACCCTGGAGAAGAAAAAACTTGCAGGGATCCTATCTCTGTGTGTAAGTAGCTGGTGGGGGTGGAGGGAATAAATAAGAGAGTCATTCTCTCCTTCATGGTCTCCAGAGGCGGGATAAGAGGCAATGGGCAGAAACCAAAATACAAAAAAATTTCGCTTAAGGTGTTTTACTGTGAGGATGCTTGAACATGTTGCCCAGAGATGCTGCCATGTTTCCTTGGAGATGCTCAAAACCTGACTGAACATGGCCCTGAGCCCCTTGCTCCAGCTGATCCTGACTGTAACTTCATGTGTTGTACCAGATGATTTATGGGGGCCCCTTCAAACCTCAACCAGTCTGAAATTGTGTGATTCTGTATTACTGCTTAATAAATTCGCATTCCCAGACATAATTCCTAGAGTTTGTGATAAAACAATGTTCATGCATTTTTTACTCTTATTTTTAACTTTTATAGATTTATATTATATAAAAATAGATTTATTTATTCATATTTAGATATATGGGAATAAGTAGACTGGAATGGCCATACACTTAAGCTTCTGTAATAGAAAGGGGGATGATAGCATATGGACACTACCATCAGTTCCTTTGGTGAAAGAAAAGACAAGACTTCTGTGTAGAACTCAATTTAAAACATTTCTTATTCTGTTGCTCTCCAAGCTCCTTCGTCTCTGCACTTGTTCATGACAGCAGCGTTCCTCCAAACAGCAGCAACACCTGATGCAAGGCAGGCGGGGATTTTTATTCAGCAGATATGTAAATTTTATGTTGATGAAGATTTTTACAGTGCATGTCTGGAGATGTCTGGCTTTTACTTTTCAAATTCCCATTGCAGACGGAGTCTTGCTGAGCAGAGTAAACTGCTTTAATCTTGGGCTCAGCAATTTGCCAAGGATTACGTGATTTAGACTGCATTCATAAGTAAATCAGGACCTGATGAGACCCTTTCACTTTATGTCACTTAGGAAAAGGAGGTAAAGGAGATCTAATGTCATATGAAGCTAAGTCCATATATTTGGAAAGCTACAGGCAAAATTTTTTACTATCTTTTGAAAAGTATCCTGTGGCAGTGGTAGAGGGTAGTAAACAAGGTCTACAGAACAGAGAGGTATGAGAAGAAAGCAGGTGGGGAAGTTGCAGAGATGTCTGAAACACAGTTTTATTAAGATGTTTGTTGTGCCAGAAGGAAACAAAGATGAAAATATAATTTTTTTTTTTTACTGTGCAGTTTCAATAGGATTAAAAAAAAAATTAATTACATGGCATTCTTTGAAACGATTCATAAAGATCAGCAGCAGTAGGCTTGGTGAAAACCGTGAGTTTAAGTTTACAGAAAAATTCCACAAAACAAACCAATTAGCAACAAATGTGTCACAACAGGGGCAAGCTGATGCTGGAAAAATTAACTTTTATTTGAAAAAATAAATCATACAAACAGGTGCACACCATCTGTAGCATTAAAGTCACTATACCATCTCTCTGCAAGACTTTTCTTCATGATTCATCAACCTTTCATAGATATATATACAAGTGATATATAGTACTATTGTTGGTAAGATGTTAAGAAAATTCCTCAGAAATGAACAACTTAAAGTTGTGTGAGATGTCTGAAACTCAAAGAATAGTCTTACTGACAGAATTCTAGCTTTGCAGAGTAGTGGGCAGCTGAGAAGTTTTACCCTGTATGGAATGGGCACTAGCAACCAAAGACACATGGCTGTATTGTTAGCTGACTTTCCTGGCATCCTGTAATTCCAGGATTGTCATGCAAACTGCTGCTGGCAAGAGGTTTTTTTGAGGAGTGGTACTATGGATTTTTATATGTGACAAAATTTATGGTCCTGTCAGCACTGTTGGTTCAGCCGTTTGCTGGGGCAACTGAAGTGCTGTGAGAATATTGTGTGCTGAAGAATAAATGATTCTGTACAGTGGATGCTGAAAAGCTACCGGCAGAGAAAAATCCAGCATTTTGCAAGTATTCGGTGAAAGTCCTTAGTTTCAACATAAACAAGCAAGATGCTTTTCTAAACATCTTGCAGGTGTGTCTTATTAGGAGTCTAACATGTGGTGTGTAGGGTCTGGCCAATCACTTGGAGAGGTGGCTGGACCAGGGACCAATGATCCCTGCCATAGACCGATTATATAAGGTCTACCTATAATTAAATAGGGGGGAGGGGTATATCATTTTCCTTTACCTGAGCTCTGACTTGGACCCCCATTTTTTCTCGCTGCCTGTGCTGCAACTGCAACACTGTACGTGTTTATTTATTTTCAGTGAATAGCAGGGTTGATCTGTAGCACAAATGAATCTGTTCTGGAAAAGTAAGATAATGTATACTTGGTAGTAAATGTGAAAGTAAGATACCAGTTCCAGACCACCTCTGTGTACTCTGCCCTTCTCTAGGATTGTTGTAGTTTCCTATATCTGACATGCAGTTTTGACTACTAAAAGTTCTATGTGTTCCTGAAATATTTGGTTTTTATTTTAGCCAGCTTTTGTCTTCTTTCTTAAACTATTCACTGATTTTCTTTGTTGATGGACATACTCTCTGCAGAGTAGCCTGGCAAGTATCTTAGGAGTTTTTGGCTTGTGCACAATTTCATGAGGCAAGTTGATCAATAGATTATTATGTAATTTGATATGCAGTTCCAAATCCATGAAAAAGCATATTAATTCATGTAAGTCAAACAAGACTTTTGCAAGGAGCAAGAAAACAGTCTTGTCTGAATGCAATTTAGATAACTTGCTGGGATCAGTAGTTTTTCTATGCAGTGAGTGCCTTAGTGGCATATTAGCTGTTGATAAACTTGACACAATTTGAAGGGTTTATCTGAAATATACCATATGGGACTGTTACATCTGTCTACACAGCTGCTCCGATCTTTAGTGTTCCTTGACAGTCTTGCTTTGTACCTCACTGTTGAAATGTCAATTTTCATTTCTAGATGCTTCGCCTGAAGTGCTCAGGGTTCTCTACCACCTTAGCTCTCATCGGTCAGGTAGCTAAAAGTAGATATTCCATAAACTCTACAGGCCATACAGAAAATGTCTATTTGCTGACTCTCATTTCATAATGGTTTGTTTTCTCTCTAGGTCTAATGGAGGATCAGGAGGAACAGAAGCTTTACAGTTCCGTTAAGTCTTTTCTGGAGGCATTCAAGACCAGGTTGGATTGGGCTCTGGGTAATCTGGTCTAGTGGTAAGTGGAAGAAGATAATCTTTATGGTCCCTGCCAACTCTTATCATTCTACAATTCTATGATTCTATGACTTTCTAAACTATTTTCTCAGAGATAAGTAGCTTTACCAATATTTCCTGTCTTCCAATTTTTATTTCATCAGTCTAATGTGACGCAGGAGCTGAGGTACCATTTTGAATGAAGACAACACAAGTGTGGATATTAAAGTACTTCAAATACTATTTTTAAAGCATCTTTTCAGTCAGACAATTAACTTTCTTGTATATGGATAAAAATGGTGCTTTTGCCAACAAATATAGTAGGAAGATGTCTTTTCCCAATATACAGATTTTCTTTGATACACTGCAGACTATAAAGAAGACAAAATTTTAGGAAATCTGTGACTCACAAGAGTATGAGGGAAGAGACACAGTTTCCAGTAAACACTGTATGGCTATAAAGACGTACAAACTGTTCACTGAAGGAAGAAAATGGAAATGCAGATAATACTGAAAAACAGTGTTAATGGAGACAAGTTTCATAGCTGGTATTGGCAATAACAAGAAAAATTATTCAACTACCAAGTAATGGAGACAAAAGCAGCAGTTTACAGTAGACTATGATGTTGAGTGATACACAGTTTGCCTGAATCTAAGCATAACTGGACTTGATAATGCTGTAATAAATGTTGGTTTGCAGTTTTTTAATAATGTGAACTCACCTAGGTAACATTTCTATGCACATTTGCTCACATATGTGTTTGCCAATAAAAATACTGAAGACAAAAGAAGTATAGAACAGGAAAAAATATAATTTCTTTTTCAAAATTCACCCCTCATGTAGAACAAAAGTCTGAGCAGTCACAGTTTTATTTAAAAAAAATTAAGCAGAGACTGAAGTAAGGATTTTTTTCCTACTTCCAGAAATATATTTATGTTGCTGCTTCTTTCAGATTTCCATTGAAAGAAATGCCATTTTAATTGCTATAATCTTTTGAAAATTTGTCACTTTAAACAATAGCCAGTGGAACAGAGACAGTGTGTGTAGATGTGTGCTACTTATTTTTCCTCACCTAGCACCTAGTTTACTATATAGAGTATAGAACCAAAAGCAATTATGCAAAGGGCAAAACAAAATTTGTTGAAGGTGTGTATATTGCACTAATTTGCACCAGAGTACAGTTCATTAATTCCACCTTTCACTTTTTGTAATCTCCTACCTAATTTCTCTTCTTTTTTTCCTTTTTTTTTTCCTCTTGGTAATGTAAATTAATTTTCTAGCCAGAGCTAAGAAGCTAAAAAGATTTAGGTCATGATTAAATGCTCCAGTACCAATGACTATCAGTAAACGAAAAACCTATGAAAAGGATTCATTTTCTCAGTTAACTATGAAGATATCTGGTTCCACAGCTTTTTTTCTTTCATTTTCAAGACATTCTGTGAAAATAGCATCATTCCATAGTTTGTACATCTAGGAAGTGTAAATAGACACAGTTACTCCTGTCTTAAATTTTCAGAGGGCAGAGCACATTAGCCGTTGTGAAGAAAATTAACTCTATCCCAGCCAAAACCAGCACAACTGGATATAAAATAACGGCCTTACAGTAAATGTATTTTCTTTAAGTAATCAAGAATGAGGTGTTTTTCTATGAAGGGTTTGTCAATAATTTGAAACAAGCTGAATTAAACAGAATACTCATAGCTTAATCATGGACTGATAAAATGCCTATGTCTTAACCTCTCTCACTGATAAGGACAAATGTCATTTTGATGACATTTATTCAGTTGTTATTACTGAATACGATTTCATCAGTGAATTAAAATGGTCTTAGAAAAAAAAATATATATACATATATATAAAAACATAATTCTTTCAAGTGATGTACACTACTAAGATAGGAATCAGAAGCAGACATGATAAATAGTAAAAATTGGCAAACCACATATTGAAACACATAGAAATTTCTAGGTACATAAACAATCCTTTAAGGGGGGCAAATACACGCACAGTAGACGACATCATAATAGTAGGTTACTTTTAAATTCTAGCATGATAAAAAATATTTGCAAGAAAGATGTGCTTAAACCATGACCTTATACTACTGACTCTAAAAGTAGAAGAGGCAGATATGGCAGCTACTGATTGCTAGAAGGCATAGAGGTGTGTAAATTTTCCACCCTGATTGATAACTCCTCTTCAATCTGAAGAGAATGTTTTTCTTCAAATTTCACTTCTTCCGGATTCCCCAAATGGCTGAATCTGGGCCAGAGGATTCATGATGAAAGAAAGGGGTCTGTGAAAAGATGGCTCCCAAGCTTCATATGTGGGGTGATGACAAGTCTGTGTTCAATTTCTCGATCGGTTTCTACATTTTTCTTGATACAGATGCTGTATTAATAATGTAATGCCGTTGTAAACTCACAGCCCTGGTCGTGTTCTAGCTTCAGCAGGAGACACTTACCGTAATCATGTGAAAGATATCATGTAGTATTACTAAAGATATGAAACCTGCATGGGCTGTTCAGCCTCTTCAGTCCTGAATCCAATCAAAGATTTGTTGGAGTAGGGTGCGTGGTGATTTCACAAATTAAAATATATTACTAGTTCTTCACATGTAACACGAAATGGCTGTAAAACACCTTGCTCTTTCTTTTCTTTAATAATAACTGTCACTGAACTTCTGCCATGAAAAATTTTTCCTGGAAAAAAACTTCCATGAGGATGATTTTGAGATACTGTGAGAAACGCTGATGAGATGCAGATGCAGCCCTTGCTTGACCTAGGAAACGTCCAGATATATTTTATGTGGATTAGCTAGCTGTACCTCAGTCTTGAGGATTTATGAGCGTTGCCTAGGAACAATTCTGTTTATTTATTTCAGTGCATACTCAATCATTAAAACAACTCATTGGCAGCTCAAAAGAAAATGTGTTCTCAAATTAATAGTGATGCATTCTCAGGAGGGATGGAGTGGATCCCTAGTCATAGTCTTTAGTGTTGTGGATTGTGCAACTCCTTCTTCCCCTTGTAGGCTATGAAAGTATTTCCTTTGAAATGTTATGGTTTTGTGTCTGTGAGTCTGCATGGACTTTTTCTACAGTTTTCTATTCTTTTTATGTCTCAGCAGAAGCCATCAAGGAGGCAGAACACACTTTTTTATTTCATCAACAATCACAAACCCTTTGCTCGGTTTTCTTTTTCCCGTCTGCTCTCAGCTCTCCTGTTTAGAGACTGTTCCTCGAGAGTGCCATCTGAGTTGCATTCTTTACCTGTGATGATTTATCAGCAACTCTAACACCTTTAAGATATAGAGAGTACATAAAGAACATACTAATGGGAGGAAAGAGAGGAGAAGGGTGCAATGAAAACACCCAGAGACTTTGGAAAATATTCAAAAGTATAGCTAGGCAGAAAAAATTATGTATTTCCTAGAGAAAAATAACATATCTAGGAGAAAAAATATGCATAAAGGAACACAGTTGGACTCCAGCAAAGAGAACTGCTTCTGTTACATCTGTCTGACCTTGTTTCTTGCAATCTTATGTGTGGCAGGTTCAAGAGAAGCCCAGTGTTAATGAGCTCAAACAGAAGAGGAGGGTTGTCTAAGCCCTTGAGTGTGAAAGAAGTCTAATATCTTTATTTATAGTTCATTTAGGTACCTGTCAAATGTATTCATTACCCCTCAATAATAGTATTTCAGCTGTTAACATACAGTCTGCAAATTGAATGCAAGACTGGAAGAGTTTCTGGTTGCAGACATACTTGTTAGGGTATCTGGCAAAAGAGCACTTGGGCGAAGCACCTGAGTCTGATAAAAATTGCTTGTCCTTGAATGAGACAAAATGTGGAATTATTGCCACAACTGCTGCCCAGGGAAAAAGCCTGCAAACAGGTATCAGTGCTGTCAGTACAGGCCGGCTACAACAGCTTATTCTCAGCCTCATTTAGCAACATGGCATGGACTGCCTGGGTCCTGCACCTCACAGGTACTTCCTGATGGGTTAAAGTGTCTGCTAAAGACTTCAGAAATCTAAGGGGTGCTTCATGTCATCTTTGAGTGAATGATGGAGTTGAGAAAGGTGGCAAGGTGGACTGTGGATGCCAGTCAAGCAGTTCCAGTACTGGGAGTCACAGCCACCTTCTGAAGGGGGGATCCTGTGTGAAAAAAAGCAGCTCCAGGAAAATGGGAAAGGACTGTGTGTGGGGCTTCTGCAATGGAGCAACGGAGCTCCAGAGGATCAAGCAACCTATAGCTGGACTATTCATACTGATAAGTCACTTGGCAAGAAAGAAGGTGTTAGGAGACTGCTAGGTTCAGAGACAGGCAGCTCTACTAATTGCTTCTTGCCATGAGTGGTCAGCCAGGTGAGTATAAGAAATCCCTGGCAGTTGCAAAGTAACCACTAACAGCTAAAATGCTTTTGAGTTTCTCATTTTCCCAGCAAAATACCAGTTTTTTTAATGAACTCTCTTCCTGCTGGCATCCTTTGGCCTCACTACTTACACTAGGAGCATGTCCTGCTCTACCAGACTGCATCTTCAGGGTATCCCCTTTCTCTTCTCAGTCAGTCCTTCCTTTTCTGGTTACACTTTGTTTAGGGCCAGAATCAATAACGTAGGTAAGGCATGAATAACTTATGTACACCAGGATCGGTTTTGGTCTCACACAGGAGCCTATGAGAGTGACCATTTTGTAAACACATCCCTCAGGTTTGTGTGCTCACTCTGCCACTTCACAACAGCCGGAGTCACAAGACAACCTATACTTCTTGAAATCTGCATCACTGCTGTCTTTGCTCTGTTAATAAAAAATTGATTCTGCAGATGGGTCTTATTGATATTGTAGGAAGTTTAGCCACATTATTTTTCTTCTTGCTTTCCTGCTTTAATTCAGTTCTAAAATACCTTTGTAACATCTCCTGCTTTATGAAACAAAATATGTATTTGGCCTGATTCCAGTTATATTTCTTTTTTATTTATAGCTCTTAAATGTCTTCTGCTGAATAAGTGCTGATTTACATTACCTTGAGTACAACTTCACCAGCCATTATCCCAGGCTTCAAAAATATCCTCTAAAATATCTCTCAGGTATTGCGAAGTTAACCCACAGCAGTAGACAGGTTAGACAACCTGACTCACCTTAACAACCAATTTTTTTCCTCGTCTATTTAATAGCTCATGGAGTTTAAAAGCCAGGTTCCTCAATTACTTTTTACATTTCAACCAATTCATTCTGGTAACGTCTCCCTGTAAAAATGAGATAACATGCTGTAAAGATAAAAGTGTACCAACGTGCACTTTACTGAATGTCTGCATTATGGGGGTTCTGCATGTCATAGCTGCTGTGCTATTTGAAGATGACTTGAAATAAGCCCTTTAATTGATCTGTACATCAAATGCTCTGAAAATGTAAAAGAAGGGCTCAGACTGTCAGTACCTTGGTTAGCTCAGAGTGTATTGTCTCCAGTCTAATTTCTTTAATGTGAAAGGTGATAACAATGGTTAAAGTTCATCTGGTGTCATGTGTCAATACATTTCAACAAAAATTAACAACTGGCAGGTGGAAAGTTTTATTGTATTTCCTTTTTGAATACAGGATCACTAAATCAGTGTCAGGGTACTTTAGCATAATATCTCCTGGGATGTTTGTGGTACCCATTTTTGTATGAAACACGCCTTTTCACCATCTCTGGCCGTCATAGAAGTTCACAGTGTTTATAGAGAGGAAAAAGGTTGGGAAACAGTTCCAGTGTGCTGCAGGCTTTCTGAGAACAGATGTCAGTTAGACATAAAAAAAATAAACTTGGCTCAACTGAGTTTACCTTATAGACATCCTTGGGCTATTAAAAAAACAACCTTGACTCCTGTTCCCCATCACAGAGAATTAGTTTGCTGTTGTCTTCATGCTTGATCTAACACCACTGAATTTAGTAGTCTTAAGCCAGGGATGAATTCGGCCCTTGGTCTTTAAAGCAATCTTTCCTCTTGTGTGTAACAAAAACACCATATGGTGAGTCCTTGGCTTGCTGTCCATAGCTCAGCTTGCTATCCCTCCTTTCTGATGCTGTTGCTGGAAAAGGTTAGAGCCTGCAGAGCTGGTTCAGTCAATTCAAAACCTGCAGCAGAGGGTGAAAAAGGAGTTAACAGAGAGCTTCATCCCTATGAGTCCTCTTTCTCGTACTCCGGGGGCTGTACATCATACAGGCCAAATTGTTTACTGTTTATGGAGACATGGACTTGAGATGCACAGAGAATCAGAATAACGATCCTCTTCTTAAAACTGTTCAGTTATTCCTGTAGATAAGTCAGTGAGACGCCCCCTCCCCCTAAGTACATGGAAAAGAAGCAATGCCTGGATAAGCTCCCCTTCACACCATCTCAAGTGAAGACCTTTGCCATAGAATACGGTCACCAGTAATACAGCAAGGAGTTAGGGAGCCCAGTGAAGCAGCTTTGTCATAGTGCACAATGTTTTCACAAACGATCTGAAGGTCTTCACGCAAAAATTCTCCTCCCCACATTGACTCTGTAAGCAAGGAAGCTACAGCTACATCAATATATCTGCTGAACTTAACTGTCCAAAGTGCTTTTTCCTTTACACTGGTAAAAACCTGTACTTGCATGTTGAAAACTACGGTGGGATTGTAATTTGACCATCCCAGTTTCTTCAAAGCCTCTCCAGTGGTTTCCTCTCTAAAGCCATATCCAGCACAAACGTTGTGCTATGGACTGCAGAGCTGCACCTCTGCCTTTTGCCACCCGCGTTGTAGCAGGATTAGCTCGTGTTTGGTCTGTTACGCCAACCTTTGACTGGCTGTTTGTCTCAAGCAGCTTCTCTGCTGAGCTGCACGTGGAAAATAGATTGCAGATAAAAAATGTCAGTTTGGTGCTTTCAGCTGAAAGCTGAAAGCTGTTCTAATACATTCAAAAGACTTCCACTGTTGGATAGCAAAACACTACATTGTTTCTTATTTCACAATGGGTTTGTATGCAAAGAAAGATTCAAACACCCTTTTATATAAAGAATGTTATTGTTTCATGCAAAGTTTTGGTAAGTATTGGCTTTCTTTTGCAAATAAATTAATTAGTCTTTCACTTGAAAATCAATCCTTTAGGGAATTTTCATGCTGTTTCCAATCATGCATTTGTCTCAGCTGAGCTCAGAAACAGAGAGACAGCTATTCAAACTTCCTGTATCATTAAAATTCACAGAGCATTTATGGAAGAAGAACAACTAAAAGATTTATTTCAGTGTTACTGGTGGGGTTTTTTTCTCTTGTTTTTAATAATTGATGGTTCTTTTTCCTGTAGAACAATTTTATACACCTGCAGTATGGCACAGAGGAAAATTCACAAAGCATAGCTGAGCTCGAGAGGTGCTACCTCATCTGAGTCCCTCCTCATTTGAGGGGGAGAGGCAAACTTGTCTGGAGAGCAATTCTAGAATAAGAGCCCATTTTAAGGCATATAAATCTTCTCCCAAAGGAGCTGTCTCTGTCAGCTGACAACAGGCCTGGAGGTTAAAATCTCCAGTACTAAAGCTAGCCTTTGTGGACACCCTCTCCCACTGCAGGGCTTTTTAGTGAACAATCCACCTACTTTCGATTTCACAGATTTCTGCCTCGTTGGGTGCACTGAAGGGAAAAACAGGCTGTGTCAGTACTTATTTATTTTTCCTGCCAGCCTCTCTGTCAACCTGTGGTCTTTTGCTTTATTTACTGCCAACTGTTCAGACCCTGCTCTGAGTACAGAAAACATATCATTTTCCAATCTGACTGTGAGATGAGACATAGGATTGTTCTCCTTTTACTAATCAGGACATGAAGGGCAGAGAAATTACAGACATAAAAGGAAAGAAAAGTATAAACACCCTGAGACACATGACTATGGCTTAAATCTTCAGAGCAGAGCTCCTGTGGCAGTAGCTGATAAACATTAGGGAGTTTTCATTCTCTGTGTGAACCAGTACCAGTGGAGGATGAGATCCACAACTTAGCAGAGGATTTTCAAGCTTTGGTGGCTGGTGTGTCTCTGGCATGCGTGGGCCTATTTCTGCACTTGGAGAGATGCTTCTCCCTCCTCTAGGCCTGCATCTCGCTTGTGCTTACCCAGTCCTCTTAACGAATTTCTTAGAGGCTGTCTCTCTATAACCCTCAATGCCATACCCTCTTCTGCAGATATTTATTCATCTCTTTGCACGTGTTCACCTATTTTCAGCCTTGCTGTCCTAGTTTCACCGTATATTCCCTTTTCTCAGCATACTTCCTGTTCATCTAGATATTTTGCCTTGTAAGGCTGCATTTCCCCACAGCCTGCTGTGCTTTCTCCTGAGCTCCAGCAACAGGCACACTTAGAGCAGTGGAAAGTGCATCCACATAGGCCCATTGCTCATAGCAGTCATAAGCAATAATTTCAATAAGCAAAAAATTTCTGTTTCAGAGACAATTTTCACACTCTTCAGAAGAAGCAACACTGGAAATGCGAAAAACAGTAAGGATTTTTTTGCAGGTTAGTAAGTTGACCATGCTTCTGTAGGCATTCTTTGAAACAGCTACTTTCCTGAATCAAAAGCAGGAATATATTGGAAGGCCTTATTCCACAGAGTCTTGGTCTCAATGTAGCATAAACCAATTACTAGTCCTTACTACTATTGTTGGAAACTTTTTTAAAAGAAACTTTCTGAAAGATATTCTGTCTGAAGCGCATTTGCTGACAAGGAAAATTTTAGCAGCAACAGCTGAAATTTGACAAACTGGTAGATAATTGAATGCAGGATCTTATACAGAAAGTGTTAGATGACAGCCATTTTTATACTCATATTCCTACTCAGCTCCATTTATAATGTGCCACTTTTCAATTGCTACAGTAATGGATGAGAAAAACATTATTCAACGTTTCATCATTTTCTTGCAATTATAAATGAAATAATTACATTATGAAATGTATCAAACCTTTCACATAAAATGTGTTGGTGGTTTCAGGATATTCTTATTTAGCTTTTAATGAAAAAATGCATAACACTATTTTAGACTGAAATCAATAGAATATGTAGTCATGATAATTTTTTGAGTTATTATGAATATGTGCTATTCTTGGTACTCCAGTTCTATGCTCTTTCTACTTTTTGTATTGTTTGATTTTACACATACTAATGTTTAAACACTGTTGCAGAAAATTTGTGTTAGCAGGAAAAATCAGGTTGTTCTTTTTAAGGTAATTGTTTTGTTGAGTCAACATAAACGTCTTGCTCTTTCTCTTGACTGCTGCAACTCATAGGAAGATTATGAGTCACCAAGCAGCAGACCTTTGTAAACAAAATAGGAAATTAGATTTGTGAGAGCTTTTCCATTTAGGCATGGAAGCTGTTCTAAAACCAGAAGCATTGTTCGAATCTTCATATGACTGTTGTAATGTAATTACAGCTAATAAAAAACGTTTAAAAGGCTATTTGGGTAGAGCAGATGAAATAGTAAGATGTAAACCCCACGTTTATCAGAGGAAGTAGCTGTTTAGCTGGAAGGGCTTGTATCCCTATTTTATTTCTTTTCCGTGACACAAGAAGACAATGTTCAGCCTTAACCAATACAGAATAGACAATCTTGGAGAAGCCCTGAGGTATTTTGTTTCAATACCCTTTCTTCAACAAATGCAAACTGGCACTTTCCAGTAACTGTGTGTATGCAAAAATGCAGGCTGGGGCTTTTCCTCTGACTGCAGAAACTATGGGGTAATCAACCGAATACTCCACAGTGCTCCTACCCATCTGCCATATAACACAATTTAATAAACTGCTTTTTTGGTAATCCCCAGACAAGATTTGCACATCTGTTAGCAGCATTAGCCACCTGGGCTTGTAATAATATTTCTGAAGTATTTTAAAATAAATGTGTTTCAAAAAAGTTAGTGCATTTCTTTGAAACTGTCTATCAGAAAAATGCATTCTTAAAGTCTGAGTTTGTAGTGGTTACAACTCAGTTTTCTCACCTTCAGCTGCTCTCAAGCAACAGGATAACTCCCGGGAATCATGAGCATAGATATTTATAAGCTACAGGAAATGAGTCTAGACAGTACCTGTTCCTCTTCCTGTGGTAATATCTCTAAGTTCCCAACTACATAGGCAAAAAAATAAAATAAAAAAGAATGCTTACTTGCACCTTATTTATCGGGTTTTTAAATGAACTTCAAGTTTAGTGGTGCTTACAGTTGCAGGATAGTGCTTACTCATGATGGGAGCACAAGGTAGTTTGCATTGCACAATCTATTGCCTTTTCCTTTCGTTATTTTGTGGCAGGGACTAGGCACGCTACAGCTATATTTGCTTTCTGTGAAGCAGGACTCTAGGTCTTTCCTTGTCAGTGGTTAAAAATAGCTGAGAAGACAGATGTTTCTTTAATGGGAAAGCAGAAAATAGGGCTGTGGCTATAACCTGTCCTACTGACATTATCAGACAATTACCTAAGTTTGCTGAACTCATGTGTGCATTCTGCCTTTGAGATGCTCAGTAACACTGATGAAAAGACACGCAATGCAGCTTTTATGCACAGCAATACCAAAAATGTGTGTATGTTACAGCAGAGAGTCCAATGGCTTTGGTTTCTGATACAGTGATTAGTACATACATGTTTTATCGAGAAATAGTATTCAGTTTCTGAGAGATCAGCAGAATGCAGGGTCATTTTATTCTTCTTTTCAACTAGGAGTTTTAACTTGGTATCATCGAAATATTTTCTTAGGTAGCGTTCTTGGGAAGTTAAATTTTATCCTTATTATATACTTTACACAGTTTCCACAAGGGGTAAATGATTATTAATAGCAGATCTTGCACATTTAATGAGCACCTGCTATGCAGTGTAGGTCAGTGTTTTTGATGAAACGTTATGGAATACTTCCTATAATTAGTGCAATTAGGCCTTTCAAATAGCTGCCCTGTCTGTAGAAAATCAGATTCTGAAACTTATTTTGTGGTGGTTATACTACCTGCTGGTTTAAACAAGTTTCCGGCTGTACAGGCAACATTCAATAAATTGTCAGCTTTTCTGGAGAAGTGCTTAGCAGTAGTGGTTATAACCACGCAGAAATGTTTCTATTTGATTAGGCCAATTGCCCATTTACACATCTGTCCTATCTTTGACAGTGGCTTGTATGAAATGATTCAAGGGGAAATGTGAGAGATTTCCTTCTAGACAAGCACAAAACATCGTCCTTAACTGAAAGTTCCTCTTTAGTAGTGCTCAACTGAATTCCATGCAAGCATGTGTATGACATCTAAAACGAGTAGTTCGTGTCTAATTTAGCTCTCTGCTTGCTTTTTTCTTGTGAAAAGTCTTTGTCCAAACACGCATTGCGTGAACCAGCACTGGGACCTGCTTTCCTGTATTGATGCCATGCTGCAGAGTTTGGACATGACCTATGCATGACCTATAGACTGCCCCTTTCCCACTTCATCTTTAACATGCCTCATTTATTTAGACTGTCGGTTCTGCATACAGCACAGCTGAAAGATCATCCCTTATACAGAAACCCCACATCTCTACATCTGTATGTAGCAAAAATAATTAACAAGATCCTTTTTAAGTTTCATAGCAAATTAGATTACTACTAACATGACATTTATTTATTTATTTATGAGGGTTATTTTCAGCAATATTGGTTCCTTTCATGCAAAAGCTTTGATTTTGTCTTAGGTTTCTCTTTAAACCAAATTAACTTATACCAAATGTCTCTGCTAAGAAGGCAATGTTATCCCAATCTGAAATGATTTGCTTTACTTCTGAAATATTAAAATGTTCTTTGAAATGCTCAATCAAACAGTTCTAATAGGAATTTTTAAACTGCTAATTCTGCAGAAAATGTTCATGTTACTTTTGAAATACTCTTCAGTAATGAGTTCCGAGAACTGGCCTTCTGTGTGTGCTTGTTGAACTGAAAAAAAAAAAAAAATTTAATATAATATTTCATTTTAGTCAAATAACGTATTTGGAATGTAACTGCAAAACCATAAAAATCACAAAATATTTTTTTCACTGAAAATTGATTAATTAACTTATGAAGCAGATTAAATTACCTTTAAGTTCAATTTAAGCCCTTCCAATAACCTACAAAATAACTGTAAATTCTCTTAAAGAAGAAAACATGCTGCCATTTAATAAACAAAATGTTGAGGAGGTATTTTAACAGAATTTACTGCAACCACACTGTCTTCTAGTTTCATGACCTGCTATTCTTCCAAATATTATGGCTAGTAGCGTTTTAAAAGCCCAAATTCTTGTAAATAATTAACTCTTCTGTTGCTGAAAGGAATTTACTACATCTCTTGGTTTACACTGCAGTGAGACTCTCATTTTCAAACCACAGTTTTACTCATATTTGCTTGAAGGACAAAAAAATAGAGAAACTGTTTAGCACGTAGTATGATACATAAAGCTGTGAGATTGCTGTGGGCAAGTTGATCATTTACTTTGAAATTCAGTTTGACTAACTTTTCCATGCACATTAAGAAAAGTTATTTTCAGATTCGGCAAATATTTCCAGCATGAGAAAATACTGGTGCAAAATAAACACATGGAAAGTTATCAACACAAACATGGAAAATATGTTTGCAAATACAAGTGAATTTCTGCCTTATGCTTGTAGAAAATTCACTCTGCTTTAAAAATATAAACACTTAAAAGGAAGATTTTAAACTGAATATTAGTATATACCAGTTTATACAGTTTATTCTTCAGTCTTCTCTGTTCACAGTTTGACTAAATATTGGCCAAATCTGAACTAAGCATATTTGTAGTGCTGGTATCTTATGATTATTGTGAGATGCATGTAGACATTTTGCGTATGCCAGTATTATCTACACGATGTTAAGCAACATTTTTCTTTTCACATATTCTGGTTCAGGGAAAGCACTTGTTTTAGCAGGGTCAAAAAGCACTGCAGGCAGGATGCCAGCTCAGAATGAATCATTCCGTTTACAATTTGGAGAAATCAGTTCAGTTTCCCACTTAAAAAAAAAAAGAAAATTAAGTATTATGCTAATGTTCCTAAAGACTCCAGCATTAATTTCATATATATCTCTTGGGCACGAAGTACAGCAAATGAAATAAATCTATCCTCTCTCCCCTTCCCAAATCCCTATCATCGGTTCTTAATAATCATCTGCAAAATGATGGTCAAAATATTTACTATATTGCTGATATGACTTGGGAAAAAACTAATAAACAAAGGAATGCTTTGATCAAAGACTCTTGAAGAGAAGATGCAGTTTATTTGGAGGTTAATAATCTTGGAGTGCTTCAATATTTTAGATCTGCTACAATGAAGTTGTCAAAATATTTTTAATTTCAGAAGCCTTGACTTCAGAGAAGCAAGTCTTACTGTCACAATGATCCATGACCTAGTTACAAATAGATTTGTTTCCTTCTTTTCTATCCCTTCCCTTCCC
>VZRR01000615.1:1775428-1840384 GCA_013398015.1 Oreocharis arfaki | reverse complement strand
GAATTAGTGTGTGTCACTCATCCGCCTGAACTGCTACACTCTATGTTTGAAAGTCTGAAAAAAGCACTATGTACACAAAGAGCCAGCTCAGGTCTCAACAACGCTTCCAAGGCAAAGCAGTGTCACATGAACAGTGTCTGCTTCCCGTGGAGGTCAACTGAACCCAAAAGGTCCCGGCACTGATGCTGGGGATCTATGTAGAGCCAATAGCCAGGGTCTTCCTGAGAGTCAGGGTGTTGATAAGCATCATATAGAAACATGGAATCACACCAAAATAGCTGGAGTCCTCCAGGGTTATAAGGCTTGAGGTGGCTGCAGTGGCACCTGCATTTCTGAGCATTCCTATGAACTACAGCACTGGAAGAAGGAGAGGAAGAAACTCCAGGGCCCTCCAGGAGCTTGGATTAAATGTTCCGAAGGCAGCCCTGAAGTGCACACCCCAGAGCCTCCTTGAATGTCTTTTATTCGAGCTTTCTCACTACCTGAACTTGAGTTTACAGATCTTGAAAAAAGAAGCAGACAAAATCCCTAAAACTCCTCAATATGCTTATTACTAGACTCAGAAAGTTCAAGTACATAATGGTGAAATGGACTGAGATAGAAGCAGTGTATCAGCAATGGAAACAGAAGCCTTTTTGTTTCTGCTACAAAGGATGTGACAATTCTGCTCTTTTTAAAGACAGGATTAAAGGGATGCTGCAAGCTAGTACACAGTTTATAAAATGCAGCTAAATTGGTGTGGTAGACAACAGAAAACTTGATTTCAAGTGGGTAAAAACTGATATGAGATTAGAGTGAACTTCCTCTAAGAGATGTAACTCTGTTATAATTTTCCATTTCCTACAAGGAACTGTGAAAATAAAGGTATTGCTGCTTAAAGAAGGGTTAATACTTAAAGTCAAGCATATACGGTGTTCTCAAATTATATGGCTTAGTAAACTAAATAAAGAATATTTTAGAAAAACGAGTCATATCCATAAAGAGCCAGTACAAGGTGGGCGAGTCCTAAATCATAATGTCCCCAAAAACATACCAAATAAAATTCATAACACCACAGAAAAAGGAAGAGAAGATATTCAGATCAAAACCATACCTGACTGAAAGCTCAGAATGAGTTAAAAAAAAAAATCAGAACCACAATAACTTTCTTTTTTCTTTGCTCCTTCTTTTGAATAAAGTAAAAATACTCCAAAGTAGAACAGAAATGCAGCACTGGAATATCTTGAATTGTTTATGTTTTTCATTTTAAAAGTTTACCTGCCTGCATAGTGTAACAATGTAGGTATTTTGCTTTACACTGTGTTGTCTTTTTAAAAATTGATCCATTGTGAATACATACTGAATTTCAGTCAATTTCTATTTGAATTTCAAAAAGGATTGCTGCCTTCTTTCCTAAATAGTTGCCATTTCTTAATTACTACATGACAATGTGGAAAGCAATACTTCAAATATATTTTGCAGTAAATTATGCTTTGCAGAAGTCAAGGGGATGCTTTTCACAAAGCTCTGATTGGAATCACCTTTTATAGAGTCTCTTTTTTACATTATGGTCTTTCTTCTCATAATACATTTAAGAACAAATACTGTTTTCTGATTGCAGATTAGCAAGCAGACCGAAAGCAATGAAAGGAGTCAATTAAAAGAAAGCAGCATCTGATTAACCTGAAGCCAGTAAAGAAGTTTACCAGAAAACTGACTATTTTGAAAATAAAGAAAACACGAGTTTGATAGTCTCTGAACATCTCTCTTCGCCAGTCACACCACCAAAAAAAGGAAACAAAATGTTTTAACTTTAAAATTATATGCATTGCTTAGCCTCTGCTCTAGAGGGACGTTATGTGGCTGAAAACATGGGCTGAAGGTAACACAGTGAGATACAGTTTATAGCTACTGCACGAGACTTTTCACCAAAGGAAAATAACAGTTCTGAGTGCTTGGCAACAAGTCACCATCAGGTGTAAGTGCAATTGACTGCCCCCGAACCATTTGTTACCCTTGTTCATGCTGTTTCTACACAGAATCTTCTCCTGACACTGCCCCTCTTTTTAAGAACCAAGCGAATTATTGGCTTCTGTTTGTGACTCTCAGACATCTGTTTTCTTCTTTTGCTGTTGTATCTTTTTTCTTTTCAGGATTCAGTTGCCTGGAACCACGACAAGATCTGGTATTAATCAAACCAGTGGATTCATTTACTCCAATAATAATTAAAAGGGATTTTTTTGGGGTGGAGGAGAACAAGAAGGGGATGGATTCAATATCATGCAGAATTTCAGGCAACACCCTACTTCGTTGGCACAGTGATATTCACTGGCATTTCACCATTGTCTAAACTGTACTTCTATAATCATTGGTTTTCTAGCAACAAAGAGTGCATATGAGTGTGAATGAATGCAAAATGATGACAAGGATTCCACTTCAGCCTCCTTCTGTGTCCTGGCATTTGCAGGATCACCTTGCCAGTCTCTTAATAGCTATAAATAACATACTGAGGGCACTATTTTACGACCAAAATTTGTTTGTCTTTTCTTGGTTTTGTTCCACATCTGGATTACCCAGGGATTTCCCCTGATGTAGTGACTTTCATGCACTGGCAATCACTTTGCCCTTCCCTCTTTCCTGATCCCAGACTTAACTTCATACTGAAGTCCACAGGTACAAATACGGCACCAAACTCTCACTGCCGTGAAGTGGCACCAGTTACAGATGCTGCCCAGCAGAAGGATGCTTCAGGCTGTGTTTACATTTGTTCAACAAAAAGCTACACAAGATTGCTGAGATTAAAACTGGACATGGCACATTCCACAAATCATCTCCACTAATGTCAGGAAACAAGAGCTCTTATTTCTGAGGGATGCTCATGGGTAGCTATTTTTAGGGGCTGTTTTGGGGTTTGTTTAAGTTTATGGGAATTGCAGAGACAATGTTTTTCTAAGAAGATGATTCAATATAGTGGATAATGTATTTTAACTATATAAATTCTGCATGCAGAGCCTGGGTGTTTTATATGGTTTCAATGATCCGCACTGTAACAGCTTAAACAAAGACAATCACATGGGCTTAATAAAGTCAGTGGTAATAAAAAAGAAAAGCTTGACTTTAAGAGGAAAATATTTATATTGGAAGCAATAATTATGTGGTACTTTTCATCCCCAGAAGTGCTTTTTAAGTGTCATCTGGTGGTTTGCTTGAAAGACTGAGAGCCAGGATTTGATTTCTTCTCCCCACTGCCACCAGCTTGCTGTGTGGTCTAGGACTCATCACTTAGTGTTGGATTTTCAGCAATTCCAGGCACTCACCTATCCTATAGGGTGCCACTGAAAAAATCAGACCAGCAATGCTCCTGGGCCTCATTTTTTCCACCTGTAAAATGAGATTAGTTACTCTATTTTGCAAGGCTGTCATGAACATTAATCATTATTTGTAGGTTTTCTGGAGATCCTCAGATCAGGGAGCACTACAGCAACCTGGCTTCATTTATGGCAATGTAAGATAATCCCCAAGTCAAGAACTGAAGTTGTTCCCTGTGGTGAAACAGAGCTGTCTTTAAGTGTAGGAAGGAGCAAGCAGGATAACTGTGAAGGAATGGTGTTTCCCAGTCATTAGAAGTGCTTATACCCTCCCAGCTCCATTGCAATAGCTCCTGGGAGCCACCATGGGAAGCAGGAAGGAAATGTAACCCTTTTCTCTCTTCCTCTCACTTGCCAACTCCAGCCTCCATCCCTCTGTGGTCACCACAGCACAGCAGCAGTGGGTCAGGCAGCTGCTGGGCACTCTGTGTTATTCTCCTTTGGAACTACCCTGCTTGCTTGTTTGGTGTCTCACACTGGCCCATGGAGCCACCTCCTTGTCTCTATCATTTGTGAGCAGTCTGGGAGCTGGCCTGCTCCCCCACACTCTGAGCATGAAGTACCTGTTGGCTCCCCAAGCCAGCAGCCTCAAGATGTTATTAAATGTGAATGCAGTCGGGTAAAGTCCTTCTCAGCTGGGCCTGCTTCCTCCCTGCCTTGCAGCAAGAGCTTAGGCTCCACTGAGTGAACCTCACACCTATCCCAACGCAGATAACAGGCTGCAGGAATGGTGAGAGGGCCTCTCACTCCTGAAAAAAGCAGGAGGGAACACACCAGTTCATCCCAGCTGAGAGAGGATACAGCAAACTGAATTGCTGCCTCATGCACTGCAGATCTGCCAGAGAGATCATCTGCTGAGAAACTGCAGCTTTGTTTCTTCAGGACCTCCCAAATACACAGAGTTTAAAAAAAAAAGAGGGGGTGGGGGGGAAGAAATAAAATATTTTTTAAAGGTCAGTACACTCTACAAGGTAAGAAAGGGCCGAATTCTAACTCTCCAGCACAGACTCCTTAGAGAACCCCTGCTTCACAACATGGCAGGCTAGGAAGAGGACAACGTGAAAAAACTAAATGGGAGCTAATTGAAATGCAACTCACACATGAGGGCTGCTGGAATGCACGGGATCAATTTTCATTGTCATCACTATAGCAGGGCCAGAGAACTTCAAATGCTTTTTATCAGATTCTCCAACTTACATAAGAATTAGGTTTCAGAACCACCTCTCCTAATTCCTCTATCCTCCCAGGAAAATTTGGCATCCAGTTATGGACTCTAGCACAGCAAAGTCTTTATTCAGTATTGAAAGAGTTTCTACTGGATTTTGCCCTCCTGTTCTTCCTCCGGGCATAAAAAGGCACCTGATTTGTTTAGGCTATTTAATCAACTTCCAACTACTGTCTTCTTCCAAGTTCTAATTCTTTATTTCCTCTTCTCTAAAGTTCAAACAATTAATGTCTAAACTGTCTAACAGTCTATCCTGAGCTTTTATCCCATTTCAGTTCTTGGTTATTACCCAAGTTAACTTCCTCCTTGCCCTCAGCAGTTGGTAAGTCCTATCACACCCAGCCTCTAAACATTGCAGCCTGCCCGTTTCACTCGGCAGGAAAAGCTTCTGAGATTAGCTTCTAGTGCCTGACCTACATTTCTGGAGAACTTTGGAGTGGAGAATCGGTTTCTACAGCAATTTCTGAGGTTATTCAATAATCTTTTTCATGACAGTTTAATAGTCATATATACACCTCTCTATTATTCTGATACTATAAGTTCTTGATTCCTCAAAAAAACCCTGCCATGTTAAATATCCCAGTTATTTAGCACAAGATCTTCTGTATAAAACAAAATGTAGTAGAAACCACAATGACTTGAAATTACTTTAATAAAAGGAATATTCAAGGCTTATGGGGCTTTGATTTTCTTTTTCACTGAGGCCTTTACTTACTCTGGCAGACTCAAATGAGAGTAAATGGAATACAGACATGCCTTATACCCACTTTAAAAAGCTATTACACAAATGAGAGGAGTCCCCCCTGTCTGGTAAAAAGAGAAGTTGAACCATTTACCACATCATGACAAGCAGCCTTTTCTCCAGCAATGAAAGTCTATTACTGTGCTTCACCAGCACCTCTCAGCAAGTCAGTGAAATTGCTGTAGACATGATGAAAAGCTCATCTTAGAGTATACAGCATCACATACACATCTCCCTCAGAATTAATCTGTCTCTTGCAAACCCATGAACAATTTCCCCACACCTAGTTTCCTACCATCCTTCATAGGAACTAACTTGAAAAGGTCTTTTCTGGGTATTCTGGGAGATATACAGCAGCTTGTTTCTTGCTGTAACACCTGCTGTTATAGTTTGAGGGACATTATTGTGTTGCTAAAAAATATCAGCAATGAGGGAGTTGGTGTGACAGACATAATTGGCAAAAACTTAAAATGCAGTATTGCTCACGGGGTAGACATGTAGTTTAAATTACACACATAAACGTCCATCACTTTTTTTGTGGGCACACAAAATAAGGGACCCAATCTTCGGGAAGTGCCATAAACCACTTCTAGTAGCCAGCAATAAATGGTCGTTTACAAATGAACATTTTTATACGATCACTTACACACACAATCTAGAATATCCTCCTTGTATTTGCATCCAAGCTCAGCTATGAATCACTGTGTGTAAACTGGCTGTTTGTTGACTAGCAGCTTTAGGAATAGATTCATTTTTTTCATATCTCTGGGGTTTTTAGCGGTCAATTTTCCTTAAAGAATGCAAATTAACAGTGATGTCAATGTCCTTAAAAATATTTTTTTTAAGAGGAGAATCATTTTAGCAGGTACAGCCTGAAATCCCAGAGGAAAATATTACCTGTGCACTTCAAAATTCAATGTGGCCTTACAACCTCATCCCTATTCCCACACAACCAATGACATTCACGACTAAGAATTTCCTGTTCCCAAGGGATGATTACTCATCTCTGAAAAGTGCTCACCATATGATGGCACAATCCAGTTAACACTGGAGTGTTGCATTCTTTCCACCACGACACATCAATGCAGCCTGAGATTACAGGGTTGCTGTTTTTTAAATCCCGACAGGCAAATCCTCTCTCTGCTTCTTGAACTTTGCACTCATGAGAACCCAGCCTCACCCAGCACCTCCTGGTGAAGAACCAAACCATCCCGTTTGAAGGCAGCAGGAAGACCATGACTTCTTCCCCACGGCATGGAATTTACTCCCTCGTGAATCAGTCTTGTTCTGTTCCTTCCTGCTCCAAAGGCACAAGTGAAGGGCTGGCTTCCTTTCCCGCTGCAATTCTACATCCCCTGACTGCAGTGGAATTACACAGAAATGATACCAAGCTCCAGAAAGAAGAGAAAAAAAACCCTAAAACTTCCCCTCCTCCTGACCAGAAAGATGTTCAAAAATTGCATTTCCTTCCATCCTTTTGAAACATAATTCAGTTGCCTTGTTAATGTCAGGAAGATCTTATTTAAACTCTTTCTTTACCAGCTCAATGCCCAGCTGGGAGGTGAAAGGCTGTGATCGATGTAGTAACCACACAACAGATGAGTTTCAAGTACTACACATTAGGCTTTATGGATTTCTTTAAAGTGTGCTTTAAAAAAAAAAAACAAGGAAAGAAATTAAAAGACCCATACCACCATTTCAGCTTTCATAATCCGTTATACAACCCTCATTTTTCAGAGCTACAGGAGAATAAAAACTCAGCCTTTCAGACCTTGGAAACAGGTGAGTGCATTAAACAGCTGGGCTAATAAATGTCATACTGTCCCTCCATTTTCCCTAAAGGCTGTGCTTAGTTCTCAAACACAGCAGGGAACTGAAATTATCTCCAAAGCAGATGATTTCAAACTTTGGTGACACTCAAGAACAGATCAGAGTGAGACGGATCCTGACTGGCAGTTACTCAGCCCAGTTGTTTTACTATTTGCTTAACAGCTCTGAATTTCAAAACACGACACATCACTGAAGTAAAGTTAGGAGAGAAAATAGAAGCTCCAAGTTGTTTCTTTTGGAGGACAAAATTCCTCAGAATATGTCTTATAGAGAGATTTTAAAAAACTGGCTCAGCAACCCTGATTTCCTTTTAAAGTGCCCCATATTTGCATTAACTGGTGCAGTGCAAACAGAAACTCCTAATTGGATATGTATGCTGGGATTGTATGCATATAAAAGTGTGCATGGATGAAATCCTGGCTTGTTGAAGCTTCCAATGTAACACTGATACATGTTGTGAAGTGTACTTTTCTGCAAATTGAAGTTTTAGGAAGGCCTTTCAGTTTTTCAAGCCATAGTTCAGAATATAATTCTGGGACAGCACATGTGAAGGTAAAATAAACAAAACACCCAGAAAAAGAAAACCCCAAAGTATGGCAACTGAACGAAATTGACACCCAGGCTGTGAGTGATATCAGAAGCACCAGTGTGGGGGTAAATTTGATGCTGCTTTGATAGTCTGGCTCTGTACATTGAAACACAGTGTCAAGGAGCAGCTGCATTCCTGTAGTATCGCCTCTAGAATTGCATGCTTTAACTTTTGCTTAATTTCTTTGTAAAAGATAAAAGTCTGCAAGTACCAGGTCTGTATTTTTTCAGTTTAATCTGTCACAGGATATCTATGTCGCACTGAGGATCTCCCAAAATGCAGCACACTCAAGAAGTACTTTATGACTATCCCAAGCATTGACAGAACCTCTGTGCCAGAGCAATCCATCTGGCATTACTTCTGATTGTCAGCACAGCAAACAGGCTACTTTTGGTCACAATTAATGGCTGTTCAGAGAGACCCTGCACCATATCAGCTGTCCTGGAGTTCTAAGTGTAAGGAGGGTACAAATGGAGCAGTACCAACTGTATAAAACATTACCTATTTGTCCATACAGAAACAAACTGTATTCATCATAGCTATAGGGAGATGCAGCTTTCTTCACTCAGTGGAAGGATTATCCAGCTATGGAAGGGGAAAATGGCATTGCTCATTTCAGCTTTCCTGCCGCCACTGAAAAACCAGTTGTTCCAAGACAGCTCTGTCTGAACCCCATTGTAATCGGTCTCAGCCTTTCTAAAGGAAGAACTGAGCCGTCTACAAATGGAGAAAGAGGAAAAATCCCATCTCAAAAAGCCATGCCGTGGATGCAGTGTCAGCACACGGCCTGCAGCCGCAGAGTGAGCTGGCCATTCATTGCTGCTTTGAGCAGCCAGCAGTGTGTGCTGAAAGAATACTGATGTAGGGCCTGAGCCTCGAAAGAGCTGCACAAATCCAGCTGCCAGACATCAGTTTGTAGATAATGCACAGCATGTCTACGTGAAGCAACCTCTTAAGAGGCAGAACTAAGTGGCAATGTTAAGTACGCAGGTAAAAGAATATGCAGCAATAATATAATGCTCAAGAGCCTTCTCCAAATTCAGTGGAGTTTTCCTGATTTCAGTGGCCTTTTCAATGAGCCTCGAGACCATAAGTTATTAAAATACAGAACTTAATCAAGTAATTCTGCTTTCTTGCTGATTTAATCTGCTTTATCCCCTCCATTCCTAGGTAATGAGGAACCAAGTGTTATAAGTCCCATTACTTTGCTATTAAAAGGAAATCTAAGCCTTATATTTTGTTGCTAAAGAAGTAAGGCTCTAAAGACATAATCTCCAGTGCCACTTCTGTTGATTAACCTAAATATCTTTCTTACTTTTCAGGTCTTTGGTCAGGCAAATTGGTTTCTGTGCTTTCCTCTGTGATTAGGCCCTCACAGAGATGCCCTTGGTCACACAGCCCCAGTACATGGTATTCTTTAACCATCTCCACGTGCTTGTGCAGGGTCATTAGAAAATTGAGACCAGTATCAATTTTAGTTACTTTTTGATTTATCTGGACATACCTGGACTTGTCCTGAAGCAATGTTTTTGTGTAACATAATTATAATAAATAAAATAATTGCCTACCCAGTATGCTATTTTTTTTCCATACTGCATCATCCGTACAGGTATATTTCACATACCAAGTGTACTGAAAGATTTTCAACTCTTGTGACAGTGAGAACATACCAAACTTCACCCTATGTGGTCTTCATCATCAAAAATTAACTGAGGCATACAGTAAGGCAGCATAAAACCTGTTCTTCTTCAAGAGTTGCTATGTGTTCCCTCTTCCACTCCTCCTTTAGGCAGGGTTTTCTTTGGGCACAGGCACTATCTCACCCTACACACCTACCAGACTGAAACTGTGATCTCAGTTGCATAGGCATAGGTCTTAATGGAATAAAACAAAGCCCCCATAGGGAAAAAACCAGTTACTTCAGCAAAATATTCTTGCAGATAATGTAGACTAGAATTTACCAGAGACATCTCTCCCCTTCTAAGCCCTTCAAATACGACAAAGATGTAATTGTACCTGAGATCCCCAAGGAAGAGACACATCCAATACTGACAATAGTTATGCTGATAACTCTGTGGTGAAATTCCTGCTGGTACAAGACAGGCCTTTTTCCAAAAACATTAATAATGCTATTAAACTCAAGATCTGTTTCTGTTTGAAGAAGACTGCAACACAATGAGTTAATGCCAAAATTCCTTTTTAGATACCTCTGCAATATTAGTAGGGGACCCACACCATGGCTGATTTCCAAAAAGTCAACCTCTGCTTGAACTTTCAGTCCTTTCTTCTCCCAGCTTCTAGCAATAATAATCACTTGCAAGGTACACTGTTAGAAACAGTCATTGATTTTAAAAATGTAAGTGATCAAAGATCAATGCCTCTTTAAACAGAAATTTCTTAAGCAGACAGTTTCATCAGACTGAAAAATTCAAAAGCTTGGTAAACCTTATTTGCCCTAATGAAAAGCCTAGAAAGTTAGCAATGTATTCTGTCCATCAAGCATATGAACATATTTTTTCTAAGAAGGCTATTAGGTAACATGAATTTTACTAACAAAAAGGGTGAATACAAATCAAGCATTTTGAGAGATACTGCTATGCATCACTGGCACATAATTCAGTGTTATGATGGATTGCTGGTTTTCATACTAATTTCAAGACTTTTGAATGAGTAAAGTAATACAGTTGGTCAACATAATACATTTCATAAATCAGAAGTTGATAGATTAATCCATGTGGATTTATAAATCACATCAGGGTATTCCCTCCCTAGCAGAGCTCGCTCTCTACCTATTTTTCTTCATGGATTTAAAAACAAAACATTATGAGCTTACATCTCCAAATGATGTGTTAGCTCTCCAGGGCTTTTCCAGAAAGCACTGCAAGATCACAAGAGCAAAGTGACTAGACTAGACTAGAAGAACTTGGCAAGTTCTCTCGTAAACTCAGAGGGACTGGAACAAGTGCAAATATTAATGCAGTTCACACGCCCTTAAAGAGTGCACAATCAGAAGTTCATCTGTAGCTGACAGTCAGCTCTCAAACCCTAAGCAGTGAAGTCACTGTCAGCAACAACTTTCGTACAGATTTGTAAAGAATTACTTATTTCTTCCATCTCTCAAGTTTACCTGTTCCTCAAAGAGGATTATTCTTCAAAAATTTTCTGTAGAAGAAAAAGAAAATGCAATTCATTTACTCTGTACCAACAATCTCTGCAAGCAGAGCTGTGGTGAAACGTGACCCATGGTGCACTGGCCTTGCTTTGTCTATTTGCTAAACACAAGACAAAAAATAAAGATATGTTGAAGCACTTTCAACAGAGCCAAAGACACCGGCAGTAAACCCTCCATGCATCTACCCCTGGAAGATGCTCTCAGGAGAGCTGTAAGGGACACTGAGCCTGGCAGAGATCAAACCCCTGGATTAATTCATGATAGCTGTTGTAATGTGATATGCAACCACTCAGCAGGAACTGACAGAAGCCTTAACTAAGCCTTTCTTCTATTGGTGTAGTTCTAGTCTTCATTTCTTCATTTTAATACCAACAAGAAAAGAATCAACAATCCTGAGTTTGCTTGGACAGTTCATAGATTCCTGGCTGACAGCAGCATCCCAAACTGTCCTTGTTTAACCCCAAGAGGCTCTGCAGCAGTTCTGTGAAACTTTCTGAAGTCTGTGTCGCAGTCGCTCATGAACTCCTTCAAATTCTACCCCTTGAAGAACAAAAGCAACACTATATTTCACAAGTATATTTCTTTACCTTTAAAGACCTGAGAAACATTTATTCTGACTTCTATCCTTTAAAGATATTTTAACTGCAGGTTACTGACTGTGCTGATTGCAGGTAACAGACACTGACTTTCTGTGAGACTTCAATTGGGCTGTATATTTGAGGAAATGGTGTGGAGCTTAGAAGCCTGTACTGCTGTGATCATTGTGGAGAAAAGAATTGATCAAATACCCTTAAAAACTGAACATGGTACCTTTCCCAGACAAGTTCTGGGAAAGAACTTGAAGACTTGAGACTGAATTTGAGAACCTTGGTAAAAGTTATGTAAAACTGTTAGATCCTGAAGGCCTAATACTGAAAGATAATATCACTCTATTTAATAGCAGTATTCTTTAAAAGTCTGTGTCGCAGTGACCAATAGTAAGAATCAATGGGAATTTTAGGTCATTTTTATTAATGGATATTAATATGTATATTCTGTCATATATCTTCTCCCTCCCAGTCTCCTATAAGTGTCAAGTTTTGAACACTTCCACGTATGGCACAATATGATATTAAGCACAATAGAAATGGAAAAGAGGCCATACTTTTCAGGTGGGGAAAAGAAGGTTGGGAATGGCAGCAAAACAATTCCCCTCACATACTGGTAAATCCAGGCTTAATATTCAAGCAAATTTTTGCTGGCCTCATTTAATTCAAACTAGAATCCTTTATAATTACAGAAGAATTTCCTTGAGACTTCTTACATGGCCCTATTTTTAGAGTGAACAGGAGCCATCCTGGCAAACAATTTTTCACTCTTGAAGTGCTATCACGAGGCCTCGCTGATCTCCAAGATATGAGGTACGATGCAGATGGCAGCTTGGGGAAATCCAGCTCTTGTTTGGAACAACCAAAAGCTCTGATCCTTCCCTCCCTTTATGCCTTTGTGAGCTAAACAGATTTCCTCTGCTCACCTGTTCCTGAAACAAGTAGTGCCTAATCAAGCAAAGCAAAGCAAAAAAGGAAGGAAAAAAAAAAGAGTATCATTTACCTTTGCTGTTGTCTTTAATTAAATGAATTCCACTCTGGTGCTGCCACTTAGGCTGAACCTTTTGCTATGCAAATTTCACGGCTAACTTCTAGTCAGAGTACAAGTGTACACTTGAGAATGAGTTGGCATTTTCTCTGTGCTACTTGTGTTTAAGTGCACTCTCAGGTGTTTGTGTTATCCTTCACAATGGCCTCTTCCCATTCCAATTAGAATAATTAGAGAACTGACAGGAAAAAGATGCCTGGTTTCTTTTCACCCACAATAGATCATCTAAGACTGCATCTCATTCTGAAAATCAATCCCCCTAATTTCCTGCTCCAGGCAGCCTCAGCACCTGTATTAGTCAGGTCTTTTTTTTCAGAGACATTCCTAATGTTGCCACCAGCTCCAGTTCCTGCACCTCCTGCTGGTGCTAGGGCAGCCCTACACAGCAGGGCGTTCCAGGGCCTGTATCTTGATAGCTTTAAAGGACAGAGAGGATTGCTGTTTCTACAGATGGCCCGAAATTTGCACCCAAAACTAAAACACTTCATGCTTGTGCCAAATATTGGGATCAGTCTAAATCAGCCTGGAGGATTTTAGACTGTTCTGAACCAGCAGAGAAAATGACCATCAATCACTCTTCTTGCACAGCATGATACAAGTCCATTCATAATCCTCTGCTCGTTCACTGTCACAAATATGAGCAGAATTTCTATTTATTGTTACTTTCCAGTAACAGAGATGAGTTGTTCCCTGAACAGATTTCATATCCAGGGAGGCAAAAGCTAAGGAACGCTGTAGCTTTGCCTACCACTCAGTAAATTCAACATACTTAAATCTGTGTTTGGACAGGAGCTAAGAGGATAATGAATGGCAGAAAATTGAAAGGAAAAAAATAAAAATTGGTCCATCCTTGCAGACACTCTCCTAGTACTTGTAAGGATGAGGTAGAAATGGGAGTTTCCATTCTGCCTCCAAACTGTGCTTCTTGCCAAAACACAGCTGAGCATGCCATTGTAAACAGAGGCAAGGACTGAACTGCTGGATCAGTTCAGAACTGCTGGATTTTGAATTACAGAAAGTAATTCAAACGTCCATAAAGACTTGCTTTGTGAAAGGGGTCCACCTGATAGAAACTACAAGTTGTTTATATGTTTACAACAGTTTCTTCAGCCCAACAAATCACACCTAATTTTGTGCTCTTTGCATTCCCTAACCTATTTCAACCTTACAGTTGACTTGCACCCACATCTTTAAAGAACAGCACATTACCAAAGTTTGCTTTATGAAAAAATTTTTAAAAATGCATAACAATGCACACAAATTACAATTGCTTTGGTAAATGATTTTTTCCCTGAAAACAGAGAGTAGAAAAAATTCAAACAGACCGGGATCGTTTTTCTCTCTTTGAGACTGCTGGAAAATGTCATTTGGATCAACTCAAGAATTATTCACATATTCACCTGGGATTTGCATTGGATTAAAGATTTTGAGTGAAAAAAAGAATTAGATTTACATCACTGACAGAAGACACAGCAGTCCTTCATTTTGGTCAACAGGTTGGTGTTCATCCAAGTTCAAATCTAATTCTTATATAAATAGAGAAGATCTGAATACTTTCCTTCCACTTATCAGAAAGGAAAAAAAAAAGAACTTTGACTCACCACCTCCCTCTTGAGTGCTCCTGACAGAACTTGAAAGAAAAAGACACCATATCCATCATATCCTTTCATCTCACTCCCAGCGGATTCAGCAGTTTCCCATGTCTTACAGGAAGGCTGCACATACCACACTCTTTCCCATAACAGCAGCAATGCCTGGATTTCTCTGCAAATTGTGCTGTATTCAGAATGGAACCCAGAAGTTTCTACCTGCACAGTCCCAGTTCCCAGCACTCTGAAGTCATGTGTGTGTAAAGGGACAGATGAGGCAACACAGTCCCTGAAGGATTAATGAAAGTGAACCACGTCAAAAATGCTGCATCCAGGTAAAGCTTGTCCAGCACCTGATTGTCATTCCCTGCAGCAGTTCTAAAAGTCCCAGCTGTGGCCCTGTGAAGATCCTGGAGAGCGTGTTGCACTCCATTTGGTGTTGTGCATGTAGGCATGTCCTCCTGCTTGGTTTCAGCACAGAAATTAATGTTCCCACAAAATAAAACAAGATAGAGAGGTTTCTGTGTCCCCATTGACACCAGGGTTAAGGGAAGGATTTAGAGCATAATATCACAAGTGTTCGAAGAAATGTAACTGAGACCCTGTCAGGTAATGAAACTCAGAAAAATCCTCAGCACATAAAAATTGCTTTCACAAACACCCAAGCCCACTAAATAAAACAAAAATCTGAAATGAAACAAGATACTCTGGAATGACCTTGAGAGCTGCAATCTTCCACTCTGTCAGATAATTGCAGCAGCAAACCACGGAAACTTGATCTACATGTGCAAACTGTCCCACCTACAGACAAAGACTTTCAGCAGCAGGGTCCCCAAAAGAGGCAACGTGAGCCTTTTTCTGTCAAACCCTTCATTACTCTAACATATGAGCTAAAAGCCAAAGGAAACCATGTAGCACACTACAAGCAGGAAGTGCTGCTGAAGGGATCTTGACATGATGAATCTTTCAAGATTCGAAAGGACATTAGACTGATATCAAAGCTGGGCATTAGTAACCCCAAAGAAGTCAGAATCTTCATCTCTATTTAACTGGAGCACTGTTCTGCTGCTTGTACTGCTCTGATGAGTTCAGCTCTGGTTATGCTTTTGCTGGACCGTTTCTTCTCTGTTTTTCCCCCTACAGCAACAATTTTTCCACCACCCAGAAGGACTGTTAGTGCCTTTACTTCTGTTGGGAAAATTTCTGTACTGAGCACACACAAACTTTGTTAACAGCTTAAGGACTTCTCAGTTTTCAAGTAGGATTAAAATATGACCCATAATATGCCTGTGATCTTCTGCAGACATTCAAACAGATGTGAAAAGAGTACAAAGGTCCCAGAAAATCAGAACCAAAGCATATTCACTGTTTTGCTGATATGGTTTAGTACACAAAGCATAGGAGGATAACTGAGCTTCAGATCCCATAATGAAATTTTTGTAGTAAATGCCTATATACTTGAATACTTGAGGACTCTTGAGTTGTCCATATAACACTTACTGAAGTCTCTGTACTGTCCATGAAACCATCATGTCTGGGCAAGCATGAAAACGTTCGGCGGCAAACACTTTCTCCCTTCCAACAAATGGAGAGGTATTTAAATTAGCAGAGCTGGTCCTAATGCTTGCTGTATTATCTGCACAAGTCATAAAATGGTTTTACAAATCCAGAATAAAGCAAAAGTGATGCCTTGAGCTTACATCACAAGGATCACTGTGATCAGTATCTCCGGGTTTGATTTCCTTCATGAGGAAGAGAGTGATGGTTGATCTCATTTCAGAATTAAAGCATAGTAAAATTGCTGTAATAGAACAACTTAATCCATCACTATTATATGTTCTAATGGTTTTAAAAGAGCATGGGACTGATTATGATCTCAATTATACTAGCCATAATAACTTGGCTGCTGTTGCTTCAACTGATTGTTGTGATGCACCATCAGTACAGCTCCAAAGTTACACCGCTGACTTGCATAGGATTATCACTAATGCATGCTTGTAACAAGATGAGACATGATAAATTTCTGGATAGTTTTATCCTCTGCATGCATAATTCTGCATCTAAATTCACTGCAAGTGTCCCCTTTAAAGCTGATATCTCTTTTATTTGAAATTTGTAACATGAAGCTGCTTTACTTGAAGTTGGTCATTATTCATAATACACATGCAAACAGAAGTTCGAATAGTTTCACACATCAGATCTCAGATGCACAGGAGCAGCAGTATGGATTCCAGAATGGACACAGGAATTACAGAATTATAATAGTGAACACAAGAAGCTCTCGCAGAGGGGAATAATCTCTATGGATTTGCTGAAGCTGCTTTGCAAACCTATGTCTATCCATCACTTACAAGGTGACTGAAACAAGCAGATCATCTGCTTCATGGCAGTAACATCTTTAATGGCCCCAATTGCCTAAAATTTCAGAAGTTTATCCAAACTTTTTTTAAATGGTAATGCTTTACCTTTCTTTAGCTTCTATTATGTCAAAGAAGCCTAATAGGCATTTCATAAAGTGTCTTTACTGAACACAGTGTGCCTGTCCATGGGCTGAGGTACAGATTTCAGCTTGACTGGGTAACTGTGTTTATCAGCTCCTGCTTTCTGCTGTGCAGTAATTTCTCTTGATCACACATTCCAGCCTATTAAAAGTATTGCTATACCATAAGAACCAAAAATAATTCCCTCTTTTTCAGACAAAGGTTCATCAAGCTCACACTATCTTCGTATTTTCCACAATGGGTTATAAAGGTAAGGCATAAACGTAACATGTTCTCCCAGTTTGTCTGCAAACATTTGAGAGACTTTCTAATCTGGCTACAATCTTTAATTTACTTCTTTAAAGACCTAAGGATTAACTTATCCTTCCCTTATGTNTTGAGCAACCAATGGACAACTAACAGGAATGATAAACATACAAAAGTGTATATATATGACACTGGTTCTTGGAATAAATGCTTTTTGCCTGCACTTTATGTTAGAATTAGTGTGTGTCACACGTCCGCCTCAACTGCAACAAGCATTAACATCACCATAATCGAAGCTTTTCTGTGAATTTTGCCCTGGTTTCAGGAGATGACCTGAGAATCAGATTAATTGTAGATGCATTCACACATCCTACCTGTAGTTTAACAGCACAAGTGTCAGTCATCTCCCTCTGTAGGCAATGGAAAAGGAAAAGAACTTCCAGGGACAGACTCAGAACAGTAAGTTTAGCTTCTGTTACACGTTATTCTGTGGAATCATCCATTTTAGAGTACTTGGAAAAAAGTAGAACAGCGTGCAAGAATGCCTTTCTGAAGCCACTTCTCCAACATTCTCTGTCCCAAAAGAAAACAAGGCAATCTTCCCTTTTAAAGAAATGTCTGATACTTTTCAAACCACGCTCATCTGGCAATTCAAGCTCCCTGGATTTATTCTGCTTTCATATGATCTGTCTTAGCCTTTATCTTCTCTCATTCTGATTTTTCTTCTTCTTGTGAACTACTGATAAATTGTAACAGTGTTCAGCTATTGTCTGTAAAACAAATTCACTGTTTTATCACTCCCCTGTAATGTACTCTGGAGTGCAGGATTACATCCTTCCAGGGCAATGGCCTTTCTAAGGAATATTCCCAGAGTTTAAAGCCACTGATTTATGGCCAAGAGAACTCCCCCTAAAACATGACACAAAGTATAATCTACAAAGCACATTGTGCCAATATATTTAGGGAGAAATTTTTAACTCTGGTGGTATGTTCTGTGCCACTGATGTGCCAAAACGTCAAGCCAAAAATTAAAGTCAGCTAGAAAACTTATGAAAAGTAGCTTCATTTTCTAATGAAAATCTTATGAAAGAGGCTCCCCAGAAAACCTCAGGAATATCCTGGAAGTAACTCAGACTCTTCTTGTGAAACACAAACTTTAGAAAAGTTTCGGTGTTTCAAAGAGGTCTTTCTTTTTCTTTCTTGTTATCAAAGACACACTGCCTATACAGAAAAGATGAGAATACCCTGTTGGGAAGCCTACCCTGTCAAACCCTCATCACCTGTACAATAGCTTCTTGACATGAATTACCTGCCACCTCATACAACTGCAAAAAACTGTGGAATTTTAGTCACTGGGGAAAAAAAATCATTTAATCTTAAGCTGGAAAGAAGAGAAAGCAACGAAAGAAGTTATTATTACCAATTTTTCTGATAGGTCATGAGTAAAGTAGCAAGTGCAGAGAGGAGGTTCACATCCAGCTCTGGAGTCCCAGCACTGGGCTCAAGGCCAGCTTGGATGAGGCTCTGAGCAACCTGGCCACAGGGAGGTGTCTCTGCCTATGGCAGGGGGCTTGGAACTCGATGAACTTTAAAGTCTCCTCCAACCAAATCCATTCTATGATTTTGTCTTTCTTCCAATCATGTCCTGTGAAGTTCCAGAGAAGATAATGAGTCTTCTCTACAAATGGGTCTTGTCACTACAGGTTTTTGAGCCAAAGGCAGTGGTGGGCATGGGAAGGGTGAGGGCAACCTGCCACAAGAAAAATGCTAGAGACAGACAGAAGAATTACCAACTCCTGCAGCTCCTGGAAAAGAGTTTTTGTTTCTTTTACTCTCTTGTCGCAGTTATGTTATTTTTTTCCACCCAGCCAGCAAGGATTTCACACCAGCAGTGTGTGAAATGCTTTTCTAAAGTATGTATCCCATCAGCCTACTTATAGTTATAAAATGCCATTCCCAACAATCCTGAAAGGTTATATGTATGTCACAATTCTAATATTCTCACATTCCCATTTGACTAATTTTCTGTTCACTGAGAAAGGTATTCCATGCTCATGAGTAGACAGCATAGAACAGACACTTCTCATGCTATTGTGAACCTGGAGTAGCTGAGATGTATTTACTGTAGTTAGTCCAAATTTATTCTCTAGTCAGCATGGCTGCATTCCTCTAGAATTAAGCCAGAAAGAGAAGAAAAAACACTTATGCTGCAAAGGTACGATCTTTCACCCACGTGCTGTAGAAGTGAGACCAAAAGGGGCATTCCTGAGACATATTCCATACTCAACTGGATTCCCAACTTGATCCCTGAAGCAAGACCCCCTTAAAACCACCAGCTTACTATGACTCCCATTTTAAGCAATTCAGCACTGTTTTCATACACAATGGGATATCTCCCTTGCCCTATTTAACAAGATCCTTTGTTGAGAAAAGGGTGTAGAACGAACTTAAACACCAAACCCTTTAAACTCAATGCTTTGACATGAGATTGGCAGTAAACAGTGAAAGGAAGTTGCTAAGAGATAAATTTTGCAGCTATTTAACTGCCAAATATTTGGTACCCCAGGGTTACCTTCGTGCTACTGACAGGCTCCTTTTTCTCCACAACTGCTGCCCTGTGGAAGGTTTCTGTGTCATAAAATATGAATGCAGGTAAAACCTCTGCTGCCAAACATTTGTAGGGAAGATGATAATAGGACTGTAACACTGAGTTCTCTGATTTTAACTCCCTGATTTTAATGTCTTCAACTTTGCTGTCAGCCCTTGTTGTGTAGATATAGGCCACTCTGCTATCTGAAATTTTAGCCACTAAATCCCTAAAACTCTCATATTCTGAGTAAAGAGAGTGGAACAGAAGGTGACTTTCAGTAATAAAATTTCTGCTATCTACAGTTATTTTTTCAGTACACAGTGCCACTTCTAAAAGGAAGCCAAAAATTGATGTTTTACTGGGCCTCCATACATCTTCCATTCTGAGACCAGTGAGAGCAGACACAGCTGGCACAGGGTCCTGCACCTACATAGAAGTCCTACGGCTTCCTTGAGCTGTGCACAAAATTCCCTTCAGATAGCAATAGATTTTCTTCCTCAGTTACCATCAGCAAATGCCTTAGGAAGAGCTTAGGGGCCACTGTGGTCATAAACCAGATACTGAAAACCACTTGTCCGAAATCATGTGTCATTTTTCTGTTACTAGGAAGCTTACAACTAGTTTCTCCAGTAGTTAAATTGTTTCCTGTATTGAACTCTAGTGCCCAGTTTCTGGCCCAGAAAATTGCAAAAAATACGTTCAGTGCAGCAGTGAGACAGCCAATCAGTCCTGCAACTGCAATTTCCTTTGTATTAGTAGAAAAAATCAGGACAACCAATGAGTTCCTCTAGTTGTCACTCGTGGAAGGAGATGTGTAAACACACAGACAAGGTATGAAGAAAATTTGGTCCCATCTCTACCACAAGTGAGATCTTGGAGAACAGACCACTGAGAAACATTTCTCATTTCTGGGAGGGTTTTGTTTCTCAAAGATAGGTTTCTCACTCATTTAGTTGAAATTGCAGTCACCTAAGCTATTTTACAGTGTCTTTTTCTTTTTTCCCCTTAATTACACATCATATATGTACATGGGAATGTTCAGTCTGATCAAATGTAGGAAGTTTCTTTTCTTTGCCCTCACAGAAAGTAGCATCCTTGCTGTGCTGATGATAGAAAAGAGTAAATAAAACCCAGACAAAATCTTTATGAGATAGGAAACACCGGTGCTGCATGGAGGATCCAGTAAAATGGAAAGCATGAACAGCAAGTTTTTCTTAAAGTCTTCACTTAAGTTGCTAGAATATTTAAATATTGAATGTAAGTTAAACAACAGAATCCCGCTCTACGGCTAGGAGGGCTGAGACCATTCCATATCAAAACTATTCAACTTCAACAAGTTCTTCAAAAATCCCAGTTTTATCTGTAAAAATGAGATTTTATAACACTTAAGAGTATCAATGTATTTTAATTATTAACAGAACATGTTTTCTTTTCCCTCCATAATTTTCCTGTGTTCACTTTTTTAAGTATGTGTGTCAAACATTCAGCTTGTCAGATTATATGACAATAAATGGCATCCAATAACTGCACAGCACTCAAATTTCATCAAAACTTGGCCAGCAGAACTAAAAACATCTAAACAAAGGGAACATCAAGGGACAGATCGTAAGCAGAAGCTACTTGGGATAACCTTTGAAAACAATAATGCACTGCTAATTTATCCCAGCTGTGAATCCACAGGGAAGGAGCCATAGTGGTGGGAATTAAAATATATTGACAAGCAACAAAACTGATGCAAGGTTTTGTGTATCCTCACGGAATCTTTCAGAAAATATGAGAAGGTGCTGAGCTTCCTCTCTATGTTTTCTCAGATTCAGTGCCCAGGGGAGATCACATATAAATATATCAGTGTGCAATTGTTACAGGCACAAATACAGATTTTTTACTGTGCTGGGGCTTTATTAGTAAAATATGAAGTATTGAAGCAAACATGACACGAGAATAAAGAAAACACACTGATTTTTTTTTTCTTTATGTTTATACCAACAGTGAAATAGTAAAAATACTCTTGAGCTGCTTTTGCCAAAGGTGCTTTCAGCAGCCAGTTCAATTAGGCAGTTTATCTGGGCTGCCTCATGGAAACACAATAAGTGCATGTGAAAGTTTTCTGTAAGTATTTAAGTTTATAAAGTTAAAATCTGTGTTTGTGTGGCTCTCCCAGGAACTGTGTTTCCAGTTATTTGGTTTGTCTGTGTCCTTTATCAAGGATCAACAGCTCTTGGATGCATTTCCCAGCAGCGTGGGAGCACGTTTTACAGGCTTTCCTTTCAGCAGGGAGGTGACTACTCCAGCTCATTGTGATAAAGAACCCCTTCTTCCCTTCTCATGAGCTGCTCCACCTGGTGTTTATTTCTGCTGGGCATCTCCTGAAGCTTTATTTCCATCAATGATATTGACAAGAGCACAGACAATGCTCTTGTCTCTATTTATACTCTATTACAATCCTCCTCGGGATTGAAGGGGCCAACCATCTTACTAAAAGCTAAGGGCACTTGAGAGGCCAGTTGCTGTAAGCTGGATCTACAAAAGCACCAGGGCACAGGAAAAAAAATCTCTATAAGAAACCAAACAAATTTTTTTTTGCTCTTCTAGATCAATAGATGCAGAAAATAAAATATTTGAGTAAGAATAACAAAGCTTCCCAAGCCTCCTTCTTCCACAGCAATAATTATCCTTCTGTTTTCTTCTCAAACCCACTCCTCTAAATTTGCAAAATTCACACCAGGATAAATGTTATCTTCTTCCAAAATTACAGGTGTAGCAAGCAGCTGTCTCAAACAATCTGTCTTTACTTTCAACTTCTACTATGCTTATAGCTAGACTAACAAACAGAGCAGAGTATAACAAACAAACCATTACAAAATGGTTTCCCTCTAACTTAGAAAGTACTAATATGAAAGTACTAATATGAACTCTGTTCAACACAGGAATTTTTTGCCTAATGACTACTTTGCCTCTGCCTTCTCTGTAAAATTGCAGGGTTTATAATTAATTATCAGATAAACATGATAAATACGTTCAAAAAATAAAGAAAGAATGCATAATACTGGAATTTATAAGTGACAGACAATGGAGTTTATCCTAAAGTTCTCGGTTCTTTGGATTTGAAGCTTGTAAAAATGTGTGGGTTTCTCAATTTTCCATTGCAATTTCATAGTTAGAATTGTCTCAGGTGTTTACAGATTGAATTAACTGGAAACCAAAGATATACAATAGATGAAAGGGATTGAAATCAAGCCCACCAGAGATCTCTATGCTGTGAGCACAGAGCAATCACGCACAAATTCCACTGAAGACACCAAACACTTCAGCCACACGAACCCAACTAAGCAGAAGAGATCAGCTCTCGTTTTCTCTGCCAGCCTTCACCCTCTGTATGAGATACCCAGGAAACATGAAGAGCTCAGCAGTCCAGCTGGATTCCAGAGCAGCAGCTGCCAGACACTTTTCACACAGTTTCTGGAAGACAAAGTGACTCGTGGCTGGCTCCAGTCAGCAGGAAAACACTGGATTAGAGGCCATTTCCTCTCCCACCAAGATGAATACCAGCCTCTGGCGTTTGCTCAGCCTCTGGCATTTGCTCTGGTCCGACTCTGATGCTTGTAATTAAACTAATTTGTTCACAGTGAGCATCCAGCCCCGCACCAGTGGGCGAGTAGGAGACACAATGAGATGCCTTCCGTTCTCACATGACAGGACACAGGTGGGACATTCCTTTCTAATGACAGAACACAAGTTAAATTTGTTTCCCCCTTTCTTGTGAAAGACATTCCCTTTTTTCTAAGCCATCCTAGGTTAAAAAGACTCCAGTTTAAAGGACTGTTTAACTCTTTCTGCAGAGCATCTTCTGAGGAAGGAGAAAAACATGAGACTACAGGAAAAAGTAGTTTCAGTAAATAAGGATAACTTTAATAAATGGAAACCAGTGTCCACTTAGATCTCCAACTGAACCAAGTGCTCAGATGGAGATGTTCAAAATCAGTTGAACGAAAAAGATGAATCTGTTAGAAAGGGCCAACAGTGGCACTCAAGAATAATTTTTTTTCAGATCCTACAAGCTAACAATTATTTGTTGGGGACCATAACATACAAATCTGTTCACTGCGTTTTATCAGCACAGTCTTAGCAAAGATGTGGACTGCAAGAAAAATTTGTTGCCTGTATCATAAAGCACACAAGCCAAATAATACAAAGAAGTTTCCAATAATTTTTGAAAAATAGATAGATAGGTATATAGATATATATATATAAAAACACACATGAATATGAAAGCTGAGAATTTCAGACAGGTTGAAGGAAGAACTATAGTTATCATATAAGTCATTCAGCAATGTCAAGATCAGTCGTTCCTGCTGTCAGCTTTGACAAAACTCACACTACAGGTTAAGATCAGGCAATTTATCAAAGAAGTGCCCATCAGACAATCATCATGATGGGGTCAGAAACTTCTCTGCAAACCATCATTATCACTTAGTTTATCAGTCAGCAATCTGACTGCTATCTAAAGCATCAAACACTCTGATAACGTGGTATGGCAGGGCCTTCAACCTGCAAACCATGGTAGCTTTGAGTCATCAACTATTTCATATTTCCTTCTGGTCTCCAAATATTTATGTACTTTTACATTCCCAAGCACTCAGAAGAACAATCACTAATAGCAGACAGACAGCATCATTTGTGTAAATTTGTTACAACAACACAGAAAATGGAAACAGGAGCTAAAATAATCAGGATCAACATCTACATGCGTAGTTAGGAACAAATTGTGGAATGAATGTTTAATCCCATGTTCTTCCGTTGTGCCATTAATCAGTGAACGGGTGGCAGTTAAGAAATTGCTTCTGCCCATCACTCACTGCTGCTGCTTTTGAAGCAAGAATTGAACTTTTCCTTTCCTGGCAACACTTGCAGACCCTGTCATGCCAATAATTGCTCCTACTGTTTGCTTAGGCATTTGACATGGCAATTCCTGCTGTTGACCAGACACAAAGACATTTGAATTTAATTACCAGAGTGGGTGCAGGTAAAAACTACCCTGCTTCTTGATGAAAAAGCTGCTGTGTCACCACAGTCAGATCGTTTCAAGCAACAGGAATTCATAGCACTTTACCTAAAGATAATTGAGAATGTCACAGAACACTGGAAAAAATGTTCACGTGAGAGACCACAGACACAGCTTGGAGTAAAGGACTGGATACAACAATTACAGACAGACTACATAAAGAATTTAAAGCACACACACTTCATCCTTTGATGGGAAATAGATATGAAATACCTTTTTAAAGGGAAAATATGCAATCAAGTTGACCTGCCCAATTTTTTGTATAAAAATTTCTCATAGTAGTTAAGGAAGGTAAATACCATTTTCTTCCTTTTTACAGATGGAGAAATGGCAGGCACTTGCCAAATAACACACAAGGTCTTAGGAGAGGCTGGAAGAAATATGGACTTTCTGGTCTCCTTCAAGTTAATAGGAATCTCAGGGACTTAAACAGGTCCAGTCTTTCCTTGAGAGCATATGAATCTTATATTTTGGGCACTATGATGTTGTAACACTACACAAAATAATCTTCTAGTGAGCTGCTAGCTTTATGTAATCAACCATGCAAAGAAAGAAGATTAAAAATTGAATTAATACCCAAGTTTTAATCACACCAGCAGTCGTTACTGTCACATAACAGCAGCAGCACAAAGGGTGAGAGGGGGCACAGCTGTAACTGGCAAACAAAAGGCAAAACCTGTCTTTCTTATTCATAAGTAGATTAGTGAAAAATAAACCACTTAAACACCCAAAGCCTGCTTTATGAACCCAGGCATTTATTTACATAAATGCTAGATGGCTGCTGGTATGAATTCTTTTCATCTGGGTTATTTAAATGCGAGGATCTCTAGCATGAAGGGCAAACCACCAGGACAAAACATTGAGAGGCTCTGCTTTTAAACCCATACATGACTTACTGACTGGGAATTCACCAAATGCTTAGGTGAATCTGACAAAACTGAAGTTGTGAGAGAGAAGCAGCAAAGAGTTCAGTGTGGCACACTATTGATGATCCCTGTCATACAAAAACCTCACAGTGAAACATGGCTTCAGTCTATCCAATACAGTGATGGAATCTGAGGTGTTCTCTAAGGGAAAAAGACTTTTCATTCAACAGAAATTACTTTAATTTTATAGTCAGTTTAAAACAGAATATTACCAGCCTTAATATTGGTCACAGTGAAAAATACAGATCTTAATTAAGTGTTTTAGAATTGCCCTGTACATGCAAAAAAAGGTTGTCATTTGACCACTTTAAATACTTCCCTCACTGGAAACACAACCAAAGACCTTCCTTTCAGGGAGTGTCAGGATTGGTCTGAACCTGCAGGTTAATGTTTCTGAGGATGGGAAACAGAGCCATAGTACATTCCTTACTGACTTGTGAGGAAAGGGGGAAAATGAGAAGTAGATCCTAACTAGGAAGAAAAATTGGCCTTATTTCTGCAAAGAAAGGAATAAAAAAATACTTCATCAGTATTTTCACCAGGGAAGAGAACTATTTCTTTCCATTGAATGAAAGCAATGACAAGCTGTCTCATTGAAGGTGTTTGGGCAATCATATCCACGCTGAACAACAGCAAAGAGCGTGGGAGGCCTGGGGAAATTAAAAGGCAACAATCCCAGTCCCACCCAACACACACACTCTTGCCTGAGTCTCTTTCTCCTGTTTCAAAGGTTTACCCTGTGTAATCAGTGCCCAGAAACAGCCACTCCAGCACAAGGGGAGGAAGGAATGGGCAGTGAAACACTGTTCTGGGAGTTGAAAAACAGCTCTTGGTGTTTGCATACGCCTCAGTCTCTAGACCAGACTAAATCCAGACTAAATATCCTACACTATCCTACCCCGTGCTGCTGCCTCCAGTGAGATGTGACATATCTGTAAAGAACAAGGAAACCAGACTCCAAGAGAGTGAAGCGAGAGCATTTTAGTGTTATTTCCAGCCCCTTGATTTCAGTTTCTATTCCAAAGATTTTTACTACAAAAGAAAGTCTCTGCCAAAAACCACTTCCGGTAGAAGAGTTTCAACCATTTATGAGCACTCAATTAGAGCAAATTCTACACAATTCCTTCCTGTTCTTCCAAAGCCACAGGAATTCATTTTTATAATTTTGGAAGGATTGCACTTGTAAAGTTATGAATTTGGATTTTTACCCTATCATATTGTCATGTGGATCTTCTCCATAATCCAGCCATGCCAGGTATAGAATGCCCTTAATGACTTACAACAATGGACAACAATGGACAGAAATACGAATCTTTCTTTGCTGGAAACTAATTTGGGGGTTAATTTTATCACAACTTTCCCTCACACAAACACAATGCAAAGTGGGAGCAAACCACACAAAGACAGAATTTGGCCCTCTGCATTCAGAAACCGAAAGACTGTTAACAACTTTCACAAATCTGAATTACCTGTAAATAAGAATGATTTGTCAGGAACTTGTGATGATTCTCATTAGAGGTAAAAGTACAAGGATCAAGAGCAGATGTCATCCTTGTGCAGGAATTAAAATGAATGATCATGCATAACAAAGATTAACTCATGGGTTTTTTTGAGCTAGACTGATATGAACACATGGTGATCACTATTACTATGAACTGAGCCCAAACTCAAAGTCTGGTGATGGAAGGAGTACAGATTCTGCACTATAAATGAGAAATCACACAAGAGGTTGCTTGTTTATGAGAAGACTGCAGAAGAGGCAAAACTTTATATGCTCTATTTTTTAAATACCCAATTTTAATTCAACAAACCCCACTATGTCACTGACTGCCCAAAGATTTTTTCTTTATTTTTTGTACCCACACTCTATGATTCTTTGGGGATGACAAGGGAAACATTAAATTAATGATAAATTTCAGTAATCAGGTAAAATTTAAAAAAAATCCCAAACATTTAGGGTCATTATTGTTAGTTTTTTTCCAAATCACTCTTTCATATTGTTTAAAGACACTTCAGAGAAATAATTAAATTCTCAGTACTTCTCTGTGAGGAAATGAAGTCTTCAAAAAATAGGCATTAAATCATTACCTATGCTTAACAAATACAATAAATCAACTTAATTAAACATTAGGCATAAAGTTCTCACATATTTAGGCCCCAATCCACGCAGTAGCCATTACCTTGGTGCAGCAGACTGGGTCTGCCACCAGCACTGGAAACATTCTCCTGCATTTAGTGACTCAGGCTGGGAGGTATTTGTTAAGCCAAACTCTACTGTCCATTTCATGCCAGAAACAGATTTTCAACAATATAAGGGTTCTGCCAAGATTAACTGTTATCAAAGATGAGAAGTGAGAGTAAAAGAGACTTAGAAGAAACAGAATTTGTCCTTGAGATGGGGAAGGATTCCAGAGGCACTCTAATTTTTCACTCACAGACTCCCATTTCCAGAGGCCAACTGCAGCCTGATCAAAGGCACACAGAGGCTCCCACAATCTCATTCAGTCTTTTAAATCACAGTTCAGACAAACACCTATTAATACACAATTTAAAAAAAAAAAAAAAGGAACAGTCACCTCCTTTTCACTTAATTAGGTCATCATTATTCAGCTTCACACAAAAAAAATCTTATTGCAGCAAAGAGAGTTTTCTATCAGCCTCCTCCATTCCTTCCTAGCGGTGCATTCAAGTCATATGTAAATCGATTGCATCCCTCAATGTCACAAGCTATTACAGAGAGCGGAAAGCAGGCAGGATTAAAAGATGTCTGTGATCAGACTATCTAGAAGAATAATTTATAAGACTACCACATCAGCCTTCACGTTGGAAGGTGGATGCCTGACACTATATGCCTAAGGTTAGGAAAGGATATTACTGAATGCTTGTCCATTATACAGATTTTTTCTGATGCTTTTTCTGAGGCATGGAAGATAAACCAGATAGACCAGCAGTCTAAAGAAACAAAACAGTTTACATTTCCTTTTAGGAATAGGAAGACATTATTTTGGTCTTCATCCTACTATTTCAGAGTCAAGAAGCCAACTCTCATTTCCCTTTACAGTTGTATCTATAAATGCTGCTCTTAGCTCTTTCGATTCAAAATGAGAAATTCTTTCGAGCAGTGTTTTTACTCTGGCCCAGTTCTCAAACACTTTGTGGGGGGAGGGTAATCTAACCTTGGAAACTAACAAAGGAGCTTTGCAACTGGTCACTTCCAGCAGAAAACTAACCTTGTCAATTTTGAAAATAGTGGATTACCAGAGAACACGCTGAAAGTCTGTCTATGAATACAGTCTGAAACAAAACTTTTTGTATTACCTCATTTTTTAAGATGATTCAAAACCCACTAAAGTCAATAGGAAGATCCATATTGATTTTAGTGGGTTTTGAATCATGCCTAAAATTGCTCTTTCATTACACTTCCATCCAACACAGTAAAACAAATCCTACAAATCAATACATTTCTATAAACACAGCAGTACAAGAACGAATTATAAAAAGTTATAACACAGCTAACCAGGATTTGTACACATAAGCAACAAAAAACGTTACTTCTTCCTGGGGTTAATTATCTTTTCACAGTTCAAAAAGGTAATCACCTTAAATTACATTGGTCTCGCTAATACTTTCTTGAGTAATTCTGACATTTTAAGGTAGGAAATTTATGTAGAGCAATTAATGCATGAAATAGTTGCAGCAAAATTAAATCTACTCAACATTTTCCATTTCCTCCAAAAGACAACATTTTGCACATAATTTATTACATGAATAAATATTTTGTCAAAATTGGGAATAAGATGCTTTTCCCATTATCTCTGCAGAAGTGTTACATTTCTGTAAATAACTATTTGCAAGGAGAAATGGTCTGGGCTTCAATAACCTTTTGGTGGTACTTGTCATATGCCTCCGGTCAGGAGAGTTTGGATTCAGCTGCCTGGGGGCTGAGTTCACTCAATCTTGTTGTGAAGATAAGTAGATGTACTTTCTTGCACTTTTTTTCTCAGGGAAAGCTACATGTAGATACTTCTTGTGACCGGCAGCCTGGACACCTTTCTCTGTGTCAATTTTTTTGTAGTTTTGTTTCTTCAAACATTAAAGTTATTTCTTGGAAACAGAATACTGCCCTAATGGGGAAAAAAAAAAACTTTGGAGGTCTAAATGCAGAACATCTTTGAGAAAGGCAAGCAGGATTCCAGACCATTTTGAAAATAGAGGCTACTTTTATCTGCAATCCTTACAATTCTTTGCAAGCCTTTAGGTCAAAGAAATGCATTTCATCTCCTTTACAACTGCTCAAATAGCTGTCCTTCTTCTTGCACACCCTTTCCCATTTTAAAGCATTTCTACTGCTTGGCTTTTCTGCCAAACTATGGCTCTGCCTATGGGACAAAAACCAAACTGACAGATCATCCAAGAAAGAAATCATTAGCAGGGACTTCTGATATCCTTGAGCTACTGAAATAGTGTAGAAATAAACACGACCCAAATTGCAGCTATTACATGAAAACATGTTATCAGAAATTGTCCTCTTAAACCAAGACTCAGGACGTGCTGATTCTTGGGGTACAAGAGCTATTCTGAAAAGTAATCAGAATCGTAGGATACAAAATAAAATAAAAAAGCATAGAAAATAACAAGTTGAACTTGAGAAACATTAATAAAATATCACTTCTTTAATAAACATGTCATGCAGAGCTTTGATCATACTGCAGTGGCCTTTTCCTAACAGTTCCTTCATTAACATCAATGTTATTGCAGAAGGAAGAAAGGGCTTCATTTACCCCGACTTTTTAACTGGCATTTGAAAAGTGTTTAAGTTTCCACGACCCAAAGGGTTCTACAGGAGAGCTGGAGAGGGACTTTTGACGAAGGCATGTGGTAATAGGACAAGGGGGCATGGCTTCAAACTGGAAGAGAAGATTTGGATTAGGTATAAGGGAGAAATTCTTCACTATGAGGGTGCTGAGTCCCTGGCAGAGCTTGTCCAGAAAAGCTGTGGCTGCCCCCTCCCTGGAAGTGCTCGAGGCCAGGCTGGACAGGGCCTGGAGCAACCTGGTCCAGTGGATGGTGTCCCTGCCCATGGCAGGGGGTTGGAGCAGGGGGAGATTTAAGGTCCATTCCTACTGAAACCATTCTTTGATTCTACGAAAATTGGTTTTGACAGCCTCAGTAGACGCACACGGATTCTCAAACCATGTCTAAATTACACATCTAAAATCCAGAAACCATTTCCAAAAACAAGTCTCAATATGGCAGAAGCAAAGTTCTTAACAAGAATGCACATAATTAACGATACATTTTGTTTAATTTACCAAACAATGATCCAGCCTGGTCTTTTCCACAACGATTGCTCAAATAAATTCACAACCATTACGGCTGGCACTCAGGTGAATATTTCCTTAATTTAATATCAATCCACACGGAAAGACAAAATGTGTTACTCTAGTAAACTACATTATTGGTTATCAAAAGAATCTGTCATTCCTAAGACAAATTTTTGTACTTTACTGACCTTGAAAATGCTGTGGTAAGGAAGCTCTGAAGTGCTTATCATTTGGATAATATTTGTTTCATCCTATCTTAGTCATCCAGAGATAAGGTCAAGTGACACAAAAAGAATACCTGATATAATTTGATGAATATTGTGATGATAAGTTTTAGTATGACATTTTTCTTGTGAGACTCCATTAATTTAGTTGCAGATCCTTTGAGGAATAGATGGAATCAGTTTCTAGGTGACTCTGGGCCTGTTGTGGAGGGAGATTCTTGTTGGGACTTTAAATGCCACAGATCCCCAACAGCTCTAACCCTCTAACCTACATTTGGGAGAGTCTCTTCTGGAAAGCCCCTTCTCAGATAAGGTACCAAAGAGGGAACTCCAAAGTTTGGCACTACCAGACCAAGTCCAGCTTCAGCAATGTTGTTTCCTCTGCAATTTCTACAGCACTTCAAGATGCATTTACAAATCCACCGTGGGAGCTCTCGGTATTCAAATATTTTAAATGCCACGAACCAGCATGCTCAAAAGGAATGAAACAACAGTGTTTAAAGCCAATGTAGAACAGAAAAGCAGAACCTACATCCACACATAGAACCAGGAAGCTTCCCCCCCTCCAAGACAGCATGGAAAATCTTAACTAGCACCAGATAACACAAGTTCATTACCATCTGCTTGGTCTTTGTTTCTGTTTCAAGGCCCAGCTACAACAATCTCATGGATACTCCCTGATCCAGTCTGCATTGCCCAGCACTCCCAAGTTCTTCCTATTAATTCATCCCAAACCCCTCACACACAAATGTGTTTCACCATATCCAGTAATGTCATTCCTCATCACGCTGCAGAAAGGAACAAACCCTCAGTTATTTCTTTACAACTCAAGAAGCAGTTATCTATAATTACAGTACATCTCAGGAGTGATTTTTTGAGCAGATGCAGTGTTTTAAATTTGGAAATTTATGGATAACAACTAATGCTGTACAAAACAGTACAAACTTAGCCCCTTCCTGTATGCTAAATAACCATAAATGACAGGAGGAAGAGAGTCACATAACATCTCTTTCCAAGAATAGCCACTGTCTCTTTCCCCACACACAGCATCTTGTTATTCACTAACCACTCTCTCCTTCTGCAGGATGCAGTTTGCTAAGGATTCTGTTGTTGTATCTGCTCCTGAAAAGGACTACTAGAATAAATGAGAAGTTTCTGAGATATTTATTACTCCCACAAGTGTATACAAAATAGATTTATATTTATTTTCACTGTCTTCCAAAATGCAATGTAAAATCTGCACAAGTTCTTGTGCCTCCTTTCCATTAAAATCTTTTACTTCACAAATTAATAGTGAAGACATTTTCACATACCTCTTTCATGTGAGTAAATTTAATTCCTTTACACATTTTTATCCCAGTTTAAAAAGGATTTTTTGATGTATAGCCTTGCATGCACTGTAAAGTCATTCAACTTTATAGCTAAACCATGAGAGGGGTATGCAGGAATTATTCCTAAACTGGTCTATTTTGGGTTTGTGTAGCATAGTCCAAAAACCAAACTTAACTATATATAATAAGGTAAGGAGATAGATGTTGAGACTGAAGAAAAAGGAAAATAACTTTAAAAACAGAGTAGATGGTGTAATTGCACATGTTCAAAAATTATCTCTCTAAGGTTGAATGAAAAAATTGACTGTGCAAAATGAAGAGTCATAAATGCAGCAATGAAGCAGGTGTTGCAAAGTTTATTAGGAAATCTCCTGAATGCTTCCATAAAAATTCAATAGTCCATTGTATGTGAGACAACAAAATTATATTTCACGGAGAGCTGTACTCTTACCATTTAATTATTGGACAGTACTGCAGTCCTGTCAGAACAGCTTTCAGACCCCAGGTTATAATGAGCAGGCAAGAGTGAGGAGTTCCCTCTCCACTGTATTTAAGAGATTTCATGATAGCCAAAGGAAATTAGAAAGCATGGTATTTTCATGAAAAACACTTTTCAATTACCTTTGTATCCAAATAATGTTGCATTCATATTCACAGTATTGCAAAGTTATTACCCAGACTAAGTAAAATGAACACAGTATGAGAGCTTAATTGGATATAGAAAATTGGAAAGTTCCACACCACAGTTGCTGAATAAGTAGAAATGCATAAAATGAAGGGCACAGCTGTTTCCTGAAAGCCACCTTAATAACAGACAGTGCTTGTAAAGGACATGGAAGGGTCACTGAGCTCAGGACAAGGTGAGCCCTGGGCCGTGCTCACCTGGCAATCCCACCCCAGTGCAGCAGGGCTGTTAGCACCAGTTCCCAGTGACAGCCAAGGAAAGCAGCTTTCCTCAGCCCCTGCTAAAGCAGAGCTCCAGCAAAGGACTATCTATATGTTTTGATTGCAAACAACCAGTGAAAACACGAGTTAAAAGACATTCTTTACCTAAAAGCAAGGTGAAAGTTTAAGAACTTTTTGATTGCTGAAGTTGCTCTTTAGGGTATTGACATGCATCATTTCAGACAGGTTTTAAAAAATCATAAACATTGTTCTGTGTGTTCTGCTTCATATTTTATGGCAGTTATATATACGTACCTTGCACACTGTGTTCCATATTCTGCACAGAAATAAGTACAACAAAAGGAAACTGAAGTCTGGCTTATTTGGTTACACGAGAAGATGAAAGGAAAGAGAACAGTGAGAATCAAGAATTACTGACGTTCTGCATTGATATGGTCTAAGATGTGAACCTAGGCAAGACTCTGTGGTTCAAAAGAACGTCAGGACTTTTATGTTGGCTGTGTCAAATGCCCTCCACCTTTTTACTAAAGCTGCAGAACCAGAAAGACTTCTGAGTTTTGAAAGTGAAACTTTCTTCAACATTAGTTAGAACAAATTTTCTAGAGAAAATATAAATGTTGGAAAAGGCTCTACTCCTCAACAGATATTTCCATTTCCTTTTGACTCATTTTCTACTGTAGGGTCTTCTAGGATGCCAACAGACTCTTCACAATTCACACAAAAATCCTCTGAATCCAAGACCCTCAGAACTGTGGGACCCTCTAATTGCTGCTCTCAGCCAAGCCCTGGTCTTCCTGTTGGTCTTCCTCACTCCTAGGTAGTTCCTAGGAAAAACAAAGTGCTTTTCCCTACTGTTGGGTCCACTTGACCCAGTTTATGGCAACCAGCACAAGGCAAGAAGCCAGTCCACCCTTTGCTGCTCATCTACAGCCCAGGACAGGAACTTGACCCAGCTGACTCTCCCACATGTGGAACTTCAACAAAACACAAACACAGCAAGAGTTCACTGAGTGAACATGTCATATACGTGGCCTCTGTGTTTATTAAGGAATGTTTTATGGAGTAGAGGACATGAGACAGCTTTAGAAATAGAATTTCCCAAAACAAAGTCTGTGTTAGTGGCAAGCTTGATAAACCTCATGGCCCAGGAAATACTTTCCAGTCCCATATATGAGAAACCATGCTGACGGTTTTCAAAGCCAGATAGAAAACCTGGGCACCCTGTCCACGTTTCCCAGAATCACAGAACAGTGGAGTTGGGAAAGAACTTCCAGAAACCATCTTGAAAAACCCTATAGCACAAACAGGGTAAACTGCAGCAAGTTTCTCAGGTATGTTTACAATATCTCCCCAAATGGGGTCTCCACAGCCTCTCGGGGCAACCTGTGTGGTGTTCGATCACCAGTCCAGTAAAAAAGTGGCTTTTTTATGTTCAGACAGAGCTTCCTATGCTTCTGTTTGTGCCCATTGACTCTGACCTTGTCCACCACTGAGCACAGTTTAGCTCCATCCACTACATATCCTTCCATCAGATATCTCTAAAGAACTAAGAAATTCCTCCCTGAGCCTTCCCTTTTCTAGGCTAACCCATGCCAGCTATCTCAGCTTCTTCTCATATGGGAAGATTTTTAGCCACTTGGACTTACAAAAGGACATTGGGAAAAAAGCAAAAAAAGGAGTCTGATTTGGAGACCATTCATTTTGGGTAATGCAAGTGAAAACATTTTGTGCTTTTCATCCCAAGAACAGCTGTACAATATTTGCTGCCTCAATTCCTTCAGTGCTCCAATTAAAGATTGCATAGATCCTGAGCTGGAATGTGTGGAAATGGGAAATGCTAGGGATGTAAAAGATTACCAATCCCCTTTAATTTATGCTTTCAAATGCTTAACGCAGGGCTATAATTGCAATTTTAATCACATGTGTTCTGTGTGTGCATTGAATACCGAGGTCTCCATGTGTCAACTAGCACCTAGTAAAGCTGCAGGGATTTTTTTCCGCTTTAATATATTCATGTTAACATGTAAAAAGATCCATTTTAAAGGCTCTGAAAAAAAAGAAAAAGTGACAGCTTCAACTCTAACTGTCAAAAACAAGTGGATATAAAATTCCACCTTTCCTCTAATGGCAGGGTACTTTTTTTGTTTTGCCTTCAAACACTTCAAAAACAACCTGCTCAAGGTGGGTGGCAAACTGCTATTTTATGCCCTATGGATAAGTGTCACAAGTGATGCCACCAGATTAGCTAAGCAAGTCTGCTGGGAAGAGCTGAAAGTGAATGCAAATAACACCAGGTTTTTGAGAGTTTTATTCTGGATTTTATGTGGTTTATGTTGTCACTTTTAGTAGGAACAAGACTTACTTTACACAGCAATTTTTGTGTTTCATGAAGTCTTATTTTGAATGTTTAAAACCTTCAAAAACCCCAAGTGTTCTTCACTTCTTGTTTCAATTTCAAACATATTTTCATTTATTGTAGTATGGTGGCAATTTTGTCGCCATTATTTAAATAAAATGGCAGAAATCACAGGGTACAACGCTGCTTTCTGGGACTAAGGGGTTGCAGAGGCTGAACCTAAGCTGTTTCCAAACTGACACTTTCACACTTGCTGTGGAAACATTGAGCTGAACACATCCATAACCTTGAAAGTGTCTCAGTTATGTTTAGGCTTAAAATACCAACATCCAAAATGGATACAAGTATCATCAGGAATTAAGATACGATTAGTTGGAGAAGGTCAATAGCGTTTCACCATTAACCTCCTCCTTTCCTAAAATACAACCAACAGCCTCACCTATAAATAACATAAACCAGTTTTAAAGATAAGGATAGAGTCAGGATGTAAGATACACCCCAGCCATTGCAACAAAATTTCACTGAGGATAATGAAACTGGATGATTGCAAATCCCTCTGGGAGATCAGAATCTCATCCAGTATTTCCTGGCAAGTTTTATCTTGCAGCCCAAAATGAATAAAGAATTAAGAATTAAATCAGCAGTATAAAAAACATTTAAAATAAATCACAGATAGAGAAAATTTAATCATTAAAATGGAAAAAATACTATTTTATTTAAGACATCAATAATTTATCTAGCAATATTTTCCTGCAAGTATTAACCATGAATATTTAATATGTACATGTGAGCCATTTATAAACAGAAACAAAAATGAAAATGTTTAAACGGTCCTGGATGTGCTGCTACAAAGAGCCAAATTGAATCACATCATCAAGCCAATAGTAAATTCAACACCTAGAAGCCTACTCTTTATGAAATTGCACTCCAGCTAGGAGAGCTTGTAAGTGCATTTTTGTTCAAGTGCATAGTTTTATCTATGCAAAATATTTTGCAGTTGTATCTATTTCAATTTAATTTCTTTTGGAAATATTTTGAGAGCTCTCTTCTCCCCACAGAAGAGGAAGAGAGAGAAATTAATAGCTCAGATTTGCAATCCAAAATAAACTGCTTCAACAAAGTTCAGTTTTGCAAAAGCATACCAGAAGCCTTTTTTCCATCCCAACAGGCAATGTCATTATCTGTCTCCTCGGGCACTGCCACCAGGCAGCAATAAAAGGATAAGTGGATCAACTAACCTGACATTTAGTTTAAAATCATTTGGAAGTACCTACACAAGGTGCTTCTCACACAGGGCATCTTCAGAGGAGCTGATCTCCAGCTGTGAGCAGTATCAGGGATGACCCCACCATCTGCCTGCCTGCTCCTGGAATGGCTACACTGGAATAAACTTAGAACAAGTCAACTGTGATTAACTCTATCCAGCCCATTTCATATCTCAACAGCAGCTGCATCCAGTTCTTCATTAAAATCTGCTTTCAGCACCTCTGTTACCTGAAGCTCCATTACCTCTGCCCACCGTTGCCTCCAGGCTGGTCACACGGAGCTCCTCTCCTCTTCCATGCAAGAAGGACTGACCATTCCTGAGGGTTCCTTACTCATAGCCTTGCCTCACTTGGCTGCATCTTGTATTCCTCATGTGTTCCTCTCTTCCTTCCCCCCAAGGGAACAGAAAATCTCTCTACCAACCCAGGGTAAATTATTATTTACGCATAATTCTCTGCTTCTGAATTTGATGGGATTTTTACCATTAGACTACCATTAGCAACTTGAGCAAAATCTTTATCTGAGTTTTATAGCAAATCAGTCTTTACGTTCCTTTAACCACAACCATAGGGCTAAAGAGATAAGTTTATTTAAACAACTGCACAGTCCTAGATTTTCTATTTCTTTTAGCTCATGGGCAGTCAATGTCAGTCACTCATTCCCCAGCAAGGTGGCAATGCCAGGGCACTCTCTCCAGCCAAGATCTGAGGGGTTTCGTTAACTTTGCTGCTCTGACAACTGGCTCACATGCTCACACTTCACCGCCTGGATTTTAAGATGACTCCTGAAGTGCTGTCAGCAGAGAATCCAGTGCCAAAAATCATTTGGCCCACAAAACCTCTCTCAGTCACCAGGAGCAGGAAGGAAGCAGTTTGCAGAGGATGGCTTCCCAAGAGATAAAGTGAGAGTTATCTATGACATTACTCTCTACATCACTCCTCCTGAGTGGAGGATTATGCACTCCTTGAAACACAGCTGAAAATACCACAGGTTAGGAAAGACAAAGGATGTCTCAGCCAGTCCTGGTGTAGGACTGGCAGCTCAAGAAACAGCTGTGTTGAGACTAAAAGGATAATCTACTGTCTTTGGAGGGAAGCAGGGTAAAGGAGAGATGTATCTGTGGTATCTTGGCAGCTGAACTTCCCACCAGCTCTACATCATGATTGGGAGCTTGTGTCTCAAATGTTCAGATAGTTCTGCTAGCAGAGAGATTGCTTTTACATTGCTAGAAAGATTGAAGTTATTTCTTTGTTCCCCTGCCTTTTCTTTGGGAGTTTAATTTTATTTCTAGTTTCAGATAAACAAGACTTGTGATCACAGGATGTGGACAAATGTGTCTGTGCCTGTGTTCTGGTGCATTTGTTCAAGCCTTCTCTCTCCTCTCTAAGTTTTGGCACGCTGTTTCATTCCAACAAACACCAGAGGCTTCCACTGTGAGACACAAAGATTCAATGAATCAGGCTTCATGAACTCTTCTGCTCACAAAATGACTGATTTCTCTTTGTTTTGGGGTGAATGATAGACAGGATTTTATTTTGCCTGTGCTGTTTTCACTCATCTTGTCATATCCATCATGAAAAAATGGTACCACCGATCTTGAGAGCAGACAGCAAGAGAGAAAAGGACCTCTCAGCTCTTCCTTTTATTGAAAGCTCAGATGCAGAAAAAATATCCAGAAGAACGGAGTTATATATCCATTCAGAAAGTGGAATGATCTTGGCACACATTACCAATTTATCACATGGGTTTAGATTGACTTTCTTACAAAATCTGTATTCATTCTACTAATGGGCTGAAAATGCACAGTAGGCCCTCTAGATTCTAGGGCTGAACTCTAAATCAAAGATTGTGTTAGCTGGCCAACTCATTTTGGTACTCAAGAAAACCCGAGAGACAATGACCAATAGTCCTTGTTTCACAAACAGAATACTTAACCTGGGAAAAATATCTGTGCTTGGAAAGCTGATCACATGTAGCTAAAGACTATGAGGACAGCAAAGAGCACCTGTAACAAAGCACAGACATGTCTGCGTCCTTAATTCTGTACCAACCCTCAAAAACTGAGTACAGAACACCTTTCAAAGAGACAGCCTCTCTTGACCCCAAAACATTATTTCTGTTCAAACTATTAGTTTAGAAGGCAGTCCAGAGAGAGAAAGATTTAGACACCAGAAAATAAACCACATAGTATTTTTGCATAACGTTTAAGACAGAGGCTGCCCAATTTTCACCTGGCTCCCACAGTGAGTATCACAGACCTTGATGGTGCATTTCTCATGACTTCAAAATCACACAGGATTTTAACTTTGTCACATACAGAGGAATTGCCAAATTTTAACATAGAGTTCTACAAAAATTATCAAATATAAGCCAATAGGCTGCCCTATTCTAGTCACTTGTAATTTTGCATCAGACAACAAGTACTACATAGATGAAGAAATTCACCTAGAAGAATTCACCAGTGTGTAAATTCATTGGAAAAACAATTTTCCCATAAGAAAGCAGAATAGAAGAAGGAAACTTGGGTTTTTACCTTGTGCAATAGCCCATTTTGTCCAGCTCTGGTTAAAAAACCCAACAAGCAACTCTACCTGCCCATTGCCATATACAGAGAAATTAAGAAAAGAAATTACAATTTTTCACTGCTTTGAAAACAACAATTTCTCAGAGTAGATCTCAGCAGAACAGTAGGGAGACAACTAAAACAAACCATGCAAAAAATGTAAGGCTGCACAAAACAAATATATTGCACCACTCACTGCATTGCCTTCTGTATCAATTATTACTTTAATATGTTTTATCCCTACTTTCTGCCCCTGTTTATAACTCCAGCACATATTTTTGCCTTTCACATTTCACATATTTCTTCATTCACACTTCATCCACACATTTATGGTACTTTACTTTTCAGACTGTTCCAAAATCATCTCCCTGTCCCATGCTGTCACCTCTCCCTACAAAAGGAGTTTAATTTGAAATGTTACAACTGAGGAAAATTAGAATAGAAAAATGAGAATTTGTAGAAAAGATACAGAGGTCTCTTCCAAACCTAACGATTCTGATTTTATTTTACAGCGCTAAGACTGGATGCTATTTTATGACTGTATCACATAAACACTACTGAATGTTCACCTTAATTCAGGGCAAGTTTGGTTTATCAGATAATACCCACTCACAACTGCAATAGAGCTAAAGGTAAATTTTCAACATGTAATTTACTGACTTGAGAGGCTTACACGTACCTTATAGCTCTTGGTACCTGGAAAAAAATGTTCTATTTTTAAAGATAAAACCCAATAGATTTTCAACATTAGGCACAGTTAATCAGATTCTGCAACCCACCTGTCAGTTGATGTAGGTCATTGCAGTTGTACTGATATCAATGAAACTATGCTACAATTATTCAAATGAATACATCACATGTATTTTAATGAGTTTATTATTGTTTAATCCTAACAGTTTAAGATAGCCTCATCTCCGTGGTTTTGTTGGGTTTTTTAAGATTGCAGCAATAATATTACTGAGAAAATCAGTATAATTTTTAAAAAGAACATTAAAGTTTCATCCTGGTTTTAAAGAAACTACATTACTTTTCATGCTTTAATAACTTTTGCCTAAATTAGAATTATTTTGGTTTGTTGTACCTTTCTAAATTTTCCTTGCAGTCTTCCAGTGACAAAGCAATTCAATTCATGTAAAGTTTAAATCCAATTCAAACATATTTACAAAGTTGCATATTCACCTTCTAATAAAAAAAAGCTCTTTCTAAAGTATTTTTATGGTACAAATAAAAGTCTAAAATTTATCTTTGCTGCATGACAAAGACAAAGTTCATGCACATACCTGTGAAGTGGGAGCTATCAGAAATACACTCCCTCTTACAGTGCTTTAAAACAGTGCCTTAAAATGCATATGTGTAAAGATACTTTTATTATTTTTTTCCCAGGATTTCAGACAACTGAGAGTCCTGCTTTTCAGTATTTTCATATAAGCTATCATTCACTAATGTTAGGAAGAAAATATTTTCCCAAGGACAGTTAATTCCAGCTTTGAGGAAGTGCAGAAATTCGGTGAAGGGAGGTGATAAGAGTGCTTCAGCTCCCACCTTGCCCATCTCGGGGTGCTGCAGCACTCACACAGATTTCTCATGCTTGTGTCCCTCTGCCCACCCCTCTCTCCATGCTGGGCTGTGTCCCCAGCAGGATGGATTCTGGCCCCAGCACTGAACTGTGGAGGGTCCCTCCATGAGGCACACGGAGAGCTCCAATAAACCACAACAGCCTTGAACTGCCCCCCTGCTTCTGTCTCCCCTCCTGCTGCTGGCTTTCATTCCCTGAGTGTCTCCAGCTCTTTTGGTTTCCTCTTAGGTGAAATTCACCTTTAGGCAGAAACTCCACCCCCTTTTTCCACCTTCAGGAAAGCTTTTCCCAACCAGAAACTCACTGTGTGCTGCAGGGTATGCCAGGACTGTATTTGTCTCCCACATGGGATATGTCTGATCTCATCTAGAGCGAAACTCTCCCTTCAAAGATATAATCCTTTCCCACTGCTAATAATAATCACAAAGTGCCTCTTCTCAGGAGCTCAACATGTGGCAAAATGACAGGACAGCTGCATAAAGGAATCCATGGAGGCATAAGGATGTCAAGACAACTTGATGTGAGGAAAGTCCCTGTAAGGCAGTGCCAGAACCTGGCAGTGTGTTGGACTCCCAGCTCCATACAGAAACAGCCAGGAGTGCTGTGCTAGCCATGGGCTCCCGACAGAAGAGGTCCTGCTCCATGAGGACCAACATGGCAGCTGGGGAAACCTGGGAGCAGCAGCCCAGGGAACTGCAGTAAATTGGATTTACTGAAGGCACACTGTAACACAAAGTAACAGGGACATAGTCCTGAGCACACTGGCTGTGCACATCCTGTTCATTCACAGGTTTCTGCAAGGATTTCTGCGTCCCCCATGTCCAGTTTTTCTCATGCATTCATTTAACTCATGGCATGTCCGACAGCTCCAAGTCTCTTGCTGACGTTCTGCACCACAATCAAATCGAACTTCCTTCCCGGTTTACTGCAGACACAGTGCTTTGTTCTGCACAGAAGAATAACCCATACACAATGGATTGTGTATCTACAGCATATGAGTCTAAAAATATATTTCCTTTCCTGTCTGATTTTTCGCTAGATATTATTATGGTTATTATTATTATTAGTTTATGCCAGGGAACCTTCCTCCTACCTTAAAGTCTCTACAAAACAGCCTCTGTTGCCGCTTCAGGAGAGTGCCCTCATGTAGAGGTACTGTGTGCCAGCATAGTTGCATCTCTCTCCTGAGCAAAAAAACCCAAGGCAATTAAAGCGAGAGGAAGATTTCCCTCTCCTGGCATAGCTGTAGCCCCATGAGGGAGTTTACAGCACTGGTCTGAGGGGTCTGAATGCTTACTCTCCTCAGCCAACACACAGAATGTGTGTAGTTTATGCTATATTCTACAGCATAAACCAGCCTGCTAAGTTGGGATCTTGTTTGTAGTGAAGTTCCTCAATCCAGCTCTGAATAGTTAGTGTTAATTCCTTATAATAAATTGCTGTAGCTGAGTAAACCTTTAATAAATGTTACAAATATACCCATGATCTCTGTAAATTCCCGCTCTTCTACTCTGTTTTTTCTCATTAATAATTTCTCATGTTGTTGCTTCTCCTTGCCTCTGTTCCCAAGCCCTCTTTTACAGACTGTTTTGTTGTTTTACAAGGCTTAGCCATCTTTCCCAAGACTCAATCCATTTTCACATCAGCTACGCTAATTGGCAACAGACCTGACACATTTCTTGATTAGAAGTTAAAACACTTAGAACAAAGTTCTAAACCTTTAAAAAAGAAAAGGAAAAATGCAGTAAAGAAAATGTCCTCAATTAAATACTCTCTAAATGGAATTCTCTGGGAAGCAAAAGAAGACAGAAACCAAATTGTGAAAGACCACCCTGTTATAGTGTTATTTAAATCCCTGGGGGTTTTATTTAAGAATCTGAGTGTTCTGGACTATAGTCTCAAAGTACTTCAAGCTTTTAAAGATATATAATATTTGTCCTATTGCCATGTAAATGGTTTCTCTCTTCAGATAACTTCAAAGCAGCACAATATTAGTTCTGTTCATAAAGATGCTGATGTTTAAATGTTTTCACAAGTTATGATAAAATCTGTATCACACAAGGTAGACGTAACTTCTTTGTTGATTCATAACTCAAAAGTTAGGAAAGAAAAGTACATGAGAAATCACAGTTTTGTAAATTTGGTGTTGCTACATAAATGTACTAATGCAAAACACAAATGAAGGCTGGTTCTTTCTGCAGCTGACAGACAGTAGCGTTACTTTAAGAATGGTATCTGTATGTGCCATCATTTTGATCATGTTATTATCACATTTTCCAAAATTGCCAAAATTTTGTATTGTGTTATAATATAAAGCAAAGCCAGCTAAAGAAAAAGAATATGAAGCACTTAAATATGGAAGTTGAGTTTAGTCAGCTTATAAGCCTGCTTTGCGGAGGTTTGGCTTTTTGTGGAGATTTTGCTTCTCACAATATTTCAGGTTTTCTTCTAATTAGCAATAAACCTGGTGGGATTTGGCTTATTTTTTTTTTATTGTTGTTGTTTGTGGGGTGCAGGGTAGGGTGCGAATGACAAAGAGCATTACAAGGAGAAAAAAAACCCCCATGAACTGATTCACCTAAAAAAATCTTATTTTTGATAAGTTTTACTTCAGGTTTCTTTAAGCTGTAAATGAGTGTGAATCCTGACTGTTAACATGATGTTTCCATCTGAGAATCCAGACCAAAGAGTTGGCGCTTGTGGATACCCCAAGAGCTGGCACAGGGTCTGAGCTGTGCGACCCTGGGGCAGTCACACCCCTATGCATGCTGCAGGACTGTGCAGATGTTTGATCTAGTGTCAAATGAAGAAGTTAATTCTTCAGTTTAAATCTGAATTAAATTTGTTTCATGCATCTAAAGACAATCTTTGTGTTAGCATCTTTGTGAGCTTGGAGCCCTATTAGATTAGTTAGACGGTTTGCCTGTTTATTAAGTATTTTCCATATATTCCAGACTGCCAGAGGAGGGAAGTAGCCAGAGGCAATCCCAGGACAGGGACTGAAGCAATATTGGGTTTGCTGTACATGTCAGCCTGACTTCTCTTGCAAAGGCAGTGCAGTACAAATGCTCCCTACTAACAAGAACTTGCAAATACAAGAGGTCAGGGCTTTGCAGAACAGCTCCGAGCACCTGCACCCGGGCAGGAGCTGTTTGGCCCTGCACAGCAAGGCCTTGGGCAGGCTCAGGGAAGGACAGGAGGTAACAGGTAACAACGCTTCCGACTCCAGGCCTTGCAGCAAAGATCCATCCCCTGAACTGCACCCATGGAAGGCTAAGATGCTCCTTAAAAGAAAAGTAAAGAGAGTCCTCAGCAGCATGTGCTAAGAAACTGCAAGATTTCTTCTTGAAGTGAATTCACTGCCTGGAGGGCCTACACTAATACAGATATTTTGGACCATGACAAAAACATATATACCTTTTTTTTCTCCTCAAATTAGAAGATACCACACATGCATAAGGATGGGAAACATGTTGCAAAGTAAATTATGTGAACAAAGAAGTCAAATTACATGAGCAAACACATTGAAATGAGCAGAAAATAGCTCAGTTCACAACTCTCCTTCCTGCTCTTTTAATTGCTCCAATCACTAAAACATCTCTTCAGTACTGCAGGAAAAATAGTACTAGTTTAAACAATGCTGAAAGGACGCTGTTAGCAAGATTTTCTGAAGTAATGCAGAAATAAATATAATAAGAGTAAGTTGTTAGACTTTAGAAACAAATTTAGCAAAGATAGGCTACAAATCAGCTTCTACATTAGGAAAGGTATGATAGTCTGTCAGTTGCTGCATTAGGAAAGGTGGTGTATTTTCATTAATTCTATCTAGCAATTACAAGGGTGGGTTTTTCAACAATACAATGAAATGTATTGAAAAATAGATATTTCTCTGGTATTATTCTTTCATGCACAGCTTTCTGCTCAAACTTGAATATGTTCCTCCAAGTCTCAGGAAATAGAGGAACATGATTTGGATAGATCTGTAGATCTGGCCACACAGTTATTCAGCCTGTTCTCTCTGATAACCAGTGACAGGACCTGAGCAAATGGCACAAAGCTGAGTCAGGAGAGATTTTGGCTGGATATCAGAAAAAGGTTCTTCCCCCAGAGGGTGGCTGGGCACTGGAACCTGTTTCCCAGGAAAGTGGTCACAGCACCAAGTCTGACAGAGTCCAAGCAACATCTGGACAATGCTCTCAGGCACGGGGTGTGACTCTTGGGGATGGTCTTGTGCAGGGCCAGGAGGNAGCTCAGTTCACAACTCTCCTTCCTGCTCTTTTAATTGCTCCAATCACTAAAACATCTCTTCAGTACTGCAGGAAAAATAGTACTAGTTTAAACAATGCTGAAAGGACGCTGTTAGCAAGATTTTCTGAAGTAATGCAGAAATAAATATAATAAGAGTAAGTTGTTAGACTTTAGAAACAAATTTAGCAAAGATAGGCTACAAATCAGCTTCTACATTAGGAAAGGTATGATAGTCTGTCAGTTGCTGCATTAGGAAAGGTGGTGTATTTTCATTAATTCTATCTAGCAATTACAAGGGTGGGTTTTTCAACAATACAATGAAATGTATTGAAAAATAGATATTTCTCTGGTATTATTCTTTCATGCACAGCTTTCTGCTCAAACTTGAATATGTTCCTCCAAGTCTCAGGAAATAGAGGAACATGATTTGGATAGATCTGTAGATCTGGCCACACAGTTATTCAGCCTGTTCTCTCTGACAACCAGTGACAGGACCTGAGCAAATGGCACAAAGCTGAGTCAGGAGAGATTTTGGCTGGATATCAGAAAAAGGTTCTTCCCCCAGAGGGTGGTTGGGCACTGGAACCTGTTTCCCAGGAAAGTGGTCACAGCACCAAGTCTGACAGAGTCCAAGCAACATCTGGACAACGCTCTCAGGCACAGGGTGTGACTCTTGGGGATGGTCTTGTGCAGGGCCAGGAGCTGGATTTGGATGATTCTTGGGGTCCCTTGCAACTGAGCGTATTCTGTGACTCTGGGATTCTCTTTCCCATAGACACATAGCAGGAAAGCAGAAGCTAAAAGTCAACAAAAGGGTAGCAGAGCAGCCAGATCACTGTTCAGATGTGCATTCTCTGTGCAGATTTATTCTCACACTGAAAATATATTCCCACAGAGAGTGAGGGATGTAACAATAGAGGCACTTTGGCTTCTAAGATGAGGAGCGTGCCTGTGGAGTGAAGAGCAGATATTCATGTGTTCAAAGGGACAGATTCCTGCTGTTCACTCCTCTGGTGGAGACAGCTTTGCCACAGCTCCAGCTTGCCAGGAACTTGATTTGATGGAGTACTTTTGATAATCTGCCCTCTCAACAACAAAATGGGGGCATGAAGAGAGGCGAATGGCCTTGTTATTTATTATTTCTGTGCTCATCATACTTTGAGACCCTTCAGAGATCAGCTCTTACCTAACTGCAAGGTGAAAACAACAAAACAGAAAGGAACTTTTCCCCAAAGCATCCAAATTTAAGTATGATTTACGCACATTTCCTTGTGCCATAAAATCTCTTTTCCATCATTTTAATACACCCTTCATTCCTCCCCTCAAGGAGGACCCTTAGAGGCAGGTGCTTATCCATACCCACTACACCAGCATCCTGTGGCTGACATCATGCACTCCTAGCAGGTCTCAGGACCATCAGATCCAGCTGGTCCCAGAACACATCACAGCATGAAAGCTGGCAAAGCCGAGGAATAACCACTAAAAAATCCTAAAAAACTACTAGAAAAGCAGTGGAAATGTAGCAGAGTAGAAATACAGCAAGTCCTTTAAAAAAAAATTTATAAACCTTCTGTTTATTTTTGAATCCTACCTATTCAGATGATAAGATGCCAAAGAGGCATCTGAAGAATAATACAGAGATGCTTTCACTGGCTGCTGTTGCTATTTTTTCCTCATCTTTTACTATACATATAAATATATCTGTACATGACTATATGTATATCAATATATATACGTGCAATCAGGAAAAGGAGAGTCATGTTTCATAAATGCTGCTGAGTGTAAATAAGAACTCCACTATTTGGATGCAGTTCTCAAATTCCTGAATCTGCAAAACTAAACCAGTAACCTCAAAGAGACAGTCTGGTTTGGGGGCACTGCCAGCTCAGCAGAAATCATGCAATCCTGTGTCACCAGCCAGTTTTAAAGTAGTCTGGTTCAGGGTTGTTGGTGCTTTTCCCCTGCTTCTGTATCACTGGGGACGTAGAAGTGCAAAAATGGGAACAAAAAATAAAGGGCAGGGAAATTGAACACTCTTTTGGAATGTCAGAGGTTGGTTCACATTAGGTTTGAATTGGGGCATGAGGGACTGGGTATGATATTATTTCATCCAAGCCACTGAATTTTATTTTATGTAGGGATGAAAGAAGTGTTTGAAACAGAAATTATCAATATGTTTTCCTTTTTATACCTGCTCAGATTGTTAATTAGGAACAACATAATGAGGATTTTTTTCACTCTTGCTTCAGTGAAAACTCAGTCATGAGTACTTTTCCCTCACAAACTTGGAAATAAGATATTGTAGAGGCCTTGGGTTTGGCTTAGGTTTGTTCAAATTGAGGTTGGTTGAAAAGCTCTTTTCAATTTCTACTGAGATGTGTTATTATTCCTGTGCTGGACACCACAGAAGACTCTATCACCCATAACATGAATTTTAAACACTGATGTTTATCAACATTCCATCCAATTAAGTGGTGTATTCTCTGGTTTCTGCTTATTAAAACCTCCATTTATAATCCTACAACAGAACTAAGGAGAATTCTGGCCTTTTGTTAGAATCATATCAGATGGTTGATGGAAACCTGGAGATACAATCTCATTTGCCACAAAACTCTTTAAGAGTTTTCCATATAGATACCAGGCAAATGGTACTAATCCTTCCAGTGCTCTTTGTGTGTGGCAGGCAGCATCCAAACAGCAGCTCGAGGAACGTGCCAACTCACTCGAGAAGGGAAGAGGATCCCTTATGGCACAAGAGCCTGAATCAGGCAGGACAAAGGAGAAAGAGTGACCTCTCCTGGCACCGTGGAAAATCTAAAGCTGTTTCCTATCAGAAACAAAAGGGGTTGGAAGGAAGAAGCAAGTTGGATTTGAACAAGTAAAAATTTTTTTTTCAAATGTAAACACTGTTCATCTCACAGGGAAATTCAAATCCTCACCTGAGTTTAGGAGTTCCATAACAATGAGCAGGCAATGAGATGACAGTTTGGTAAAGTTTAATGAGGATAATTATTAATAAAAACCAGCTAACATGCCCTGAAAAAGCTTTCTGTTGGGCTTTGTGTGATCATTTGGCCTAATTATTTTTGATGTTTTGCCCATCAAACAACGAATGTGCAGCTTGTGAAATGTCAGATATAATTAGAACAAATAAAGCTGTAGCGTGAACATCCAAAAAGCCTCCAACACCTATTAGCAAAAATTCTCCTTAGGAGCCATTTACACAGCACCAGCAGCAGCGTTGACGGGTAGGAGAGTTGCCACTGAGGTAACAGACAAAGTTTGAAGCCAAACAAAAGTTCTTGAGAGATTGCAGACAGGTAATAGTTCTCTGTGCTCTGTTAATGGTATCCATTTACAGATCTTAGATAAGTGCCCTAATTTCACTGGGATTCAGTGATAAAACAGGGCCATAAGAATAAGATTTTTTTATTTCTCTTATCATCTGCCATAGAGTAACACATGTGGCATCTCTGCTAAGTTAAATAACGATTTTCTGAATCACTGTTGGAGTCAGTTAAGGGTGTAAAATACATGCATGCAGTACAGGACGTTGGATTCACTGCTTCAACCAGCCTTGCTCTGTGTGCTCTGCATTGCTGTGGGGTTACTACTCCAAGGTTCACAGGTTGCTTAGAGGACTTCCCTTCTTTCCTCTCTTCAGAAATGCTCAAGACAGCATCCCTCTCCAGTGAAGCAGAAATTATTTGCTCATTTGCACCACCCACCTGACCAGCATTGCTTTTTATTAACTGATTCCCCGCCTTGTGTTCCTGACATGCAACCAATATTTGTTTGGAAGAGCACAGAAAGGCCAGGTTAAACAAATAAGCATTGCTGTCCTGTAACCCTGTTCTAAACCTGCAGTGGGAACATCTGGGAATTTAGATCAAACAAAATATCCAAGACATTTTTGATCCTGTCAAACTCAAGTAAGGAGATACGAGAAAAACCCTATGATGTCAAAAATGCCGGAGCTATTTAAGAAAATAAGATACCTGAGGTTCAACCACAGAATTCTCCATTGAATACCAGGCTCCGAGATCTAGACAAGAACATAGCAGTGAGAACTCAAAAATGGAAGAAGCTGTGCAGCTTGGATTTTAATCCTTTCCATCACAAATCACAGTTTACAGATAGGGTTTTGATTCAGTTCAGGAAACACCTTTTTCTTTCTTCTTCCAATGCCAGGCAAGGATACATGCCCATAAATTATTATGGTTTTGCAGCTTTTGAAGAAGCCATGGCTACAGATCAGCCTCCACAGTTCTATGTAGCCCCTTACCCATCCTATTCTGCCCTACAGGAAATACCTTCCACACTTATTTCACTGAGTTTTGAATATTTCTACAATGATGCCTCAGTACTCAGGGGAAAACTCTCTTACTCTGTTCAGCTTGGTCAGCAGGTTCAGGACTCTGTTTCCTGGTACCTCCTGTGGGTGAGCACCCTGCAGCACCCACCTTGCACTGACGTGCAAAATTTCTGAGGTGGAGAAATTCAGCTCCTGCCCAGGGTCTAAGCAATGAAGCCATGAAGCCATTCAGGACAATATCTTTGGGCTCCTCAAGAACACCACCAGAAAAAAAAAGCTGCTACTCTGGCTAGACAGGAAGTCAAAGAATATTGCCAAAAGAAGTAAGAAATCAGACTTTGAAACACTAATGGATGCACACTCAGATTCCTGCCACTATGGATAGGAATCTTGCGGTCAGAATTATACTGGGGACCAGTGGTCCTGGTTCTTAACAGAAATGGGGAAGAGGGGCCAAGAGGAAACAAGGAAAAGGGGTATGAAGGTAGAACTTTTCCATTAGAGAAAAATACTTAACACTGGCCACTGGAAAAATATTATGAAACAAAATGCCAGAAATCTTTCCAACATTGTCCTGTCACATCATAAAACACAGAGTAGATCACAAAGACTCTGAAGTCTTCTGTCTGCAACTGTACCCTGAAGCAGCTACAATATTTTATCATACTCTCCAGCGTTGCTAGAAATCAAAAATTGATATATCATCTAACCTAAACAAGATGCAGCAATCTGCATTCATTCAAAAATTATTTTAAAAATTATAGAAACCAGCCATAGATGACAAGAGGTACAGATTGATATTGCTGCCATCAGCAAGAACTACAGCTAAACCACAAGAAAGAAAATAAATTGTATTAAAAGCAATCAATCAAATGCAAAATCAAATAAAGCAAGCATATTACTCTCACGCTGCCAAATACAGCCTGTCAAGCACAGAAAGTTCTAATGCAGGGGTATGTGCTGAAACCAGCTGTGATTCCTACAACACTGAGATCCAGGAGGGATGGGGGAAGATCATCCCTGTCACTTGCAGTTGCCAGAAAAAACATTAAGCCAAGAGGAATGAAGAATGTCCAATAACCAGGGCTTATCCAATTTTGCCATTTCTGGAATTTGCAGATAGCAATCCAGTGACATTCTGTTCAGCTTTGTCTCTTCTCTGTAACTAAAGGGACCTTTTTTAAGTAGCAGTGACTGTTCAGCATTAGTTTGCACTTCCAATTTAGTCTTCTGCATCTCTTTAGTTACGAAAAATCAATGTATCAACATTAAATTAAGGTCATATTCCTATGCTATTCTTGCCATTCTAGACTGTTTGGAAATAATCATTCAGGGGTTAAAGTCAACTGCTATTTAGCAGTTGTGTAACTGCATAGGAGAGAGATTTCTCGTTAGCCCAAAATAAATGCTTCTCCCAAAAAACAATGCTAGTCAATGTTCCCGTGGAAAGGTCGCTGCACGGAATGATCTGAATGAGCCGATCCACCTTACAGAATACCCTACATTTTAAGCCCATGTCAGAGAGAAGCAGCTGCTGTCCCAAAATAGCTAAAATCATGCTATGGCACTGCTGCCTCTTCCAAATGTTTCTGTGATTTTTGTCTGCTTTTGATCTGAGTGATGGAATAATTTCCAGTGAAGCGGTTGTCGTAAATTTCAGCCCTCCCTTGTTTGTCTTTAAAATGTGCAGTCTTTAAAACACACACTCACTTTCCAATCAGGTCTTTCAAAGAATACTGTTTTATTTGTTTCTTTGTGGGATTTTTTAATCCCAGCAAGGAGTAAAAAAGGCAAAAAAATTTAGTACGTTTTATCAAAGTAGGAATAAAAGAGCAAGAGAATTATCTGTGATATATCATAATTCTTTTCTGAGATAATTACAAAAAAATTGCCAGGCATTCAGGTAATTTCAGGTTCCCTAAATGCATACAGATGGCTGTCTCTGAGCTACTGCACTTTGAATTTCAAGGAAAACAGCCTCTGTTTGCCCCCAACTGCTGCTCTGTTCACAGAATATATTAGATATCAAATTTCAGATGCCTCTTTCTATAACAAAATGACAGAGACAGTCCAATCCAGCAAAATTCTGAATTTAATGGCCTCTTAAGCTATTCAGTGCTTTACATAAATTGAGCAGGTGTGTGCGAGGTGATTCCCACAGCAAAAACAGTCTCTCTGGCAATTTGAAAAACGTACAGCAATGAGGAACTTTTCATTTAGCAGCCAAGAAAAGACCGTTTTATCATCAGCCATACCAGTCCCTGCAGTGACAGAGAGCAGAGAAAGATAGGCTCTCATCACTTCTTTAGGCTGGACTACAAATATACAACAAAACCTAGAACCAGAGTAACACTTCCCTAAGTCAGGGTTTGGAGGGCACCCATCACACGCTGCAGCTGGGAAAGCAACGACCATTACCTGACCAGAAATGTGGAGTGCAGAGCTTGGCTGCTGTGCCAGCACGGTCCTAACAAGGACATTCGAAGGTGTGAGAACGTCACAGAGTCTGGGGGAATGTTCAGGGTCATGATTCTGACACTGGAGGGCCATTTACAGAGATGGGTTAAATTCAGAAGTCAGCAGTCCTCAGACACAAGAGGTCACCTAGCTCAGTGAGAAACTCTCCTCCTCTGCAGCACTGCACATTTTCCTAAGAATGGTTAGAAAAAGTGGTTCTGCAGGCCACAGCCAGCATGAGGACATCCGACCACTCCAGCTGCTGAGAGGAGCAGGAGGACTGTGATGAAGCTTCATCAGTGAAGACAATTGGGTCTTCTGCCATGACTGACTTCCTCTCCCGATCTCTCACAAAACTGGGAGCTACCAAGGCTCAGAGTACACTTACTCTCAGCACATTAACCCGTTTCATTCATGCAACACCCTGCATGTGGATATATTTTCCGTGAGAAAAAAGTTACAGTCCAACTTTTCCATTTCTCCTGTAGCAGTGGGACATCACAGACCAGGCAGAGCAACCCCAGCCTTTGTGGAACTGTCTGGATTGCCAGACCACGCTCTCTGAATTCAGAAGGAAAAACCCATTTCTACTGTGTGCTGCATTCTGGTGCCTCCCCCCACTGTAACTTACTTCAGCCCCTGGAAGGGGCAGATCACATCCTGCTGCACTCCATCCCTTATCTTCTCATCCCTAAGGCATGAATGTGAAGGTTTGGTGGGTGGTAAGTGGCTAAATTCATTAGTGGTTACAAAATATGTTGTGATCCTCAGCTGGAAAGATCTGCGTAACTGCAAAATAATGGATTATTTGCTTTGGCAGTAGCACTTCTATTTTGAAACTGGCAGTGAATAATTGGCAATCGCTTGGCCAAAGATAGACAGCCAAAAATAATAGTCACCAATGCCAAAAGAAAACTAGAGCAAAAGAATCGATTATTTAATCAAAGAAACTATTTTCATATAATGAATAAAATACTTAAGTAAAGTGTATGATGGAAAAGACATACATTTGAAGGCATCCATGATATGAGCTTTAGTCATAATGAAAGAGATGTGAGGAATTACAAACATTTGACTGTATTTGTTGAGCTGCAATCATCTCTATTTTGCTCTGTTCGTGTTGTGCTGCGCATACGCCCTCCAAACAAGGTCAGGCAACTGCACACAGTGCAGGATGCCCCTCACTTCCCCAGCCCAGGTCCTCAGCTCGGTTTAGACAGATGAAACTTCACTTTAACTGTCATGAATTTATGCCTAAATCATTCGTTTGTCATCTAATTTAACTTTTATGAGGAATCACTTTAAAAACTGAAATAATTCACTTGTAACTTGAATTTTTATGAAAGATTAATGTAGTTAAGGAAAAAAAGTTCAAAAGATAGACTGACTCAGAACTGCCTGCTTAAGATTATATAGAAATCCAATCAGTTACATTCTCTGCTCAGACTGAACCTGCACCAAGTTTCCCAATAACTTCCTAAGAAGGTTTTATTTAATCAAGAACAAGTTCCATGGAGCCCCAAAGGTCACAGTTTAGAAGGATTATCTGACCTAGACTTTGTATAAAGCAGATGGCTCTGCTTTATGGCAATTAGTCAGCAGGAACTGTGGTATCTGGTTATATCTTCTGATTCTCTGTTTATATGAAGTTATGTGAAACTGGAACCTCTTTGAAAGTCAAGCTGTGTGGAAACCATTTAAGACTATTTCATTTCTAATTATAGGCTTGATAAAGCCATTTTCATGCAAGAGTAGGATCAATGCAGAGGCTGTCAAACTTGTGAACATCCATCCATTGGTAAGTGGTCTGACTCTTTCAAAGGCTATCATGAAGATAACCTTGACACGGGGAATCAGAATCTCACTTTAAAAGAAAATGTAAACCCTATTTACAAAGTTTAAGTCAATCTTTCTGCAGCTTCAGAGTAGCAGCAAACTTACATATTTATTAGCAAAAAAACAGAGTTTGAAAATATTAATTTTTTTACTCCCTTTCATTTCCCATTAACAAAATGCAAATACATACATTTCCCATTGCCTAAAACAGGAAACTAAACTGAACTTTTGCTGCGTTCCCACACAGATGCAAGGTGGGCTGCTTTGCCAGGGCACTCACAAACAGAAATGGACATTTTTCTCCCCCTGACCTCTGGGCACGAGTGGTCAGCTCTGCCACAAGTGGCATGAGCTGCCTCTACTCTCAAGGAGTGAAACCCTGCTGGAATGTCACTAGGCCCAACTGATAGTGTCTGGACTTTGTGTGGGTTTTCTTAGTCCAGGCTCAGCACGATGCTGCTCTCACAGTTCCGTGCTAACAGAGCTGCCCAGCTCCCACACCCGAGGGTTTCAGCTGCAGGGCTTCGAGCACAGGGGGCAGAGGTGCACAAGCGTCTCTGGCTGATGGTGCAAGAACACCCCGGGCTGAACTGCCAGCGCTCTGAGCACAGCACCTTCCCCTGCTCGTCTCCTGCTCACAGCCTGCTGCACTCTGATGAACTTTGGGCATCAGTGGGACAGCAATACCACTGCTGTGCACAGTGAGAAGCCTCCCTTGCAACAGGAAAAAAACCCAGCAACTATGTTTTCATATTGCAAATCATAGTTTTTCCCTCCAGAAGTAAACAAAAACCAAAAAAGTGTTAACTGTAATGCTGTGAGAGTTATGTATGAAGTAAGTGGGAGGTTTCATAAATGAAAATTGCCTTTACTCACCTGTACAGGACATGCTTGATGCAGAATTCAGATATTTTCAAGAAATCAGCTATGTTTCGGAATCTAAAGAGACAAATATTTTTTAACTCAACCACTGATTTAAAATACATTTGTGCACCACTGTAAGCTCTAGAATTGATTGCAGAAAAGAAGGTACAACACAGACAAACTGACTTTTACAAAAATCCCATACACATCTAAAAGAGAACGTGAAACACAAGTTTTCAGTCCGAAAATGTAATGGGGAAAAGCAGCTGCAGAACTGATACCGTCATACAGGAAAGAAATTAGATAATTTTATCCCAGTGGTAACTGAAACTATTTTAAGAAAACGTATTAAAAATTCAACCCTAAAAGTGTTTTCACTAGACTAGCACTGTCCAGTCTGGTGAGGAGTTTGCACAGCCCTAGAAAAAGTGGTCTCCTCATTTAAGGATGGAGATGTGCCCAAAAAATATCCAAGCACCCGAGAACTGTTTTTACCCCTGGTGCAGTAGAACTGCTGTCATCTCTCAGACAATTGATGAGACTGGTCTAAAACTCCGAAATTTTACGTTAAAAAAGCCCTGACAAACATCACTTTACAAAACACTGGAGGTTATCGTTCATGTTGCCTCCTGAGGCCAGGTTCTGCTACCTTCAGAGACATGCAGACACATTTTCCTACTCGTGGAGTTTCACCCATTTTGCTGTATCTGATTCTGAGCCCACTGGGAGGTCAGTGGGAAATTCCTCTGCAAAAACAGCAAGGAATTTTCTGTCAGGTCTTGTGAGACAAGTGCAGCACCAAGGGAACCCTTTCAACACCAGCAGGGAATGTTAACTATAGACAGCATTAGGATGCACAGATGAAGTGCAAACCTCTTGAACAGATGGTTTCATGGGACAGTGGGAGAAAGGAACCAACAACAAATGATGAGCAAAAGAGGTCCAGGGCAACTCGTGGCATACATGGAATGTAAACACTTCTACAGTGTAATCAATAAAATGTATTCCTAACACATATTAAAGCCAGAAGACATCTTAGAACAGCGTTGATGGAATAAAGAGAGAAATGCAGTAATTCTGTGATCACAATCCATAGCAAGGCTAAAATGGAAAGTGGTGGTTATGAATTTCACCTAAATTTCTTGCAAATTATACCAAAGTTCCAAACTAAAGCTAGAAATTACACCTGATCTTCCTGTATTTCCACATATTCTTATTTCCGCAACATCACAGATTCGGGCACAGACACAGCTGAAATTGGTGGAATCTCCCTAGTTTAACATTACCATCCACATCTGAGTCATACCAGTGAGTCAAGTGGGCTCTTAACCCAAACTCTTTACAAAGAAAAACAACTTTTAAGAGTACGTCTTTCGGTCATTTAATCTACCATAGCCTGTTTCACAATTGGGAGTTTGCTAAGGGCACATGGGAAGAGGAATTATTTGGCACAACCTGTTGGTATCACCTTGTGAAAACACAGTGATTTAGACACTTCTCAGCTTCTGACTAAAAGCTGAGTCAATGTGAGTCTTGCTTTGTTTTCCTCCAAATCAGCTAATCTCATTTATAATTAGTTAGATTATTGGTTTCATCATTTGTTTCTCATCTGCGACTCTCTCCTTCGGAGCTCTTTCTCCGGTGTTAGCACATGGAAGCTTTCCTGACATCCTGTGTGTAATGGATTCTATCACTTTCTGCTGACTTAAGGACTTTCTTCAATTACTCTGAACAGGGGGAAAGGTGACACTTCCTTTGCACAATGTGCAGCAATGAAAGTGCAAAAAGAAAAAAAAAACAAACCAAAATCAGCTCTATCACAATATTCTCAACTATCAGAAAACAGAATCCATGTTAAATAGGACACAAAAACAAGGTAATCCAATCTACATTTGGAACTAGGCAGTGAGCAAAAATTAAGTTTTGGGATGAGAGAAAAAAGAGAAAGAAGGATAAAACCTCTGGTGGGTTCAGAGGAATGAAGGTGGCTGCAATACTGCCCTGATGTTGGGTCTAAACATCTGCAGTCATCACCTTTCCTCAAGGAGTTACACACACTCACTCTGTCCCTTGGCTTTACTCAGCCAGGCCCTTCCCTGCTCCTTCTGACATTTTGTGCTCTTTGAAAGAATTTTTGTCTGATTTTTTGAAAAGTACCTGAAAGATAGAAACTGCTTTCGTAAGACCGATATGGGAGCCAGCCCTCTCCAACTGCACCACCAGTCCTACCTGCAGGTACCTAAAGAGCTTCCCATGCTTATCACCTGTGCCCTCTGGGACACACTGAGTGAGCACTGACTCCATGAATTGCAGTCTGCCAGCAGCTTAACACACGTGGCCCCTTCTTCCTTCTTGAGCACTCCCACTGCAGTCCTGGTGCTCCGAGTCAGCAGTGCTGCTGGTATGAAAATGATGCTCAGGTGCTTAAAGGCTTACAGTCTCAGGGACAAATCTGGAAAGAGACTAAACAACTTTGAGAAGGGATTTTTAAAAAGGGGGAGGTTAAAAATGGAAATTGCAACCAGGGTGCAGTTCTGAGCTGAATGCTTCCCTTCCCTTTCCAGCCGAATACTTCCCTTCTCCCAGCACTGCCTTGCTGGGTGTGGGACACAAGGCTGGTGGATGCCTTGGGCAGCAGGTGAGTTAACAGCACACCTACTGCAACCCAGCACATAACTGGATTGTGGAAGGTCCCGTTGCTGAGAGCCAGAGCATCGTGGCTGAAGAAGGGATAAAAAAGACAACATCCTCAACAACAGAAAGAGCAACAAAAACCAAAAGACGCCAAAGGTCTCCATTCTCCTTCCAAAGGTTGCTATATTGAAGTCTACCTCATTGAAAACAAATAAATATGTGTCCCTGAGACTTAAGGTGAGGACATAGATCAAGATGCTCAGCTGCTGAAAATGAGTGGCCAACTTCAGTGACAGTTCCATGACATACAGCAAGTCAGCACTTGCCTTTATACCTCTTAAAGTAAGTAAATCTGACCAAGATATCTTTTATATTAAAAATAAAAAGCAGCCAAGATTAAGTCTATTTCAAGAATAAGTTTTCATTTCTAAAAAAAGGCAGATACTTTTTCTACAGGAGTCTGTTAAGAAAATGAATCATTTAAACTATGCTTTAATTTTCCCTCTCAAAGATTGTGCACATGCTTTAATTATATTTCTTTGAAGAATTATGCTTTAAGGTTAGAACAGATTGGAAAATTTTAAAACCTTTTTAAGGATAAACTGCACTCTACATTTTATTTGGCACAGCCAGAATGGAGAGGTCTTTCAGCGTATCTGTCCACATAAACATTCTTTAATTCTGATGTGAAAACTGAGCTTTTAGTAGTGTTTTCAGGTGCTGTCTCTGAGTTCCAATTGCCAGTGTGATAGCCTGGTAGGAAAATAAAGTCCCTTCTGCTGGCATAAGCCTCTCTCCACGTAATGAAAAATAAAAATCCAGAGCCCTTGACATAGTTTCAGTAATATTTAATCCTGGATTATTGAATCAAGTTAATAGCTTTAAACAATTTCCCCTAAACAAGTTAAAACACATATTGTATTATTTTACAAAGAATAATTCATCTAAATGTTAAGATAAGATTTTCACCCTATTAAAGCAAAATGTTCCTTAGTTCCAACTTTCCTATGCAGAATATGCACAGCTAATATGTAAGAACAAGTGACAGATTGCTCATAGCTTCTATTTTTTCCAAGCTATTTCCTTCATCTTCTCCCGAGCCAAATTTTTTATTGGCTAAAATTAATGGACCCCAAAATGAACCCATCCTAGTTAGCAACAAATACTTCATGGCAATTTCAAAAACAAGTAAGATACTTCTGACTTCCCAGCACAGTTTATGCAATAGTGTGGATTTTCACCTTTTGTTTGACAGTAGTGCTCAATATCATTTTTTTTAACCTTAGTTGTTTTATTATTGGTAGGAACTACACAATAAAACCTCTGCATGTATGGAATTCATTCTCTGAGGTTCTGAACTGACACTAAATAAGATGTGACATCAAACCTTACACAGTTTCTCTTTCCATGTTGAATGCAGTCAGAAAAATGCACTCAAAGCAGGACAAGCTTTGGGGAAATGTCAGCCAAAAGACACTCTTATATTGAGACTTCAGACACCTCTTCTCATGCCTAAAATGTGGATGCTGGTGGGTCAGGAAGCAAGAAGTCGTTAATCAAACAATCCTATGCTCATTACTCATCACTCTCAGTACATCTCTAAGGGCTGCCTCCATAAGTACTTTCTTTGACACTTAGAGGTGGCCCTAATCATTTCAATGAACACTGAGGAATTAATCTATCAAAATATGTGGCAACTGAATCAACATCACCCTGTTATTTATGATAAAAAAAAGCAAAAACCATCTCTGTACATGGATTTTAGAAACGAGAGAGAGGCCACAAAACAGAAAAGGGAAACCCTAGAAATAAAAATGAGCTCTCCTCACAAGCCTTAAAACAGATTTGGAAACTGTCATTTGTCCAATTAACACAGTTTATTTTTGTTATTCATTTTCATACACTTCTGGGCTCTGGCAAGGATCATAAAGACAAGTATCAAAATACCTTGAAAGTACTGTATATACTTCTTGATTGGGGACAAGACCTAAAAGAAAGATCTCAAATTTCTCTACCTAGCTCTGTAACTTCAAAACGAGATTTTTCTGCAGTGTAAGAATTCACTTGGGGACAAGAATCTCAGCCAAGATTCTCCAAGTCTTTTGGTATTTCTCCTAGCCAAAGTTAACTGTTCTGAATTTCCCCAAGTATTCATGCAATAGAAATGTAATAGTGATACATCATGGTTTGCAAAAACAACTGCAATCAGGGTTTAACAGACAATTCATGGTAACTGAACAGAAAACAGAGATGAGATAATAAATTTATTGGAAATTAAATAAAATAATAATTGAAAACAGTTCCAATATTCCAGATTGATTTTATGCCTTATTAATAATTAACGACAAAGTGCTAGTTAGCATCACTGCAAGGAGGGGTGAATGAAAACTGATTCAGAGAAAATGTCTCCAAATCACCTATATTTCTTCCCATATGAATTTTCTTTTGCTGTCTCTTATCATAACACCAACTAAGCCCAGATTGCTGTAGACTTACTAATATCTGACAGAAGATAGCCTGAGGTGATACAAGAACAGTCTGAGAGGAATTCTCTGCAGCTCTATCCACGCAAGAACATTTCCAAAAGGCAAACAATATTTCCTGTGTTCCAATGAGCCTATTTGTTCTGGGGAGATGGAGAGCGAGCACTGAGGGAATGAGACCCAGCCAGTTACCACTCCCACCTGTGCTCTGCACTCCAGGACCGAGACTTGGGCTGCCAGGCACCTCTGCAGAAAAAGGATGCTTCCCCACATTGCCCAGATCCAACAGGAGAAAAGAATTTCGCATGGGCCCTCGGGCAATCTAACTGCACACCTGGCATTCACTCTCTGGTTATCCCCTGCCCGAGGGTAAAGCAGCCTCTCCAGGAGTGAACAGTGCTCCCCCAGGAACCGCACAGGAGTCGGGAATCAGCCCGTGAGCTCGGCAGGGACAGAGCACCGCAGTGCACGGTGCCCATTAGCGCGGCCGCTTCCTCAGCAGCGCTGTCACTCTGCCTCGGGCTGGTTTCGAGTGCAATATCTCTCGCAGACAGAGCGGAAAAACTGCAAGGACATCATCGATCTGACAACACTCCTGCTACTTGCTTGAGTTTCTTTCCACTCCATCAGCAGAATCGGTACCAGTTCTCCTTCCTGGCTTTACCCTTTGCCTTTCCAGGCGCAGTCCCCCCGTTCTGTGCCTGCAGCACCAGCAGCAGTCCCGGGGATGGCAGGGACACGGGCTCGCACACACTGATTGATGATACACTTCCTAAGGAAGCAGGAGCAAGTAATAAAGATGGCCTTAGGACATGATTTATGTGTGTTTGGCAATTCAGACACATACACTGCAGACCAGCTAGAGACAGGGGCAGGGAGAGTGGATGCTGGTGATCCATCAGGAAAGCTCTGGCTAAAAGCCAAGGACTGGTTAGTCAGCTCAAGTCAGAGGGAGGAGAATATGGAGCAAATGCAGCATCAGAACTCAACGCAGAGATGTATTTCATTCTACTTTGTGCTTGTTGAAACTAAAAATGTAAAACGTTTTCACATGCAGCTTGGGAAAAAAAAGCAATAAATGAAAGCGAAGATCATTCGGAATATAAAAAATACCACTTCTGAAAAATTTTTTTAGGAAATTAACTTAGAAAACACAGGATTAAAATATTAACATGACCAAGAAGATAAAAAAGGCCAGAGTCTTTGTCTTTCTGCCATAGAGGAAGGATGAACCTGGACTTGGACTCACACAGACAATGGTAAATTCTGCAAAAACTCAGGTAATGAAGTAGTAGGGCACCATATGGCACTCCTTGATTGAGGTATGGCATCCTATAGCCCCCTGTGAAACACAGCCCCAAAACCAGAAGTTCTGTGCTTGGTTTCCTGTTTGGTTTTCTAGGTAAAACCATTTAAGGATGTGATTAAGAGCTCCAGCTGCTTTAAATGTTAGGGGTTTTTTTGAGTAACCAAGCACTCCCAGAAATTATGCCAACTTTTTAGTAAGAGACTTACCAATGAAATCTAGTCAAGTGCTGAAAAAAATTTTTCTATTTATTTATTCCCATTCTGAACACGCTCATTTGCTCACTATCCTCGGCCCTCACAGCAAAGAAGTTTTCCCAGAAACAACAGAATTATAATGATTTATCAATGCTCAACAATACTTGCAAATATCTTGTTATTTGTAAAAATAGGATTTTTGCCCCTGATGTGGTTCTTGAAACATTTCCACGCTGCTGCCCAAAAGGAGATTATCACTGTCTGTGTAGGGTGTGCAATCAAAAGAGCTTGAACCTCAGAAATGGCAAACCCGAAACATGTCCACAGCTGAGCTACGGATTCTGAGGGAGAGTTGCTTGGTGAATAATGACTAAACCAGACAAAACTGCGAGTGATTCATGGAGCACGAAGTTGTGTCAAAGACATTGCTGAATTATGCATGTAGTGAAGTGTCATCTTCATTTCAGTAACCTTTGCAAATCATGAGACTGGAGAATACCTGAGCCTTTAATTCTCCCTTATAGAATGAAGAAAAAAATGGAACAAGCCTGAATTTTTGCATCACAAATTATATTTGCAAAAAGACTAAAACTAACAGGATTTTTGCTGGTTGTGTTTTGATTTTTTTCTTTTTTTTAACTGGCAATATGAGACTGTAGAGCCTGGAAAACAACACTGTCCAATCCCACATTTTAACATATTGTACAAAACCATATTTAGGGATATGAGGAAACAGGCATGAAGCTGTTTTTACCAACACTGTTTATTTTTTGCTCATTCATAACATTCTTTGCTCTTCTCCTCCAGGCCGGTGTTCAAAATCACGGATCTCTTTTTTAGTTTGGTTTGTATATCCAAACCAACAGGAATTAAAACAACAAAAAAAAAAAAAGCAAGAAATCCACTAGGGGAATGAAGTCACTTTAGCCACTGCACAGATACAACTCCTCTTCTTCCCCAGCAGCAAATGAACCTGAATGGTAGCATTATCTAGACCTCTTTGGATATAATAAGAGATTTTCAGAGCCCCCAGGAAGCCCAAACATAGTAACTGTAGCAAGACACCATGTACACAAAACCTCAGAAGTGTGGGCCAAAAATATCTCTGCTCATCATTCTTTTTACATCTAAAATATGACCAGATCAGTGGAAGGGTTTGTGCAGAATGCACATTCAGTGTCCTGTGAACAGGGTTCTACCCAGCAGCAAAACGTCCAATTGACACCTCCCCCATCTGAGAGACAAACAAAAGCCTGATGTTTTTATATGGAAATACAAAGTAGGCTACATGTTGGGTTTGTTTTTGTATAAATCCTGGTTTACTGTGTGGTCCAATATGAAATCCTTATTCCTGTGCAATAACTGTTTTCTGATCTCTCTCCATAAAGAAACCCAGAGAAGCATTTTCATGGCTAGAAGGAATTACCAAAAGATTTCATCATGCCTTAGTTTATGCACATATGTAAGACAAAGGATCACTTAAATCAACCCTTTCATTCATCTAAGTTTTATTGTGCCCAGCAGAAATGGTATTTTTCCTATCTGAAAGTAGTGTCACACAAGCTGTTTAGCTTTGGCTTAATTGAGAAAACACGACCCATTTTTTAACTACATTTTGATATAACACATATGCCTAAGCATTCTTGTTTGCTTTCAGTTTTTCAGTGTAAGGGTTTTTAGCATTTCTCTGTTCTCAGCTGTGTGTGATCCAGCCAAAGCCAGTCAATCACATCTCCTGATGTGGCTGCGTATCCAAGGCAGTGGTTCTTTATTTAGTCACAGTCTGGGTGCTACGCCAGACAGGGTATAGTTATGTCAATATTTTACTTGCATTTCCTCTTTCTTCACAATTTTTTTTACCTGTATATTCCCTTTGTGTGGAGTCACTCCTGGGTTTTGTTGTGACATAACCAGAGGAGAATCAGGCTTAACGCCTTTACAATTACCTGGAAGACTCTGCTAAACCCACTTGGGAACAGTTTCAATGAAAGTACAGTAAATGCATGACTTATCATGTTGGGATAAGCACTGTATTTTGAAGCAAGCAGTGTAATGGTCTCTCATGAGAGCAGTTCTTATTAATTGCAAGTTTTGTGTGGCTTGGATTTATTAAAATTCTGAATCTATTGCCAGTTGCTGCCATATGTAGTCTATAATTTGTGAAACACAAGACCATACATTTCCCAAAGACATTCCCTCTAATCATTTGCAAATTTAACAACTTTAGCATGAAGAGATGGCTTCCTAATCAGGACCAGCAACCTGGCCACTGACAAAACCATTATACAGACTAGAAATTGTAAAAGCCTAAATGCAACTATTTATAAAAACAGTAATACTGATCAAGCAGATTTAGTAAGATCTTTCAACTGTTCCACACCCCTCTGTTCTGGAGTTTTGGATGCAGTCTGAGTGTCCTGCTTGGACAGAGGAAGTGCTCCCTAACACAGCAGTCATCACCAGCAAAGGGAGGAAGAGTTCTGAGGAGCTCTCAGGGAGGGCAGCATTAGCTGCCCACACCTCAGCAACACCATCCTGAGACATCCCAGCACCAGGGCAAGAATTAAACACCTGCTTTGATGCCATGCAGAAGCACTTCATGGAGCAGAAAATTATTGTAGGTGTGATGGGGCAATAGTTCACCAAGAGCAAGTACACTCCCAGGTAGCATTGATGCTGGGAAATTCCTCATTCCCACAGGGATACCCACAGTGTTGACAGGCTGCTGCAGGAAGCCCACACAGTCTCAGGAGCAGTTCTAGGAATAAGCTGAGTGAAGCTGCACACAGAGGAGGCCACAGCTTTCTGCTTTAGCCATGGTCACTGTTTTGCAAAGGCCAGAAGTGACTGTTTCAGTAGGAAGAGACCTGCAACGATCCTCTGTCCAGTTGTCTGACCAGGTCAGGGGCTGGCCAAGACAGAGCCTTTTAGTGAGAGCATTGTCCAAGTGCCTCTTAAACACCGACAGGCTTGGGGCACCCACCACCTCTCCAGGAAGCCTTTTCCAGAGTTTGGCCACCCTGGCAGTGAAGAAATGCTTCCTTAACATCAAGAGTAAACCTCCCCTGGTGCTGCTTTGAGCCATTCCCGCATGCCCTGTCACTGGATACCTGGGAGAATTGTTTTTTAGCATGTAGCTGATTTCACCTCTTTGATCTCAATTGTCTGAAGAATGCAAAATAAAGGAGAGATTCTTCTCACAGCTGCTCTTTCCAACACAAGAGATGACAATGGCTAGTGATGAGGGTTGTGGTGCACAGACAGCTCCTGCCTGGCTCTGATGGAGAGCTCCCACCCACAGCAGTCCTACAAGGGCCTCTGAAAAGACAAAGGATCGTGTTTTGCAGCATAGACTACACACAGCTCAGTGTAAGCTTCCCTTTAATACTTCCAAATGAGCCATTTTCAAACTTTTGCTCTGAAAACGTTGATTTACTCCTTTAGGTCCTCAGGTGACCTGATGGTGCTAGCCAAAAGCCAGTTATTTTCCTCACCTTTCAGTGTGGTTTCATTTGTTCTTCTAAAACTTCATTCTACTAGCTACCAAGCGTGAATCTTTACAAGATCTAAGTCAGTCTACCCCCCCCCCCCACAATTCTTCATATAAAATTTAACA
>VZRR01000615.1:1736892-1775411 GCA_013398015.1 Oreocharis arfaki | reverse complement strand
TTTTTTTTACATTGGCAGTAATCTTTTGTTACAGCACAGGGACTCCAATACTAGAATTAATATTTCATAGCAAGAGATGTTAAAAAAAAAGTGAAATACGTCTTCTCCTTCATAATACAGCAACTCTTTCCCCTAGTTCCTTTTAAAGAATTTTTAACACAGGAGTTTTCATTACAGGACACTGAAAGAAAATGTAAATTAAATGCAGAACTTCAGGGTTTCCAGAGCATTTACGAGATCATGTAGCCACCTCTGCCATGTGTGTCTCTGACAACACTTCTCCTAAGTGTCCTTCACCACTCTTCAGACCAGGTTACTTAATGAGACACCTCCTAATGCTGCTCAGCAGGTTAAAGGCTTTATCCTATTGGCTTACATGACACAGCTCTGAGGTTGCTCTGAGCATTCATGGCCTGGTAGTAACCTCACTTTTGTTACAGGGCTACAGTTTACAGCCTAAGAAATACTATTACACCCCAGATTCTGGCCTCATTTAGATTTCTTTCTAAAGACAAGGAAGTTTGTGTCCAGATTGTGCATAAACCTCAGCAATAACACTACACTTCTTTCCTAAAAAAATGTTGGGAAAAGTATTCTCAGTAGATGGAAAACATTATCCTTCTAAAGGGATAATTTTTCTCAGCCTCTGCATTGCAAACATCCTTTAAAATGAAAGCAGTTATTTTGCAGAGAAATTACTCAAATACTTAATGTCAAGCCTCCTCAAAGCCCAAAATCAAAACAGCACTAACATAACCAATAACTAATTCAACGCCATTTATGGTGAATAATAAAAGAAGAAATAATACCTCTATAACTTCCTGCAACTAGATTAAATTTCCATTACTCTTCACAGCGTGTCAACAACAGTGCCACTGGGGAGCCCAGGGAAAGGACCCCGGGAATCCCAAGTAGGAGTGACAGCAGCACACAGCAAGCCCTGCAGGCAGTGGAGCTTCACACGTGCTTTACATGAGCACTGCCTTCACTGTGAGCAGCACTCAGGAACTCCAGCTATTCCAGGAGGAAGGCCCAGAATGTAAATTCCACACAATCATATATTATTAATAGGCACACATAACACTGCAAAAAGATGGCAGTGCACTACATGGCTGTGATATTTATGATTGAGCATCAAATCCTTCACTCCCTCTAAATTGTTTCTGCCTCAATATATATAGTCTAAGATGTTCTTCACTACATCAGGTGGTTCCTTTTTTGATTCTGCATTATTATGAGCTCCTACTTCTACATCATGTCACAGAGCAAACTGAAAAATGCCTTTGTTTTACGAGGAGGCATGTGAAGCATTTCTACACGAGCAGTAAATACTTTGCCCACATTTTCTACATGAATTTATGGTGTGTATCCATAAGCATATATATATTTCTTGGTGAGCTTGCAAAATTATAAAATAAATGGCATTTCTTTGAAGGGAAATTTGCATTTTCTTTGTAGTAAGCAAAAACACACATGTTGATCCAGTAATATTGTTAGGGAAAAAAAGTAAAACAGAAACACCAAATATGCTTAATCTATGTCTAGGGGAAAATGAAAAGAGGCAGAAAAGTCCAGATTGCTCTGAACAAGGGCATGTTTGATCTGCATGTAAAAGGAGCACTTACAGCCTTCATACCGTGAGTTCACGCTGATGGACAGGACATTTAGACTTTGAGCTCGACCTGAAGGAATTTAGTTAACTAAATGCATCCCCTTGCCTTACAGATGAAAGCCACTTCTCCTACCACAAGATCTCCCTCTTTCTTGTGCTGCTGTCAGACATTTCAGTACTTCTGTGTGTCAGAGAGGTGAATTTGCATCCGTAGGACAGGTTGGGAAAAAAGCATTGAAGTTTTCTAATTTAAGTAAATAAATAGATAAATAAATAAGTAGCACCATAAAATTCACCTACACAGATGAGAAACGGTCAGCCTGCTTTTGTAACCTCTCCAGAAGCTGCTTTGACAAACATTGGAACATTGTTCAAATATTCTATACACCCAAATAGACTCTATACTCAAAAGACACTGAGGGTTTCATTGCTGTGCCTTGTGAAGCTCTCTATTCAGACTCTGAACAGGAAGTCTTGAGTAAAAACACAGGGAAAATCCAAAGTCCTGGAAATCACCTGACATCAACTTTCTTTGTGCCAGTCACTGCTTTTTGGCTAATTTTAATATTTGCCTTTGACTTCAACTCCAACAGGAGCATCTAGAAAATTATTATGGGCCTTGCTGTACCTGGTGGAGTAGAAACAGCCATTTCCTCAGAAAGTTTAGGATCTTAAGAGCCAACAGAAGCAAAATTAAACATGATTATGTGTCACGTTCAGGGCTTCAAATGCTAAAGAGCTGAGTTCCAGTCCTGTTCTAGCTTTACTCACAAGACCAGCCTACCTTTCCCAGTTTAGAAAACCACAAGACTTTCTTACTGGCGCTTAAGCTTTAAATTCAATGTGAAATTAAATATTACTAATAATTATAGTACTTTGTAGTAACTGATTTGCAAAAGACTGATGTTATACTTAATTAAAAGAGGGAAATCAGCAATTCTTTTTTTGCCAATATTCACAGACAAATATTTTTCCAGAAAAATCATAATCTATGCTTAGAACAAGTATTGTAGTACGTGTAGAGCACATTTTATACTCTTTGTGCAATAGCAAGTTAAGCAGCAGCGCCAGGTTATCACTGACCAATTTTTCCTAATTTAGCAAAGAAGGAACAAATGTGGCTAGAAGTCCAGTCTTAAGCCTATGGTGTTTTATGCTGGCATCAGCTCCACAAGGCTGTGGAAATAGCTAAGGGTATACAAAATCTTCTGTCCTTGAACTACAGGGGTCACTCTAATGATTCTGGCAGAGTAACAGAATGCAATTGTTGACTCGTTCTAGCACCACTCTATTGACTTCAGGCTCAATAATGTAACATCAAACTGGTCTCTGCTGGTGTTTTTTTCTATCACACCGTGCTGCCCAACTGACTCTCACAGATTGCTGGTTTTCTTGCTCTTGCTGAGATGTGTTAGTGGAGATTCCAAGAACAAGTGAATTCTCACAGAATTTCAACAGTATTTCTCTATACCCATGTTCTCTACTACCAAAAGTATTGCCAATAAAACAGTATTTCTAAAATACTCTTAAAACAGCGATTTTTTTTCCACAAAGATTAGATATGTGGCAATCCAGATACTGGAAACATGCATGTGTTTTGTTATTATTCCATATGCAGCAGTGAAAAAGCAAAATTGTGAGAAGTTAACAAAATATATGGCATTTGCTACTCATCACCACTTCTCTGAGATACTACCCTTGGTGAAGGCTACAAGAATAAGGTTCTACAGTAAAATGAAGGGGACATCAGTCTTCCAGGAAAATAATCCATAAAACGTAAAAAAATTGCACGACAAGGGAGTGTTTCATTGATCTATGTCCCTGTCTGGGATGGGTTTGCAGCCTTCTGTGCAGAGATTGCATTGGTTAGATAAGTACACCCAGCAGTTGTCTTCCAAGCCCTGCTCACACTGACCCTGACCTGTAGCCCAAAAACACATCTCCAGAAACTGCATGTTCAGGGCATTAACTTCAGCATTACTCTTCTTGTCCGTAGGGTCAGAGGGCTGTTTCTTTTATTTGGGGGCAACCAGCATGTTGTGGTGATAATACATAGTAAAGCTCTCTTAATTAAAAGATATAATGGAGAAAGAGAGAGATGTCAAATAAAACAGAGAGCAGCAGCATCACAGCTGGGCTGAGGCTGCTGGGTTACAGCACTGCCTCTTCCTCTCAGGATGAGAGCTCTTCCACTACAGGACAAAAAAGCTTTTGCAAGCAATTGTTCATCTTGATCAGGTCCAAGGTTCCTTTCTTACCTTCCCCTCCTGTCTATTTTTTTCCTCATATGAATTCCCTCTTAACAAATACTCAAATGAATGCATTGCCTAAAAACTCAATGATTTGCCTGCCAAGTGGAGGAAATAAATTTTTGAAACTATATTAATCTTTTGCGTATCACTTGAAAGCATTTCACATGGACGCCTTTTTATTCCTGTTTTAAATGGCTCAACAGGGGAGCAGAACCATGACTCAGCAGGCCAAGCACGCCAGAAATACTGGAAAAAATAGGCTTCACATATTTTAACATCTTTATATATGCCACATGTGGTTTGTTTAAAAAAAATTAAAATGCTTTTTTGGGAAAGACATCTCAAATCATATTACTAAAGTCTAGAAATTTTTTTTCAAGGAGAGCAGTTAAAAAAATGGGTCACTTACCCCACATTCAAAGTGGATAAATAATGTAATTCTTTTACAAGCAACTAGAGTCGTCAAATTTATAATACAGAGCTACAAAATTGAGTTTTATTATTGAAAATGCTATCCAGCTCAAACATGGACTAATTTAAAGAGGAAATGTATCTTTACACTTTCTTATGCAGAAGATGAGGCAGAAGTTTTGAAGGTCCTTTACATACATTTAACATGTTGCATTCAAACCAAAAAATCTATGCATTCTTTTATGATATAAACTATCACATGTTCTCTCACTGTGCCCAGATAATTCAATCTTTTTACTTGCTCAGGTATGGGATTTTCATTCATGTTTTGGCTCCAGAAATTTTCAGTGTAACCTCCTTAAGAAGACCGGAACCATCAGCAGCCAATGCAGACAGAGCTTTCTGCAGGATTGGGGATGTCAGGCCCCAAAAATCAATCAGCAAGGACATCCAGATCTTTTTTCAACCTTTGAAAGTTTTAGATTTCAAATTGCACTCAGTTTAATTGATCCTCCTGACTGGCGCCGTACCTGGATGGAGCTATGCCAGAGGAACTGCTACTGTGGCAGCCAAGCAACAACATTCTGCATGCTCACAGTAAAATATAACATCCTTACGTTTCTGCTGCTCCAGTTGTGTGGACATCAAGGTCTAATTGCAAAACCACCCCAGCTGGGGTGATTTTTTTCATTGACTCCAGAGGCCTTTACCTCAAACCCTGATCTATTAATTCAAACCACACACATGACCCCTGCCCTCCAGGAAATTGAACTCATAAGATAATGTCAAAAAAAACCCAAACAGACCAAACCCCCAAAAAACCCCAAACCAAAACAAAACATAAACAAAGAAACAACCAACCAACTAAATACAACAACAAAAGACTCCAATCCAACTCTGAAATACCAATTCTGGTGCTTGAATTCAGAGTTGAGACTGTTGCTCCCCATAGAAGTTCACTTTCAGCACAAGCTGTGATGTAATACAGTCTGCTGCCCTGACATTTTTGTTGCAGTTCCTCTGGGAGGAGATATTAAACTTGACTGACATTTTCTGTTTTGCTGGATTACCTAATGATAATGAATTTAGTGTAGAAAGATTCAATTTAAACATTCAGGATGCTGATGAAGCTAAATCAAACAAGCTACACAAACAGAGAGTCATTTTATTTAAATCTCACCCAGCCCAGAGCACACCCCAGTGGTTCATAAGTCTGTTATTTATTGATCATGGACAATAACCAAAACCAGTCATTTTCAATTTTACCTCTTATAAAACTTAAACATGAGACTCCTAAATTGTGTGGGTCCAAGTCAGTCTAAGCACATTTCAGGAGAAAAGACATCTGCCAAACTCAGAGACTCTGCGCACAGAGGTTTTAAGCCAGTGCACTTAGATGAAGAAAAGACACTTTTAATAGCTTAAATCCAAAAGCACTGAGAACTTCCAGTCATAGGAAACATACATGTAGAACACACAAAAATGCCTTCATCTGACTTCAACAAAATAAAACTAACACGAAAACACCCTTTGTAATTTCCTATCACAATAAGCTTCCTAGCCAGCTATATGTAAGGAAAGTGCCCCAGCAACTGCATCCTTCAATGAATTCAGCACACATGGAAATAATACCAGATAACAGATACAACAGGAGCATAAAGAGTATTTCCCTTCAGACATTGCTGCATTTCAGCAAATAGTATGTGAAATTATAATGAAGGACAAGCACTGGAAGATCACAAAAGCTTTTGTTTTAGTGAAAGACTAATCTACACAGGCCAAGTTGTCATACAAATATATATATAAATATTAGGTCATTCACCAGCTTTGAATCTTCACAATTCAAGCACCCTGCAGGTCAGGTGAGCAGCAGTTTGCTCTGGCTGGCTTGGTGCCCCATCAGACAAACCCCCAACCTGCCACCAGGGAGTCACCCTAATGCAAAACCACAAGTTACACAGGAGCTTAAAGCTATACTGAGAAACAATCTATTTGACAGATATATTCAAGTCAGATATTTTACTGATCCAATGGCAGTCTGCTTCTGGAGCAAGGACCAGTCAGTATCACATTTTTTTAATTAAAAAGTTTGTCACAATTGTCTTTATAAAGGTAATGCAAAAAATATGTATTTCCTATATATTTTAGGTCTCCAGCTGAGTGCTGAAATCAGTGTAGCTGACCTCAGACCAACACTGTCTTACCCCAGCTGAAAATCTGGCTCACAAAGTGATGTCTGAGAAAGATTTTGAGAATCTTTTCTGAGAATGAGATTCATTGTTCTTGCTCTGGAACATAAAAAGGCTATCTCATTTCCAAGAACAGCAGCCTCCAGCCTCAAACACATTAACTGGGAAATTCCTGGCCACACAGTTCTGGTAACTACGTACACCTGGCATGCTGTCATTTTGGGTGGATGATCTGATTATGTAATATTCAGATGAGCTGATTTTTTTAAAGTAAAACCATATCAAGCTGCTCTGTGCAGTAACTTCGATAAAAAAGGAATTACAAAAAATGTATGAATAAGAAGCTGGCAAAGGAAACAGAGCATCTCACAGTAGAAGACACAGAGCTCCACCACTCTGGCCTATGGACAGAGATGTGTCTCAGACTTGAAGCTGCTCAGAAACCAGAAATACCGGGAAATCCACGAATTCCCAACAAATATTTATACAGCTTGTTCTTGGCTTACGCATGCCCCAGAAGGGCTTTTCACAAAATGAATGATCTAAAATCAAGTTAGAAATCCAATAATTCTGAGTTCAGTTTATTGATTAGAAGCACCAAGAGGAGCAGCTACTAGCAGGACAGCTGCTGGGCAGGAAAGAGCACTGCTCAAAACACCTCTCCTGAACCACCGCAGGCTAGTTTGACTGCATTGTCTTTGGCCTATTAAAAAATAAACAGTATAAAAAGGTACAGTTTCACAAATCTTCCATCAGAGCCATCAGCTCAACCTATTTATCACCCAAAGTGCCTTCATTCCTTAATTTAATGCTTACTCCACCACTCTGACAATAGCTGGAAGAGAGCATCCATTTGAAAGAACAAATTCAAACTATGCTGCATTCCAAGATGAAACTTATTCTGCCCTCAAACATCAATCTTATTTATCTTAATAAAACATCCATCTCTATTTATCTTAGAGGTCTTATTATTAATGTCTAATCTGGATTAATTTAAAGGGAAAGAGGTTACAAATGAGGTTAACTGTGATAAGGCTAATCAATCTTTTGACGTTGTGGTATCGCAATCTCATTAAGAAATAAAACATCCCCCTTTATGCTCTTGTTCCTCCATTCTTTACTTTAAACATGGGAGCCTTGGTGCCGTGTTTTACCTCGATTTCTCTGTCCCACAGCGTTACAGCTCTCACTATGGGGATTCTCTGCAGTGGGCTAAAGGTAGAGCAGGGGGTATGAAAGCTCAATGTGCCAGTCTCTAAATGAGGATGAAGTGTGAATTGTATAATAGCAACCTCCACTTCTTCACTGTTTTGAATTAAAAGAGATGGAGGCATCCCCCACATCAGCCGAGCCTCTGTCACCAGCCCTCCACTGAAAACTGAGCATGCACAGATGGGTGAGGGAGAAAAGGAAGAGGGAACTCATTTAGAGGGGATGAAGGCTCATCTCCTGACATATCCTCAAGCCTGGGGAGTGAAACACAATTTCCTTTCCAGTGAAGTCTGGCAGTGACACTCAGCACTCTAGAGAGTGAACAGATCTGCAGGTCAGCACTACCTGGACAAGACGGCAAATTCCGCTAGCAAATCAGTTTAACTGGCTGCACTGGACAGCTGCAAACAAACTATTGTCCTAAAACAGCCTAAAATCAACAAACAAACCAACAACAGACCCAAAACAAAAGTCCATATCAGCAGATGCTGCCAATCACATTCCAGCTGTTACTAACAGGAAATAATGCTCAATTCCTAATTCTTAAACTGGGAAAAAATGGTTAAGCATTTTTATGCATTTTCACTTTATAATAATAATTTTGGTAGCAATAGTAAAAGTTATCTTAAGGGTGAAGATTATTCAGCTGCTCAGGTGCAAAGTTCTGTCTGGCAAGGAGAAGCTTTAAAGGCTGAGAATCTCTTGATGTCTGAGTCTTGAATAACGTTACCTATATTTTTAGTAACTCCTCACTCATCCTTCTGCATCACAGATTATCACTCATCCTTCTATATCACAGAATATGGGAAATATTTGAAGAAATTCTTATAGATGATCAGTACCCAGGTGTGAAATGGGGTAGGCAGAAAAAAAAACAGCAGAAAGCAAGAAGAAAAGAAGAGAGTTTTGTTCAGACTAAGCTGGATCACACACCATAGGCACACAATCTTTGGCTCCATTTCACTGAAGAGGAGGCAGCAGCTCTTATCCTCGCTGGTTTGATCCCAATTACATGACCTCTGCCATATAGGAACTTTCCTTTTTTCCCTAATAAATTAAAGGTATAAGGTGAAACTAATCAATGGAACCATAAAGCCATATGGTATCGTGGTCCTGGATGATAAGCTTATACTCTGAGAATCTGCAAATTAGCTGTGAAAATAAAAAAAAAGCATTTAAAAATAGATCAAGCAGAGATAAAAGCCTTGGAACACATTGTAAAAATTACAGATCCCCAGACCCATTAAAGTGAACTAAAAGCAAATGACAATGTGACTGGCTAGCAACTTTATCAAATTCAGTAAAAAGTCCATTTCTTTCTTTATCCAAACAAAGGGCTGCGATCGTGAGCACCCCACAATGTCATATGTTATCTAGAAAGCCATGCTGTGTCACCAGCTGATAAACATCATCAGGAGTCCAGTTTCCATCTCAAGGGAAACTTCTGGGACTATCTCTGGTTCATGACTGGGTCAGGTCACTAAAAGTTTTCACTGACCTGAACCTGATCCAAACCAAAGAATTGAAATTCCTGACCTGCTCACCCCAAGGAACAACTCTAATGAAAAACTGATACAGAATCATACAGTAGAGCAAGAGCATGACTGGAGAGCAGCATCTATCTGAGACAACTTCAGAAGAGCACCTGTCTCTTTTTATCAGGAGATCCCCTGTATTACCACGGTGTGGACTTGAAGGGAGTCTTGTTGTCGGGAAGCTATTCTGCTCATTTTATTGAGTTAGTCTAATAAAAGAATGTGAAACTGAATGGCATTTTCTGGACATTCATGGTACTTTGTTTGTAAAATCTCACTTCCTTAGTGCTCCTCCTTGAAATCAGTTCTTAAAGCAACCTGAAACCACTTACAACAAGAGTGCTATTATTTTTCATTAAAATAAAGAGTGATCAAACTAAATTTCTGGCAAATTCTAGCTCTCTGTAATATAAATTTCCTAAGGCAGTCCTGCAATTTAGCATGCTGGCTGCTTCAACAGCTCTGTACTGTCAGTAAGAACTTACTGAAATGCACTTTAATCTCTCAGAGACTTAAAGTAGACATTGTACCAAAATGTGTAAGGAGTAGTTGGTTTCAAAAACAGCACAGGAAAGGTGACTCCAGCTGAAATTACACTGGAGCACCCATTAACAATTTTGTCATTGTCACACTGAAGACACTTCTGATATTGATTATGGGTAACATTTCTGTGGGTTTAGTCCTGAACTGGGAGACAAGTAGGTGGGAAGTGCGGGGTGGGAGGAAGAGGATTTTGTTTGCTTGTTTAGATTCTGACTCATAAATATGTAACTCAAGACTATACAGAACATGAAAGTGCTACAGAATTAATCTCTGCTGGTAGCCTGTGGCACACCTCTACTCCTGCAGCAACACACACCAATTTACAGAGGAGAACCCTTCCAAAGTAATAAAGCAAGTGCCTGTGTGGCAAAGCACAGTGGTGTGCAGAGAGCTGGGCAGCTCTGAGCAGACAAGCAGCACACTGGGCACAGCCTGAGAGCAGGCAAGGAAGTGCTGGACACATCGAACCACCTCAGCCGAAGAAGTCCTTTGCTGCTCTCCAGGAGGCATCACACAGCAAACACCGTCCTGAGCCTGAGGTGCAACACCTGGCTGATGCTCATCACAAAAACACTGCTTGGAAATAACAATTCTGTCCTCCTCCCTGCAGCTTCGAGGCATCTCCCCATTTCATCATGAGTTTCAGCCAGCTACTGCATATTAGATCAATCACTGATAACCTTACTACACAACTAGATAAATCAGGAGCTGTACCATGGAGGCTGGACCAGGTGACCCACGGTGGTCCCTTCCAACCTGAAGCATTCTGTGATCCACCTCCATTGCTGAACTTGAGGCAAAACTAAAAAATTACTAATGCAACACAAATGTAACATGACATAAATGTATGAAATAGATAAAATCCATAATGTGGTTTTACACAAAAGACAGTATTTAATGCTACATACAGTTTTTTTTGCTTTTTTAAAAAATGCATTCTCCCTTCGACACAGAGTAGGGAAGGCAGGGAGCAGCCACTCCCAAGGAGGTTTATTTAAACACTTTCTTGGTGACAGCGTGCAGGACCCCCACTGCTTTACAAATACAACTTCAGCTGTGCAACAGTAAGAAATATCATCCTGCATCAGCAAGATTCATTGAAATTTGTCATTCTCTGCTTTTATCAATCCTTTGTGATGTGATCTCCAGTTAAATTTGAGCTTTTCCTGTTAAATATTGCTCCTCTTTCAGTCTAGAAATTTGTCTATATTCCTTAATTGGCCATATTTGAGCTGCTTCTTCCCAGGAACTGTTCAGATAACTGATTAGAATTGGCTTTCAAGTAGCTTGAGAATGTGCATTTATTACTCTGTGATCATTAGGCTTGTTTTCATAGGTCTGCCATACCAGGAACAGTGAAACAAAACCACCAGGATGTTTGGCACTGATAATTTGTTAACAATTTAGCATCGCCTCCCTCAGGAAAGGTTCAAAAATGCACTTGTAGCAGTAATATTTTTACTTAGTGCAAAGACACGTGAGCAGCCTAAAATTTAACGCCTCTACTTAGCACATGTTACACATGTGAGTATAAAATAATACATAAAAATACTTTTACTAGTCTTCAACATACACAGTCCTCAAAAATTCATCATTGTGTGATGAATCTGACTGCCATTCTAATTTCCAGCAGCAGCTCAGTGTTAATTTACTCATGGTTTCATACATCATTCGTGACCAGAGCCATATTTGTACTCATGAATTTAATTCATTTTGGTGTTTTTTTCACTGAAAGTCTTAAGAGCAGCCCACCTACCTATAGCACATATAATTTCTAGGGGATGGTTTCAGATTTGGAGTCATACAAACAATGGCTCAAAAGATGTCACTACAAAGAGCATCGTGCAGATTGTGTTTATTTTCATGGCATTCTCATCCTGGGATTTTGGAGGGCTTTGGAAAGGATGAGCAAGTGAAGGCTGAGTAATGCCTACATTTTAGCTATGAAATCAGAGGGAAAACTACAGCACAAAGAGCAGTTGTCATAAAGACTAGAAAGGAATGATTTTTTTCAATGTCTTATAGAGGGAAAAAAAAAAAAAAACCACAGCAGAATATTCCTCAGTTGAGTTTTTAGGGTAGATTTTGGAAGAAGAAGAAAATCGGATAACACAGTGCCAAGGCTTGGCAAATGAAAGGAAAAGAACAGTTATAGCCACAACAGAAGGGAAAGCAATGGAATGGAGAAAGGAAAATAAAGTTCTGAATCTATCAACTTTTTTTTTTTAATAGTTAGCAAGTAATTATTTAAACTGTAAACTCAAGAACGTCAAGGGATTAAGGCTTTGTAGAAAGGACAGCGAAATTTGGGTCTTCATCCTGGCTCTGACCTTCTCTTATCCTGTACTTTAACTCTCCCTGTGAGCAGTTTTACAATGGTAGCACTGTGCTGTGGGTTGTGGTATTACTGCTCGAGAAAGCCTCCCAACTTTTCAGGGGAGGGAGATAAAACAATTTAAATGGGAAAAAAGCAACACAAATATTGTGAGACTGTGGGAGGGGAAAGATCCAGCCAATTTAATGAAAAATTTTGAAATAAAAGCCCACACAAAAAAACAACCAACCAACCTCTCTCAAGAAAAAAACTTCACATGTGTCTATTGTTACTCCTTGCCACCAGCTTATACTGACAAAGGTTTCTAGCACACTGCCTTAAGAAACAGTTTTCGGGACTATCTCTGCTTTTCTGACTAATAAATTTCAAGAGTTTGCACTTACTGCTTTAACTGCAATAATCAGGAAAACAGTGACTGACTTAATAAAGCAAAGCTTTAGTTCCATGTGGTTTTAATTGCATTTTTTAAAAATACATAAAAGAGGCAGAAAAAAAAATTGCTGTCAGTCTAAATTCTTGTTTCATTTGATACAACTGATAGCTATGGCTCTCAATGAAAGAATACCAGTTGAATGAAAATGCTCCTTGAATTAAAGTTCTTCCAGAAAAATGTGTACAATTATAGAATTCAACTCCTCCGTCAATAAGATGACGAATGACACCCTGAATAACAAAATCAAGTATGTTTATTTGGCCACTTAGCTCAGCAGACACATGACAAATCCCGCTTGTCCTAACCGGAAAACACTGCCAATATTTTAAATCCCAGATTCTTTCTGCCAGAATATCCTCTGCTTTATGAAACATGACTGCAATAATTAGAAAAACATCTGTGGTGATCTCTTCAGACTGAGGGAGTCATCCCCTGAATTCACTGACTTGACTGGCTGCTGATTATTATGTTAAGAGTAGTCAAATAAACTTTGATTTAAAATACCACTCTCATTCGCGTGGTCTAACAGCACTGGACTGATGTTCAGCAGTGAAGAACAAGGATCTTTAAATTCAAGTTTAAGGTTTGATGCCAATTACCTCTTATGCTGCTTTTTAATGTTATAAGCACTAAAAAGATTTAAGGAGAAATAGTTTTACCCTCTAGTCCTTAAGTCTTGGAAATCACCACAGACAGGCAAGATACTGGGTAATGCTGCAGCGTAGTAGGCAGGTATTAAAATCCTAATGAGGCCACTTATTTAATCCCTTTATTTTTAATGAATAACAATTAAAAGAGCATGAGATCACATGATGAATACCTGCTCATAACCCTTCCTGAAGCAGAAGGAATCATACTTAAGATTTACTTGGAAGTTTCACATTTCAGGGTGAAATTCATGAGTATTAATCATCTAAATATTTATTTACAATACATCAAGATGTCACCTCCCTTTTCCTCCGAAGTGACAGGGAAATATCTCTCCTCTCTCCAGTTGCAGTTGTATAACACTTGTGGAAAGAAACAAAGTCACTTGTACTCAAACCTGACCTGTCTCTTGATTTCTCCATTGCACATCTTTGTCTATTGCTTTACTCTTATAAAGGCCAAATACTCAGCTGGATTTGGAACTCAGAAACGATTCCTAGGGAATTAACAGGACAGTTTTACCCTTGCTACCCAAACTCTTTATCTAGAAATCTTAGCTCTTATACTCCTCATCAAAAGCCATGGAAAGCCTGGCAAACAAGCTGCCAGCTAGCACCATCCCAATATGCAGATACACCAAGTTTTTCCACCCCAGAACTTTCCCTTGAACAGTTCAGCACATCACTAATTGAAAGTAAATAAAGGTTTTAATGATTCAAGCCTGTATAAACCTTTTCCAATTCAAAAGCTAGAAGTCTCTTAAGGATAAAAAACACTTGCATAAAATCACTGCAGCAGAGCACAATCAATCCCTCTATCTCCATTTGTTTGCTTTAGCACTTTACAAGGTTCCCTCAATTCTCAGGTCCAGATCAATCATTTGTTAAAGAAAGAAATGAACAGGCTCGGGTGCCTCAGCAGAATACTGATAAGCAACAGTGTCAGCTCATTTTAACTGAGGACAAGAGCCAACTTAGTGATTTTTTTTTTCACTTCTCATCCTTGGTAGAAGACTTTAGAAAATCTACCACCAAGGTGAACAAGACAGAAAAAAGAAGTTTCCTAGCAAGTCATTTATGCTTCTTCTGTGGCTTTTATTGAGTATTTCTGCTGCGAATGGATTTGTTTGATTGTCATATGCCATTGAGTGACAACATATTTTTCTTTTAATCTATTTTCAGCATTATTGGTTGAACATTTATTCAAGACAACACCATTGTAAACCTTCTGATTTAGCTTAACTAGGTCAAGAAATGCGTGAGAGAGGTACAAGTTCATCACAAGCAAAGAACTAAAGAAAAAAACAGTATTAAGAAAGAGCAACTTACTTGGATTACAGTTGCTTTTAGTGCTGAGACTAAAGGATAAGCATATTTTGAGTTATGAGAGCTGTAAATAAGTGCAGGTCTTTCATCACAACAGTAAGGGGAGAAAATGTTATGCCCATGATTAAAAATCTTAATTGCTTTCATTTACATTAATTTCCTTTATGCCAATGACCTCACTTTGACATCTGCACCCAGTAACACCCCAGTGCCATCAGTGACTCACCAGCATTCACAAAACATTGCTTTCAGCCACATTTACAGATCAGCTACAAAAAACACACAAAAGGAAACAGTTGGGAGCCTGATGATGGGGTCAAATACTGTCTGACTGGTACTGTGTGAAAGGGGTTTTTACCCTGCAATTGATAAAGGGAATTATCTAGGAAATGGTGTAATACACACTGAAATTCACTGAAGCTACATCCAGGGGCAATGCTTAAACAGAAGCATTACCAGTATCACGTTACTCTCCCTGGCACACATTGCTTAATGCCTTATCTCCATTCACTCCTTGCCACTACAATTTATGGCTCCAGTCAAAGGTAACAAAATACTTTGGCTTTCCACTGGAATCTAATGAGTGTTTCTCCAGCCTTTCCCAGTGAAGCTACATGGAAGTTTCAGTGGAACACTGATTGATGCGTGCTGATTCTCTCCCACATTACAAAGACAACTCGCATGCATTTGGAGGAAGATGTGCTATTTTCAGAGATGCCAAGTGACTGACTATGATTCTGCTTGAAGACACGAGAGTGACATAAGCAATATGACTTCTACCAGTTAACAAATTCCCCCAGGTCCTGGTTTTCCAGCAAGTGTTCTTTTCCTAATCATAGAGGGTGATAGTTAAACCTTTCCCCAAAAAATAGCCAAAGAACACAGGCAGGGGGTATCATACAGAGACAAATTCCTTGCCTGCTTCTACCAACACTCTTATTCCTGTCTCTGCAGCAGTGAGGGCTAACAGAGTGCTGCTATCCAGGAGCTGCATCTCTGAGCCTCATCTCTGTAAAGGGACATCTGTGCTCTACAGAAACACCTTTGGTTTTGCTCAGTCTTCTCCCAAGCAGGCTCAGTGCAGCAGATCACACACAGAAATGACTCAGCCACACTCCAGCTCTCTTCCCTCAGGTGGTGAACACGCCCTGGCTCAGCTTCTCCGCATCCATGAGGAACACTCCAGGTAAAACCTTGCCCTATATACAATGTATATATACAGAGTACATTGTAAATATCTGACATGCTGAATACTACTTAATTAGTGTTCATTGGGCTAGAGTGTTATTAAGAGATTCTTCCTATATTAACTGAATTTAGTTTCATTTTCTATCAAGATGTAGCAGCTGCAGGAAAAAGACAGCCTCAGACCACTTTAAACAGTTTCCCATAGCCTGACCTTCCTTTTCTTTCTTCCTCCCTTCTTTTCCCAATTTCATTCAATTTTCCTGACAGCTCTGTATCACTCTCTTATGATTATTTAAAAAAAAAATATTAAAAGTAATGAACTGTAAATGTGGAAAAAAAATTAAAAATTATACTTTGTTCTGTGCACCCACAGAGTCACTACCTGTACATCAAAAGTGTGTGACAAATGGAAAGGGAGCTGGCTCTGGGACCTCAGCATGAGCAATAAACACCTGCAAGGGCTTTCCATCTCACTGAGCTCCTGGTGCTGAAGCTAACATCTCCTGGCTGAGTTAGGGCACAAGTAGACTTACTTGCCACAGGTGGGCTGAATTTGTGTCTCATCCAAGGAAAACCAAAAGCCAGCCCCTGCACTAGAAGGCACAGCTTCTGAGCCATGGCAGCATTCCTTGGCAGTTAAGGTTTCTGCCCCTTTGAATTTAGGGCTGAATGACACATTTTCCAAGCCTCTGTTCATCATAACTACACCTGTGCATTGCCAGCAGTGCATGACACAGATTTACAGAATTCCCACGAATGTGAGGCTTTGATTATTCATAGCTTTTTTCCTGTTTCCCCAAACTGAAGCATGAGGAATCCAAACTTCTGTGAAGAAAATAAGCAGATAAACCCAGTGCATTTGAACTGCAGCTAGCAGTTTAGCAGTTTTTAAATTAAAAAAAAAAAAAAAAAAAGGCAAAATTCAAGAAGGTTAAAATGAGTGGCATGGAAACATTTCCATTACTGAAATTCTGATGCTGGAGCAAGAGGATAGATTGAACATATCAGAAGTACATCTGTACATTATATATGCATGTATAAACACACATGTATACACTGGACTTTTCTGTGATATCATTGTATTCACAGATTTACATTTTAGCTCATTTATGAGTGGGTTCTGGCCACCAATGCCTAATGGAATTATATTAATGCACTTTGCATCTGGAGAGCTGCTCTGTAGAGGAAGCTGGCATCTCCATGCACTGAGGGCTCTCAGAAACAGCCCTCGTGCATCAAAGCCTCTGCAGCCCTTTTTGTCCAAAAATTTGGTTTCTCAGTCGAAATGAAGATCAGTGGATCTTTAGAACAGATGTTTGCTTATGCAAACAGAAACCAAGGCATCATCCAGCCACCTGCTTTTGTTAGATAAATGGACGTGAAGGCCCAAAAACTTGTATGAGCTCTGAACCCTCTGCCTTTCAAAAATGTTGTTTTATCCAAAATGTTGCTGACTGCATGTCCCGAAGGCCACAGTCTCAAAGCCAAGAAACAAGGACAACTTTCCATGATTGAATGTTTTTCAGCCAGCTTTACGAGCAATGCATTTGTGCCTCAGTGCAGCTTTACTGGACATTATCCAGACAAGTCAGTTCTTTCTCCAAGGTTGTAGGTAATAACAAGGAACTACCTATAAATCAACCAAACAAGCTTTAAGAAATTTAAAGCAAACAAATTGATGAGTTGTGTCAGCATTGATCTTATTGGTTCAGGTAATACCCTTTTCCCAGACTCCTTACTTCCTGTCATGAGAAAAGCACTGTATATTCAGTGTATAAAAACCAGGGCTGCTGCACTTTCCTTTCCTTTTCCATTTCCACAGAGGCTTATAAGATTAAGGAGAAAAAAGAAAACAACCAAACAAAAAAAATCCAGTAGAGCAAGCAAATTAGACAACACAAGCAAGTCAAACACATTTAGTATATTCCTCTCTTACTGTCAGACCAAGCCACTGAAAATCTGGCAGCTTTCACAGCCAAACTATTATGGAGTAAAAAAAAAAAGCCTTTATCCTGCTAATGGACATTAATTGATAGCATAGCTAATTTAGTGGAAATTATTGGCCTATAAAGGTGTGCAGAGAAGCAAGAACAATGCTTAGCCTAGCTAAAGAGCAGGAGCAGTGCTGGGTTTTTTTCTCAATCTTCCTAGTTTGGGATGGTGTTCACACTTGCCTGTCTAGGAATGATCATCTTTGCTTGTAACCTACACTCTACTGACAGAGATAAGCTTAATTCTCTTTGTTTTATCCATTTCATTATTCCCTTAGAATTTCATTCACTATTAACATTTTTTTATTTGACTTAAAGAAACAATATAACTACTAAGTTGCATTTATCAGATTTCTAAGCAAAGACTGTCTTAGATACTCAAATCTAGAAAAATGCAGTTGAAATGGGAAACATGAATTTAGCTTATTAAAGAATACACACATTTTGTGATAGGATGGAGAGAGACAAGATACACAGCCTTAACAGAAGAACAGTTGCTCACCACTTGAAACAGGACCTGACAAATAATAACAAAGCTACAAAGCTTAAAATCACCAGTGGAGGTCAGGGAACATAGAAACCCAAAGCTTTCCTTAGTCTTCACTCCAAATTTCCCTTAGTGGATATTGTCACCATTTCTCCTCCATTTCTCTCTCTTCCTGCCAGTAGCCAGTTTCTGTGCTCTGCAGTAACCAGAGCCCTGTTATTTGTCCTTCAGTGCCTGCCTGTTCAGCATTGCTGCCCCTTGATTGGTGCCCCCCGGTGTTGTACCCTCAGAGCAATTAACCAGTCTGCTAATTTCACTTTCCTCTGAGGAATGTGGTTTATGGAGGAGAATCACTGGCTCTGATAACACAAGATGTGGCAGCTTTGCTACATCCCAAACCAGCATCACCACCTGCTCCACCAGTGCTGTGCAGCTCAGTGTGAAGGGATATTAAGAGATGGTACAAAGTGCTGCCAAAGCAATTTGGACTGAGCCCAGTTTTCAGGCCTTAAAATTTCCTGCAAATCTGTCCTCTTTCTGAAAATCTGAAAGTTCAGATTTTGGTCCGCCTCTAGCTTCTGTTTTGCTACAGAGAACTGTGTGTGCTGCTTGGAAACTGGGGTGGTGATACCCAGAAAGGGATACGGATGACAGCACCAGGTATGGTGAGAGAATTGCCCAGGTTCCCACTTCACCATGGACTCAAGTTCTGGACACCCTGAGCTGTTAACAGAAGAGGCATTAGTTGCACCTTCCTATTCTTTGCTCTATCATCACCCTACTCATAGAATGTCTGGAAAATACTTTCTCCAAGAAGACATCAAACACACAGCCCTTTTCAGTCTGTTCTGCAGCATTCAGGCCTAGGAGCTCAGCACCCCAAGGCTGCTTCTGTTCAGGAGAAGTTTTTCCTGCTCATTCTTTAAACCACAAACCTCACAAGACCCTGGACAATTTTCTGGAGCCTCTGCAGTACTGCAATTGGAAATTACACTTAAAAAACCAGCTCTGAGAGTCACAAGTGTCAAGTCTTGGTGTGGAAGCACTAGCTCATTAACACGCCACTGTATTGAACCACTAGCACTGACTGGAGCAATAACCAATTGCACTACTCTCAGCTGCAACTCCAAACTGACTGGAATTGCTGCCTGCCCTTTAGCCTGGCTCTTTACTGAAGATGGACTGACCTTTCCATATGTTTCATTTAAATTCTCTGAGCTAATCCCAGTGTCTTGGATGATCAAGCTTTTACCTGAGTCATACATTCAAGCTCACATCCTGAAAATAACAACAGTGCATCGGAACAGCCATTAACACTGCACACTGTAGATACCCACACCCTCCTTTCTCTCCCCCCATTGCATACAAACACACACACTCCATAAAAGCACAGAGCTAGAAAACGAAATGTCTTTTACTCTTAAGTAAACCAGACAATGAGTAACCAAGGGAGGAAAAACCTTGACATATTGTGGCAGAGACTGAAACAATTAAGCAATCTACCTACGGAAACAAGAGACACCATCGAGTTGCCACAGTGTGGCAGCTACAGGACAGTGACACACGACACACAAGCTCTTCCAATGAGCCAGGCTCGAACTCTTCTGAAAATGCACAGAGCACACAGTCAGGTATTGCAGCTCAGCTAATAACCTCTAAAGACAAGTTACACTCAAAACCAATACGTTTCAGATGCATTTTTGGATAATAAGTCTAATTGATTTTTTTCTTTTACAGGACAGCCCCACGAAGTTTGGGGTGATTTTCTGCTTCTTATCATGACTGCTTTACAGTGTAAATCCAGTTTGAAATTTTGCAAGATGTCTGCTGCTAACCTGTTGTTTTCCCTCAGAAAGTGCCAATTTATCAGAACTGAAGGGAGCAGAAACATACTGATTGAAAATAGGTAACACACCCTCCTTCCATTGATATTGCGAAAACAGATTAAAGCCTCTAGTCCAGCCAAATTACAGCATTGTGAGAAAGTCACTTAAATTCAATTTTTCCTACTTCAAATGTGTAAAAAAGGAGTTACCGACTGCTTCATTAGCAGGTTTCTGAACTACGCTAATGAGCATAACTACATAAAAGGTTTAGGTAAATGTTAAAAATTAGCCATGCATTTTAAGGCAGTGTGTTATAGATATTGGAGTGAATCGAACATTCCCATGAGACAGGAAAGTGACACATCCCTTGCTTACTACACTCCTTGTTAACAATTTAATATACTGTGTATAACACAGCACCTAGATCTAGAGCTTTCAGACCAGTATTAACACACTTTTCCAGAACACAAAACAAATATTGCCAGCAACAAGCCAGGAAATCAAGTCCTTCATCGGTAATGTCTCTACACAGAAAAAATTCTAAGTTTTTAACTGGAGTATTTTATGACTTCAGTTAATACAGATCCATTTGAAATACCAAAAGTACAAGAGAGGGTTTAAATGAGCATCTTTAGAAGGATAAGTTCCTGCCATGAATAAGGCCACATGTAGATCCCCACGAAAAATAAACTGCTGTAGCTGTCAAGGACAGCAAATGAAGTGATCTGTCTCATGGAACTGCTCTACATCACCCCAAAAGAGAGATCAACAACACAGCTGCTAAAACCATACTCCACCCACCCCAAGTTTAGGAGATCTCCAGGCATAAGGAATAACTCAGAGAAGAAATAAAAACACACAAAGAGAAAAGAAAACAGATAATCTGAGTTTCTAAGCACATGGTCTTAACCAGCCCTTCAACAGAATCGCAGAGACACCAACAGCTTTATTCAAATTCCACTGGAGTCAATGGAGAAACTCCCTTTGACCTCAATAGTCTCTAAGTTAGGCCTGTACTGAATTTTCTGCTCCCCAAGGTTTGTGTCATTCCTAAGCACTAATTTTGAGAGCATTTGTCCAAGACCCACAAGCTACACAAGTTAAATAAAAAGTCCTGTTCTAAGACAGTAGGAATTCATGCTCTGGGTTTCACCAGTCATCTCCTTGTGTGACTTCTCACATAACATGAGCCACATCTAGAAAACTCTGAAGAAGCCCTCACAGAATTTCAAACTCCTTCCAACCACATTTTTCAGCTGATGCCACTGTATTCTGCACAAAGTGATTCAAAGTGCCCGGGCACAGACATTTGCATACACCACCTCAGGCAACAGCAGCTGGTGAGCATTTCAGTCACACTGCTGATTTCTATTTAAAAAATCTGACAGCAAAGGGGTTTGTTATACATTTATTTAATCAATCAGTAGTGGGCATTCAGATACTGAAGCTGTCAAACAGAAGACATAAATAGAAGTGTAACTGCACTTCATTATAAGGTCTCATCAGACTTATTGAAGCTATTTGAATGAGTGAATGCACTTCCCTCAGTATCCTGGTAACAGCAGCTCGAAAACATATTCTTTAATTTGAGATAAGCTTTTCCCACACAGGAAACGTTTCACCTTGGAAGAAGGTAATGAACTTAAAAATAGATTCTGCAATACTCTCTAAATAAAGGTACAGTAAGCTCTTAAGTGTTAACAGCATTTTAAAGTCTGGATGCTATTCCAGTTACAGTTTCTCCATCACAAGGGGATACTGTCTCCCTGAAAGCTTTGGCTGGGATTGCACAGTGTGCTCAGCAGATCCAATACAACTCCACATAGGCAGTGATACATTTTGAGGATTTAGCAACAACTCTGGAAAAAACATCTGAAGCCGTCTGGAACTTTCCACATATAACAGGGTTTTAATACTTCCTTCCAACCCAAATTAAAAAGAGTTAAATTATTTTTAATCGTCATGCAGTATTTTATTTAATAAATTGATGTAAACACCAAATTAAATTCTCTGCCAATGAATTAAATTGAAACAAATGAAAATGCTTTGATGAAGGAAAGTTGGATAAGTCATGCGGGACAAATATTCAGACTGAAAAATTAAAAGCGAGCAATAGATTTTGGTGGGCTATTAAAGGTTTAATTAATTGTCTAGTCAAAAAGTATACAATACTGAAACCATATGTAATTCTGAAAAAAAATTAAGGAAAAGGGAAATGTAAAATTCAGTAACATTTTTATTAAAAACAAATCTTTCCCATATAAACAGAATTAAACATTTACAAATAAACCACACAACACAGCATTTCCATCTGCACCAGTGGTCCCGGTACAAGTGTTGAAAGTCTTGTCTTCCTCCCTATATGAAGAAAAAAGACTTAAAAAATTAAGAGAAACTAATGTAAACCTTGAGTGCTGCAGATCTAACCCAGATAAGAATTGGACTTTAAACACCTAGGGAAAGGTCTCATTTTGGAGATAGCTGTTTTCAAACAGGACTGCTTGGCCTTGAGGAGCTGGCACGAGCTGAAGCTATCAAGTGCTCCAGCAGGAGATGGAGCTCCTACCTCCATGCACAGTCTCTGAGCTCATTTCTTCAGAAACGACAATGCCAGAGTTATCATATGTTACAAACCCCTTGTCCCTTCACATCTGCTCACAGAGGTGAAGTTACAGGACAGCAGCAGCCTCCTAGACCACACTGACAGCTTCCATAATGGCCAGGAAGGGTCTTTAAAATGACAGGGTTTCTGGTGCTCCATAAACATAGCTCCTTAATACCTACTATCTGTTGATATTGGTAAAAAACTTGATTAGACACAAATGCTGTCACCATAAGGTTACGGGTGATGCAAATAAAAATAAAAGTAAGAATTCCTTCATATTTTTTGTATTTTCAACTCTGATTTTTTTTTCCTGGATTTCTCCACTAGTGGTTTAAAATCTCCATGTGTTAACGTTTCTTAACATCTACTAAGAAAGCTGCATTTATCAAACTAATGGCAGACCATTTTCAAGTTTAATGCATATCTATCTATGCTTGTTAAAAATAATTACCTGGTCTTCTTACCACTTAATTGATCATTTACTCATCAACAGGGGTATTAAGAGTTATGAGAGCCAACACTAAGGAAAAGAGTCTCAGAAGATAAACCCTCTTTTTTCAGGCCCTAAGCTGCTCTCTGAGCAAAGTAGATCAGAACACCACCACTAAGGGAACAAATTTTGCCACCTCTATTATTGAGAGATTTCTTCTATGTTGTTCTTCAGCAGCAATTACCCACATCATAGAGGGATTCAGTAAAACAACTTCTGGCAGTTTTTGTACTAAACACCTTTTGTTTAGCACAAACACTCTGCTGTGGCCACAAGCAAAACATTTGACTTAATCCAAAGTGATACACAAAAAGAATGAAGGAGCTGAACTACCAGCTTTACTTTTTTGCCCTTTGCAGCTTCATTTCTGACCTCTGTTACTTGGAGAGAAAATCCATGTTAGAAGGAAGTGAACGAAAGGATGAACTGCCAAGGCACAAGCAGAATCCAAAGGCAACAGCCCCTTGCTCTCCTCAGCCAGAGCAGAGGGCACAGCCAGAAGGAGAGATGTGCTGCTGAGGTATGTGTGCCTCTTCAGATCAGCTGTCAGCTCGGGGATGCTGCCAGGAGGTGCATCTCAACACTCGAGATGTGTGACAGAAAAACAGCAGTATCTGGATAGGGCTAAGCCAAGCAAGACTTCTAAGTTGTACATGTACACCTGAGATGCTCACCAGGTTGGTCTTGCACTCCTCTGCCCAAATACCCATGGAGAGGGAAGAAGAAACCATCATTTAACTCATGCTAATTCTAATTTTTCTGTCTCTTGAATATAGTCAATCCACCCTCTATTACAGAGGAAAGTCATCATAAAGCAAGCACAGAACAGTATGTATGTTGCATTTTGGGTTTGTTTTTTTTGGTTTTTGTTTTTATACTTTCCAGTGTCTCCGAAAAAGAAGAGGAAACACTACTCCCTTCAGTAGCCATTGGAAATAATCCATAATAGCCATGAACTTCTAAAAAGGTAATTGGCTCAAAAAACTACCAGACTTAGCAAGGCCTGAATTTGGGCAGTTGGCCTTGGCTGTCCACAGTTCACAGATAATTCTTTCTGTGCTAAAAGGTTTTGTAACACAAAACTACACAGCTGATCTTTAATCTTCATTTCTGACCTCCTTATATCCTCTACATCCTCATCTTCCATATATCTTCATCCATCCTCTACAGCAAAATAACTGCCTGTGAAAGATCTGCCTCTTGGTGAAAAACAGCCCAAATCACACTCTTGTTCACAGCATTTTATTTCAGGATACGGAACTCAAAAAAGAGCTTTTATGACTACCACATCTGGGGCATAGGCAGGGGAGGAAACCAACAGTAATAGTGGGAAATTCCCTTTCTTTTGGAATAAAACTCCTATGTTCCAACTGAATCAGCTACTGTAAGTGAGCCATTCCTCCTAGGTTCTCTGGCAGGTTCTTGTACCTGCTGAAAAATACACAAATAATTAACATTTCTTTGAACATAATGTCAATGGAATGGAAATTCATCACTTCACTTATGTACAATAGAAACACGTTCAAAGGGAAACACCACCTGTTCCTAGCAGATGGTAACTCAGCATTGGAAAGGATCTCCTGTACTAGAAACCCTATTCTCTAGTTCTACCAGCAAGAGGTAAATCAGCAATGGGAGTCACAATGAAGCCTGTCTGATTTAGCACAATTACTCTGGGACCATGCCTGCAGTGCACACTACTGCTCGTCTGTTCTCTTACACTGGTGCCCATTCATCAAACTTCCAAGGAGTGTGCCAAGCCTGCAGCACGGCAAAAGGAGCTTGGCTGTGAGTTACTGCATTCACATGTATTAATGACTCTTGCTGAGGACCTTCAGTCCCTGATACACTAACCCACTTCAGGAGCTCCTTAGAAATACCTGCAGTTATTTTTCTCGTCAGCTTTTTCCCGTTTGTTGTTTTGAGGAAACCTCCAGAATCAAAATTGAGATTGATGCAATCGCTGCTCTCACGCTTGATCTTCATCTGTAATGCCATCTGACAGTCATGTGTGCAACAAAAATTGAAAGTAACCATGAATGATGTAAACATCATCAATCTTTAATGAGGTCTTAATATGTGAAGCTTGTACTTGTCTGTGAGTCAGAGACCATATCCATTTTCCACCAATCTCCAGCCCAGGGTGAGTTACAATACTATGAATTTTTTTCATTGTTATCAAAGCTGCAATAAAGAAGGAAAGAGGCTTCTGCACTTAAGGCACTTTTACTTTATTAAAAGCCTTTCTAATGTGAAAAACGCTCACACAGTCACTCTTGCAGCAGCTGCATTACCATTATTTTCACCACTCTAAGTACAAAATGAGATTATGAAGGGAGTCCAAGAGCTGTATTTAAATCCAATTCTGCAGCTTCGGAACGTGTGTTGATATAATATTGTGGGATTTGGAGGTACAGACCTCAATATCTTAATCTACGGCTTTTTCAAACATCTGGGTCATTGGCAATGTCACTGGTGCTTTTATTCTAACTAAATCAAAGGGATAATCAGAAATATAATCCCTGGCCAGTTGGTCGCCTGCAAGTTACCAAAAATACACTTACAGCAATGAATCTGTCTTTCTGTGGAAGGCCTTGGTACAGCAGCTTGGATTAACCCTTTCAAAATAAGAGATTCACCATTGAAAGCAGAAGCTGATGCTCTCAAGTCTGTCTGAATGATTTTGTGAGAAAAAGGAGTAGAGATCAAAACCAGAAACAAACTACCACAATAAACATCTGCCAAGGCTGCATTCTGTAAAGGCAGAGAATTCTTTAAAAAAATCAAATATGGTTGCACATCTGATTCAGGCACTGAAACGAAGGGCTGAGCCTGGGCTTGCCAAGATGCAGCAGCCGCAGTTGAAAGCCCAGCCGTGGCTATAAAACAGCCTTGTGCTTGCTGCCTGCGGGCTCCCTGCCAGCTGCACATCTCCCAGGTATAAACCCTGCACCTGGGTTCACTCTGCAGAGCATTCAAACAGCGAGCAGGCAGCGGGAACAGAGCGCTCCGCTTAGGGATGTTCTCCTGCCTTTTAACAAAGGATACTTCTCCATTATTTTGGGGGAGAGGAAAGCTTTCCTACCTGATTAGGAAGACTATCAGCAGTATCACTGGGTTCTATGACCAGAGACAGGCACAGAGTGGGAAAAGCACACCAGTTCAATTATAATTGAGTTGCAGGACTGGCTATAAGATGAATCACTCAACCACTGCAGACCTGAGTGTTTATGCAAATACTTCTAAAAGAAGCAAGCTCACCATACCAATGAAAGAAAAGCTGAGCTTCCTAACGTCAGCTAAACCACAAAACCCTGATGATTTCTACGAACACACAAAAATCCCTCCTTGACCCATCTCAAAAGCACACCAAGTATGTTCCAGAGAGTAAGCAAGTACTTCTGGTTCCTTTGTCCTTTTTACTGCACCTGCTTTTCATCCACTATTCTGCTCCAGAGCCTGGTAAAAAGAACAGTCAAGCAGCCTCCACTGTTCATGTAATTCTCTATCACCTTTTCCCTCACTCTCCTTCCCTGTCTTTGCTCTACCACCACCACCGCTTTTGGAGGGTGTGCTCCCAGCTGCTCTCTGAGCCCTAACCACTTCTATTCACTATTTCAGGACTCCACAGAAGTGGAAGGAGCAGGCCAGAAACAACAACAGCTCCACCAGGGTAATACAGCCATGCCACGGCTCTGTGGCTGAGCAGTGATGGACCACACCAGGGGCTCAGCCTGTTCCTGCTCTGTACAGGAACAGGTAACTGAGAAAGCAGCAGCAACAGACAGACACATTCTCATTTCTGTTTCAATCCATTCTGTTTTCCATCTTCTACTTCAGGGTCTTGGCAAAGGCTGCCTCACTGAGCATATTATTCAAAGAAAGATGGAGTACACTGCCATATAAATAGTACCATCAAGTTTTATGCTCCTATCTCCATTTCATGATTTTATATCAGCCTAGACTCTGTGGTTTTTATGGCCCCTACGGTACAAAGAGGTCCCTATAGAAACGTTCATGTCTTTCCCACGTGAAGTTAAAATTGATTCAATACTGTATTTGTACAAATTGTACTTTCTGATATGCATTTTTTGCATTAGCCCACATTATATCCCACTGCCAAAGATTCTGCTGTGGTTTTTATTTTCCACATTCCCAATGAAATCAAGGTAGAGGTAGCCCCTTCAAATTCATACTGTGTAAGGGCCTTACACTAACATGGTTTTCAAGGTGTCACATCTCTGTGCACTCTCTTCAGACGAAAACGATATTAGCAGTTACAATTGACATAATGGCCCCTTTTAATATTCTTCCTTAGTGAGACATTATCAAAATGGCACTAATATAAAATCTGAAACATACAAACCTGTAGAATTTTACCCAAGTCTCTGTATTGTTATGGTCTCTCCCAAAATCCAGGTGAGATAACACTGTAGAAGTGTTCTGAGTGCCCAAAATAATAGAAATTGAAGGACAAAATTATCACTAGAAGGAGGAAAGCAAACTAAACCACTCTTTCAGTTTGGACTAACAAGAAACATGAAAATGTGCTATAACAGGGTGACACCACGAAATTATGCAAGTGGTCCTGCAGCAACAGGGTACATCATTAGTACAGCCCTGATACAGCAGGTTGGTTGTTAATTGGTACTCCCATCACTTGTCACCTTCTTAACACTGCAGATAACAATGAACTGCTTGGATTTGGAGAATGTGATTCCATTCCTACAGAATTAAAGTGGTTTGGCAACAACTTCCTGAACGGTTTTTGTCTTCTTTTCCTTTGGTTTATGGCAAAGGTCATCAAACCCTTGATGCTAGAATTTCTGCACAGATCGCTTTTCCTCCCATTAAAAATTTCAAATTTAAGCCACATGCACCCTTTTCCTTTCAGGAAGCAGGAATGAGAGGGCTGGAAATTAAAATCTCAATATTCCATTTATCTCATTTTAGCCTTAATAACAAGGCTTAGGCATAATATAATCTCTCCTGTCTACCTTTGATTGGCTTCATATGATACAAACCAAACAGAACTCACTAAAAAATCTCTTGCCAATTCAATAGGCCCCTTGTTACCTACTAACTGAGCATATTGTTGCAGCTAAATATTTGAACAAGAAATTATTCAATATTTGAACAATCTGAAGATATCAATCCAGAAAGAAGTCCTGTAATAACAGGCAACTTTTTTTTTTTTTGAAAGAGAGATTGATTGCCCTTCTGTTCAAATTGCTAGCATTTTATCAAGAACTCTCCTAACAATGGACTTGCAAAGCCTGGACCACAACTTGAAATTCATTGCAGCCTTTACTTTCTTAGGAGAAAATCCTTGAAGTTTTGCCTTTTTCAAAGCTGGTCTAGAGAGACTTTTCAGTGTGTTCTTCACTGCCTCACAGTCATTGCTAATGAACCATTCTGTTCCAGCTCAATTTCTACAAAAGAGCTATTCAGGAGACACTGTGAACGCTGAGCTTTCTGTTGGCACGCCATGAAAGTTTGGGGTTTGATTTTATTTTCAGAGAAAAATAAAGTTATTTAATTGCTATATATTACCAGAGACTAATTATGGATATTAGCTGTCTCTTCCACTTCTGGAGGACATTAAAGGAAACACACCTTCCCCAGCTGACCACAGTGGTCAGCAAGGCACTAAGTGAAAGCAGGAACTTATCTTCCTAAAGGCACTAAAGTAAATGGAAAATTTAAGTTCACATTAAATGCATGGCATGTTAGGGAATATGAAAAGCCTGCCTGAATCTCCTTTTCAAAGAATCACAGAAGTTGAAAGGACCTCTGGAGACCGTTCAGCTCCTGTGCTCAGATCATGGCATGTTAAGGGCTTGGTATGGACCTTAAAGTCCATTTTGCACCACCCCCCCTGCCATGGGCAGGGACACCTTCCAGCATCCCAGGCTGCTCAAGGCCTTACCCAACCTGGCCTTCGACACTTCCAGGGTCGGGGCATCCACAGTTTCCCTGGGCAGCCTGTGCCAGTGTCTCACCACCCTCACAGTAAAGAATTTCTTCCTGCAGCTCACTTCCCCTTAGCCTACCAGTGCTGACTACTGAGCACTGGCCCCCCAGCTCCACTCAGCCCCACATCTGCCATCCTCTCAACTGCCTCTATTGCCTTTCCCTAATAGTCCCAATACAGAAGATTACAAACCTGTATTCATTTTCTCTCAAGGTGCACAAATTTAATTTCCTTCATGCATTACCCAGCACTCACACATGAATGAAATATCTCTATAAAGAACCAGAGATTTCAGTTTGGACTGCTTATGTCCACCCACCAGCAGAAATGATGGGAAGTACAACTTGTACATCTATACTCTGTCACACAGATCTTTTTATCTCTAGACATTTCTGTATTGTAATTTTCTTCTCCAGAATCTTGCTTATCAGCCTGCCCAATATTTCAAATAAAAGATTTCTTTTATTAAAGTCATGAAAAGTTAAAAAAAAAAAAAAAGCCACAAAAGGTGGTGGGAGTTATCCCAATAGATCTCTTTTGTGTAGCACAATGCAAGTGTAACTCTGGAATGCCTTCCACCTACTCCATCAGAGGTTTGAGTGGCAGCTGCTCCAGTAAAACAATAGCAGCTGTGCAGATGCTGATGCCAGACAATGGCTCGACACACCGAACCACAGTTCAGCACAGTTACATTGTGCTCAAAGTCTGATTGAAGTGATAATATTGGAGTGACAGTAGGAATGCTTTTATCTCCTTTTCTTACTGTGTTTCTACATAGCTTTAGTGCATTACCTAAGTTAAAACTGACTGACCATCCTATTAGTGTTGTAACAAGAAAAAGAGGGGTTTGCACAACAGCTTTCCTTGCACTGTAAACCTCTTTAATGGAGATTTTCAAACCCCCTCACCCAAGTAGGCTTCTATTTTCAAATTGATGCTTAAATGCCTTTTATCACTTAGCTTTCTGAGACCACATAAGGCAGCATTACTTCCTGATCATGGACTTGACTGGGCAGAAAATACATGCATTCAGAGAAAAGAGACCTAGCAAGACCTGTTACACCTCTGGGTAACATCCCCCTCTAAATCTCTGTACTATCATTAATTGAGTCTCTTAAGACTAAAGCTTTAAAGGCATCTGTCTGTATGTGTATACAAATATATATACATTTATTGCTCTAAGTAGCAAAGAAATTACACGTCCGCTACATAAATAATCAACATTCAACAGCATGACAGCACAAAATACTAAAAAAAAACTTTTAAATATGTAGCTTTATATACAATGTTCCTGTTGAATTTAGATCTTCTGATTAGAGTTACCTGTTGATGTTCTCATAGAAAAGCAAATCTGGAATATTGAGTTTCACAAGACTCAAATGCCACTTAATTATAATCATGATGAAAAATCAACCAAAGATACAGTGGTTTGACATTCCTGAAGAGCACTATATTTTGGTGGAAAAAATCTTTTTTTCTTCAAATTTCTCAAATTCAAGAATTTTTTGGTTTTAGTATTTAGTTTTTTCACGTCTTGTTTTTTCCTTTATTTCTCTTTAAGGTCAAATAATTAGCTTTTTCTCTGGCCTTGAAAGTTGTTTTTTTGTTTTTTTAACATAAGAGTTTTATTCTGCCTACTCAGTAACAACAGGGCTTTGAATTCATGACCTTCAAAAAACCTGGCACAAATTAAACCACAAAGTTTTCCCTGATAAAGGTAATTAAAGAGAGGGACCTACATGCTCAAATGAATTGAGATCCTAAGCTACTACCATACCTAAAGGAATTTTTAAAACTGGTGAGAGTTAGCAATTCTGGGCCTACTCATCCTTTTAATCACTGATGAAGAGAAAAGAAATGAAGTCATTTACCTAATTATTGATGTCAGCCAGTGCTAGAATTATGACCCAGGTCTCCTGACATTCCTTCCAAACACACTACATTTCAGTACTGTTCTCCTCTCCATTTCTAAAAGATATATACAGATTAAAATAGTTGAAGAAACGTGTAGCCATGGTCTGTTTGATACATGAAGATCCCAGGAAGGATAAATTATGATACATATAATATACGACATTGTACAAGGCTGCACGAAGATGTTTAAAGCTTGAGCTAGCAGGAAGGCACAGCTTGGCTAGGTCCTGTCAGAGCTACTATGATCTAACTATTAGAACAACAAAAATCTAAGCCTCAAACATAACTTTTGTTTGCCTCAGAGCTGCCAGGTTAATTTACCACCAGATCTGGCCACAGGTTCCAATTATTCAGTATTTACTGAAAAATTTATGTGGGTTTGGTGCTGAAAAAAATTGTAGTAAGGAGATTATGGTAAGCAAGGGTTAGTTATTGATGCTGTTTTTCATTCTTACTGGTTAGGAAAAAAAAGCCAGAACTATTCCTAGGAACTTTTGAGGGTACATATTGTAGAAGAAAAAGGCAAACAAGCAGCTGTGAAGTGCTTGCTTCGCAGGCTTGTAAAACTATTGCCAGTATTTCAATGACCTGGAAAACAAAATTTTTACTGATATGGATGTTTCTAACAGCAGCAAAACCAGCACTGCTATCTGGGTTTGTAAAAAGCAAGCTGGTACCACACCAGGCTCTGCTCCCCACACCACGAGGCTGAGCTCCACATGTAATGTCTTTCCACATACGTTTGGAATGCACCATATGGCAAAAGCAGCTTAGTTGTGGAGCTGGACTGCCCTTTTCTTCTCCTTCTCTCACACAGATATTTTTCTCTTCTTTTTCCCTGCTATTTGTGGAAAGACATTACAATCCTCACACTACTGCATTCTTCACAGCAAGAATCCTGTCTGCTTGCAAGCGTCAACTGGTCTGTTAGCACAAAGAGGGAAAATGCAATACCATCTGACTGGTTAAATAAATAAATGCCTTTTCCACAACTCTGAGTCATTCATTCCATGTGAAACTGCAGAGACCATCCTTCTGCTTGATTTATGATACTCTGTTAGCCACAGAATTACTTAGTAAAATCAGTTTGGCTTGATGTAAAATTCTGCCTCCTCACCAGGAGAAAAAAAATAATGTAAGCCCCACAAAAAGAAGACATTAATTTAGGAATAGTTGAGCTATCATTGACTTATCAAAATAAAGCTAGAGACATAAATCAATTCTACCGCCTGGACAAAGATAAATCAATAAAGCTCAGAAAGACGTTATTGATTCCGTAGCCATCACTCAAAGGCTCTTCATTTGATTCCTCAGCCATCTGTTTAATTGAAATGATAACTCTGATAACTTCTGGTGGGCCCTCTGCATGTTGACTTGATACAATGTTATTCAATCAAATACAGACGGCTATGACCTCCTGCCAGTGAGAACCCTAAATGTGCTATCCACATGGATTAGCTTGGATGGATACATTTTGTTTTAACCAAGATGCTTCTGTCTAAACGTTTTCTTACATGACCCTGAGCAGGCGTGTCTTTNACTTTTAAATATGTAGCTTTATATACAATGTTCCTGTTGAATTTAGATCTTCTGATTAGAGTTACCTGTTGATGTTCTCATAGAAAAGCAAATCTGGAATATTGAGTTTCACAAGACTCAAATGCCACTTAATTATAATCATGATGAAAAATCAACCAAAGATACAGTGGTTTGACATTCCTGAAGAGCACTATATTTTGGTGGAAAAAATCTTTTTTTCTTCAAATTTCTCAAATTCAAGAATTTTTTGGTTTTAGTGTTTAATTTTTTCACCTCTTGTTTTTTCTTTTATTTCTCTTTAAGGTCAAATAATTAGCTTTTTCTCTGGCCTTGAAAGTGGTTTTTTTGTTTTTTTAACATAAGAGTTTTATTCTGCCTACTCAGTAACAACAGGGCTTTGAATTCATGACCTTCAAAAAACCTGGCACAAATTAAACCACAAAGTTTTCCCTGATAAAGGTAATTAAAGAGAGGGACCTATATGCTCAAATGAATTGAGATCCTAAGCTACTACCATACCTAAAGGAATTTTTAAAAGTGGTGAGAGTTAGCAATTCTGGGCCTACTCATCCTTTTAATCACTGATGAAGAGAAAAGAAATGAAGTCATTTACCTAATTATTGATGTCAGCCAGTGCTAGAATTATGACCCAGGTCTCCTGACATTCCTTCCAAACACACTACATTTCAGTACTGTTCTCCTCTCCATTTCTAAAAGATATATACAGATTAAAATAGTTGAAGAAACGTGTAGCCATGGTCTGTTTGATACATGAAGATCCCAGGAAGGATAAATTATGGTACATATAATATACGACATTGTACAAGGCTGCACGAAGATGTTTAAAGCTTGAGCTAGCAGGAAGGCACAGCTTGGCTAGGTCCTGTCAGAGCTACTATGATCTAACTATTAGAACAACAAAAATCTAAGCCTCAAACATAACTTTTGTTTGCCTCAGAGCTGCCAGGTTAATTTACCACCAGATCTGGCCACAGGTTCCAATTATTCAGTATTTACTGAAAAATTTACGTGGGTTTGGTGCTGAAAAAAATTGTAGTAAGGAGATTATGGTAAGCAAGGGTTAGTTATTGATGCTGTTTTTCATTCTTACTGGTTAGGAAAAAAAAGCCAGAACTATTCCTAGGAACTTTTGAGGGTACATATTGTAGAAGAAAAAGGCAAACAAGCAGCTGTGAAGTGCTTGCTTCGCAGGCTTGTAAAACTATTGCCAGTATTTCAATGACCTGGAAAACAAAATTTTTACTGATATGGATGTTTCTAACAGCAGCAAAACCAGCACTGCTATCTGGGTTTGTAAAAAGCAAGCTGGTACCACACCAGGCTCTGCTCCCCACACCACGAGGCTGAGCTCCACATGTAATGTCTTTCCACATACGTTTGGAATGCACCATATGGCAAAAGCAGCTTAGTTGTGGAGCTGGACTGCCCTTTTCTTCTCCTTCTCTCACACAGATATTTTTCTCTTCTTTTTCCCTGCTATTTGTGGAAAGACATTACAATCCTCACACTACTGCATTCTTCACAGCAAGAATCCTGTCTGCTTGCAAGCGTCAACTGGTCTGTTAGCACAAAGAGGGAAAATGCAATAGCATCTGACTGGTTAAATAAATAAATGCCTTTTCCACAACTCTGAGTCATTCATTCCATGTGAAACTGCAGAGACCATCCTTCTGCTTGATTTATGATACTCTGTTAGCCACAGAATTACTTAGTAAAATCAGTTTGGCTTGATGTAAAATTCTGCCTCCTCACCAGGAGAAAAAAAATAATGTAAGCCCCACAAAAAGAAGACATTAATTTAGGAATAGTTGAGCTATCATTGACTTATCAAAATAAAGCTAGAGACATAAATCAATTCTACCGCCTGGACAAAGATAAATCAATAAAGCTCAGAAAGACGTTATTGATTCCGTAGCCATCACTCAAAGGCTCTTCATTTGATTCCTCAGCCATCTGTTTAATTGAAATGATAACTCTGATAACTTCTGGTGGGCCCTCTGCATGTTGACTTGATACAATGTTATTCAATCAAATACAGACGGCTATGACCTCCTGCCAGTGAGAACCCTAAATGTGCTATCCACATGGATTAGCTTGGATGGATACATTTTGTTTTAACCAAGATGCTTCTGTCTAAACGTTTTCTTACATGACCCTGAGCAGGCGTGTCTTTTGTTCAAACCATCCCCTAATTTCAGCTAATTTCATCCCTTCAACTTACCAGTAGCTGGAGTAAACTAAACAGTTAGAAAGAGTATTTGGCATTCATCCTTCAAACATCCTTCCTATCTTAATTTCTGCACAGGAAATCATTTGCTTGTATCTTCTCCTTGGGTTGTACCTATGTAGCATAAAGACAGAAGCAGGGAAGCTGTAAAAAGCGTCTTCAGTTGAGACATTTTGATGTTTTCATGGATTTATTACTCAAAATCTAACAGAATGAAAAATACTATTCATCTGCAAGCTAAGACAGTAGCGCATTAGGATGTGTGCATTAATTATACAAACCTGAGGAAAAGCACCACACAAAATCCTGCAGTGACTTTATAGCAAGAATCTATAACCAATACTAAATCATTTCCTCACTTTAGAGAGGTTCCTTGTCAAGTACTAAAATAAAGGCTCAGGTTCTTTTCTATGGCAACACAGAAAACAAGGGAGTTATGTTCTGGTTTGCTCAGAAAGCAAGACAAAGCTCCTGGTGCACTATAGAATCTTACTCCTCCATCATTAAGCAAAATGCACTATACTGTACTGCACTGCAGGAAGAAAGCAGCAACATATTGTACACCCTTCTTCTGGTGCTATAATTAGACAGCAGAGCAAAAATGCACATCAGAATCTGAGGACAGCGACCGAAAATTGTTAAGTTGTCAAGTGCATTTGGCACAAGCCTTCCCCACCACAGTTAACTTCCTCCTAAACTAGAAGAGCTCAATCACATAAAATGATATACACCATAATTAACACAGAAAGGTCAAAAATTTGCAATTCTGCTACTCTGTTTATATCCTACTGTAAGAACAATAAAAATCAGGGCTGCACTGTCCTAAAAAACAAAGAAAATAAGTATCTAATAAATCTAAAGGAGTTAACATCATATATATGTTACCTTCCCTATTGGAACCATGATACATTCATGTATTACACCAGCACTGGTAACTACAGAATGATGTAAAGCAACACTAAGTTCTAGATTAATGGAATATATAGAAACAGAGTATTTGATAACGTAGATGGTACCCTATTTCCAACTAAAGGATCTAAAAAATAGATCCTAAGTAAAAATTAAGTATTTTTAATTAAGTAATTTTTACCTAATTAAAAATTAAGTATTGAATGTCCAGCTACAAACTGCACTGTACCACAAAAATGTATCCTGGCAGCATCCTTCTAAAAGGATTGGAATTTGTGCTTTCCATATTATGATGCAGCAGAACTAAGTGAGGAAAGTTTTTCAAACATAGACATTTGCTTGAAGAAATAACTTCTGAGTATGAGGAAGACACAGTGGTGAGCTCTGGAAGCAGCTGCCTGCCCTTCACCAGGAGGACTCATCTCAGAAAGCACTTAGCTCTGCCTTCAACGGGTCAGTGCCTGCCTGAGCAGCCTTGGAGAGAACATCCTGGAATTCTCCCGTGCTGCAGATTCTCCATGAAGCATGCAAGCACCTGCTGTCTGTCAAACAATGAATTCCTTGTATCCGCACGGAGCAACCCAGAAAACTGTGAAGCAGAAAGCTGTACGGAGCAAGGGGAATTGTGGATCACTCTTCAGAGGGCACGAGAACCTTCTTGACCAAAAGTCAACTTCAGACTTTCATTTGGTTGCAGGCTTGTCATTCCTGCTCAGGAAGAAGTTATGGTGGAATTACAGCCCTGCCTTCTCCCAGATCATTCCTATGGACAATTTATTCCTTCCAGGAAACACAGAGGAAAGAATCCATGTGAACCTTTGGACTTCCACTTCCATCAGAGCAGTAAATTGGCTCCAAGATAATGAGCTCTCTACATGATTTCTCCCTTTTCCATACCCATCAAAAAGTCAGAAGGTAACAAACTTTCGAACTTTCACAATGCTTTTTAGAAGAGGACTTAAAGAGGGTTTTTTCCTGCAGGAAAAGGGCTCTAGCCTATTGAAAGGAGTTTTAGCCTGCACTGGAGCCAGCTATTAGATACTGTTGAGCTAATCTTACTTCCTTATGACACTGTCCACTGCAGAGCCCCATGTCAGCATAAATGGGAAATTATACTTTCTGCAACAACCCTACATTTTAACAGCATTTCCTGGTAGCAGCAAATACAGTTAGAGGAGAATTTGCTTAGAGAAGCAGGGACCAAAAAAACCTGCACACTTTTTCACCCACATTTTCAGTGTCTGTAATTGAAGTAACAACATTTCAGTGTATAATGCTGGCCCAGCACACCAATAAATTTTGTAGCTGGAGGGTAGATGAGAACTTAGCACCATAGCACAAACTATTTGCAATACAGCTACTTCCCATTAACATCAATTAATATGCTATTTACAACAAGCAATACACTTTACTTATAGAGCTAAAATAACTAAACCAAGTCATGTAAGTAGGAAATTTTTTTTAACAAAGAAAATGTCCCTGAGGAGTTTTTAATTTCAGTCCTAATTTATGTGTCTATCACGATGAAAAAACTCGAAAGAAGTTATTTTTCCATATATGAAGCCTATCAGCTGTCTATTACTGACACAGTTTATGATTTTTAATACTGCTATAGTTCATCAGGGAATAATGTGTCTCAAAGATGGGAAGGGGACAGAGAACACTGTATAATCAGTATTCTGAGTAAGTACCATCGTGTTAAATAGCCTTCTCACTCTCTTTGGTATAGAAAATTGAATTTGAAAAGCAAATACAGAGGCAGAGAGTAGCAAAAAATTGTTCTGCCTGGAATACAGAATGCAATCATATCCAATTAAAGTCAATAAATATCATTTGCTGGTGGAAGCCTAGGAAAGAACTATTTGTACAACAAACATTTTGATAAATAATTTTTCATGTGAATTTACCTTTTTCTTTAGCTATTGATTACCATTACAGAGCACGGAATATTGACATGTGCATGAAACCATAACGAGCTAAAATCAAGTTTCAGATAGAGTATCTCTGGTTTGTCTCCGTGCTTAGAATTAAACAGAAATGCTCAGGTTCTGCAATAGATTCTGTGACTGGCTCTACCATAGAGCTGTCAGGGTTGACTAACCATCCAAGACATCATTCTGCTGTAATCTCCCTGAGAAGCTGTGACAGTGCCGAGATGCCAGTCCATGGAGGGGATTTACCTCCCAGCCCGGTTCTGCTGATTACTGGGCTTCTGGGCCACCCTGGCTTCACATACAAGAAAACAAAATCAGAGTAGAAGCTTTAAATCACACCAGCTCATTGGCAGAGATTGAGGGATCAAGTCTGCTTACTGCCAAAGTCCTGAGCTTTACTTCAGTTTCCCCAGTTTACACCAGTGCCTGGGGGCTGTCCATTCTCCCAGGATGAAGGGCCTTACAATTCAAAATTAGGTTCATAATGTACCATTTAAGGTTATGTTCTTTGTACACACAATTTCGATTCTCCACCAATTCACCTGGGGGAAAGAGCATCTTTTCATTTGTGATTAAGAGTAAGGTCACTACTAAGTACTTTGAGACTCCTAAACTAAAAATGAGTAAATTGATACAAATTCTAAGAAAAAAAACCCCAAACCACACTACTGATACATGGAGAATAATTTTTTATAAAGATCTCATAAAAAAGAATTCTTATGCCTGTTTCATTTTGAAGAAGCATTATGAAAATTCATCCAAGAACGTTGTTTCAAAGCAAATATTTTAACTGTGAAAAAAACCCTCACTTTCTAATTCATGTGAATTCAGATCAAGAGCTAAAAAAGTCTAACACCAAGCCAGTCTTTATAGACTAAAGAAAAACAGAAAATAAAAACTTAAAAAAAAAAAAAAGCCA
>VZRR01000615.1:1599287-1736821 GCA_013398015.1 Oreocharis arfaki | reverse complement strand
CACACAAAAAACAGGAAAGAAAACAGAAGGCATTACAGAAGTGGTGACTGTTAGAGGAACACACCAACTACACTGCTAAAGGCAAATGTGGTCAAAATCCAGTTTACAGAGCACATTCCGATTCTGTCAGTCTGATCCTTTCTATGAAGAATAATATTTTCCAGCCCTAAAATGGGTCCTTCTCCTCTTTCCAGCTCTCAGTCCAGCTGGCCTGGTGAAGGAATTAGTAAAGGACTTTTGGCACCCTTTTGGAAAGAGTGCTATCAGAACAACAGAGGCCTGAAATTAATTTTATGGATGAACTAAAGCACAATGTGTTCTCATCCTACACCTCTCCCAAAGAAACCTTCCACCCCAACAATCACTTTGGCTGAGCCAGAGAATATTCCTCCTGGATCATCCGTGCTGGTTTTACAGCAACAGAGGAAGCTGAGGTGTTACACTGCTAACAGAGCTGGAAATCACAGAAACACAGAATGGTTTGGGTTGGAAGGGACCTCTACAGGACAGTCAGTGCAACCAACAGCCCTGCAATGAGCAGGGACATCTCCAGCTAGGTCAGCTTGCTCAGAAATAAGTGACCCATCTCTATTTGAAGACACAGATTCTGAAGTTCCACCTCTGTCACACCGGCAAAGAACTGCTGTGCAGATTTGTGCTGTGTTTCTAAGCAGACCTAGAGACACCTAAATCTATCCCTCCAGCTGCCTGATGAGTCTATTTGGAAGGTCACAACACTTAAATAAATGCTTGGTTGTTAAATCTGTGCTTCAGAGTGAACTTTCAGAGATGTAGTAACCAAGGGATAACGCCAGGCACTCACAAACCCTTGGGTAGTTTACCATTCTACTTAAATTAAATATTCATTTATTCAAGTCTTAAGCATTAGGAAAGTTCTTATTAAAAAGAGCAAACAATGCAAGCAAAAAATTGTACTGAGAAGTACAGATAAGATGGGGGCATTTTAAGCCCTGTATCCCATTTAAATATGACCATTTCGTGACCAAACTCTGGAGTTTATTTTTGTCTTAGAGAATAGGTTCAGTATTACATCTCAGTAAGGCAAATGCCTGCCAATACAAAAATACGAGTTTTCAGGAACACATTCATTTCACTGATGTGTATGGAATTGTAGTTCTGTAACAATGGCTGGATTCCAGGCTGATATAGTTACTGCATGGGGAGAATACCTTATAATTACTGTAAAAAAAAAATCATTGTTTATTTCCAAGTTTTCCTTACTAATTCAGAAAATATGGATAATATTGTACACCTTAGGCAATCAGACACACCACATCCTACAGCAAAAGACAAATAGGAATTGCTGTGGGCTTAATACCCCGCACTGGCACACAGAGCCTGGCTCAGTTCCTGCAGTACAACAGACCTCGGACAAATTACTGAATCTCACAGCAGGAGAGTGATTGGGGAGTTGGCTGGCTAGAAAACAATTCCATTGCTGGGGGAGGTAGGCAGAACAGTCACAATTTCACCCTTTTTTTTCTCTATCAAGACATATCTGAGTTCATTGCAAGCTTGTGCAAAGGCCAGAAGGACACACCCGTGTGCCCCTCCACAGCCTGAGGCTTTGGCAACTCAGGCTCAAGTGGAAGTTTAAGTAATGTCTGATTTGAGCCTGGAAACTTGAGCTTAGCTTATGTCACGTCTTAATTAACGAATTCTGGGTTCTTCTGACTCTCCCTTTCCCAACACCAGCATCCCACCTTGATATTGAGTTCTGTTTCAAAAAAGCAATGAGAAATCACCAGAGGAAACCTTGTGCAACCAGAAGTCGCTGTGCCTTTGCCCGGTGTCTCTCTGAGAGCCCTCAGATGCCTCAAGAGTACAAACAGGAAAAAAGCCTGACTTCTTGGTAGCATTTTAAAAATTTAATTCTGAGGAACACTGTAAATATAGACAGAGTAGCTGTAATTAGGATGAGCCTATGTAGGATTTTCCAACTGAACAAGTCAAATCCTTTAGCTCTCGTACAAATTATATACAATTTATTGAGAGCGATGCTGGGCCACATTAATTATCAGAAGGTACAAAACGTGATACAAGAAGGCTGTGACATGGTTTTTAGGCCTCAACATCTGAGATTTCTCAAAAACATAAGGCCTCTCGTTGAGTGCTTTTACAACTGTCTATTCAACAGCAACAGTCTTTCGGGATTCAAAAACTGGTTTTGAGACTGGGTTTTAAATTTTTGGCCCCTTTACAAGATTATTTCCCACAATGTCACTTCATTTCTGTGGATCACAGCTCTCAGTGAGGAAATCAAAATTAAACTCAGAGTTTTTGTCTAATTCTTTGTCAAATACTGATTAAAGTACTCTCGGTCCACACACGTAGGACTATGGTGTCCTTACCCATAAATACACAGAAGTTGGCCAAACCATGCTTCCTAAAGTTCCCAGCCCTTTTCAGGGTGAGCCCTGACATAAAACAGGCCAGTCACAGATGGCAGAAGGGACAGTGGCTTTAAAACTCAGTGCCTCCAGAGGCAACATACAGGTTCCTGAGTGCTCAGATTTTCAATTAGTAGCCGCCCAATATCAAGTGCATTTATTGTAAGCAGTGAATAAAATATACTAATCAAATATATCTTATGCCTCAATATTATTTCCAAGGCCAAACCTAGCAAAGGACATAAAAACCTCTTGTTTTTTTCATACCAATGTGACATGGGACAGTTCCTCCTCGGAAAGCAATGTCCTGGAAGTAGAAAACTGCACAGGAAGCTGGTGTGTGGTTTATTTAGGGGCTAGTGTAGGGTTTGGGGTTTAAAATCCTTTCAGAAGATTTGTAACACGGACAGTATTGAACATGCTGGAAAGCCCACCTTATAGGGAAATATTCTCCTTTTTTACTTGGAGAAGAAAAGTAGAAAGTTGGTTCATCCTTTTGAAGAAGCTTCAACAACATTGCAAGTGAAGAATTTACGCTTGGAGAAACCCAAATAGTTCCCAGGAAAAAAAAGCTGAATGTGTACATGTGACACTGCCTCAGCTGTTCTGACGTTTGCTTTATTTCCATAATCACACACTATCTTCCAAACAACACAACATGATCTGTGCCTTTCTATAACCTTAGATAAGAGTGTAGTGTCTGCTGCTGGGTACTACACTGCTTATTCCAGACAAACAGAACTCATTAGAGCTGTTTAAACAAAAAGAACACCGAGATCAGTTTTTACCTACAGCTTAAACAAAACAAAAAGGGTGAAAATTCGCAGCCCTTTGTCACCTGCCTAATACTGAAGCCAAGTTAACTCTGCATTTTAGATGAAGGTGGCTCTGCTGCTAGCTGAAAAAAAGATTCACTCTGTGACTGTTCATCAAATTATTAAAATAAATACCTTAAAGAAAAGAGATCTTATCATATAAAGAATTTATTAAAAATATTCTGGACTATTATTATAATGTAAATGATATAAAAATACAGGATTTGGGAAAAAATTACAAGATGTGGCATCCTAATTTCTATAAAATGGATATCATGCTGCACCCTCTCTTGTTTAATTTCGCCTAGTCTTCATGTTTGGCACCGTAATATACAACTTAACATTTTCACAGAAAGAGAAATTTGTGGAATTCTCCTTTTCTTGATTTGAGGCAAGGCCTGACACCTGTGTGCTGGGAGGCTCCTGGGGAGCAGGCAATGGCACAGGACTGCACTGCTGAGGACATCCTAGGCAGAATTTAGACAGAACAGAGAGGCTGTGCCAGGCAGGGATGGCTGCCAGGGCTGCCCGTAATTCCACGATCACTATGTTCTGCAGCAGCCCCCCAAGCACCTTTTGCCTGCAACCCTGGCTATTAAACAAAGGCTCTGAAGCCAATGGGAGCTGTGATTCTTTCCATTTCCCATTCCAGGCATGCTCAGCTGAAGAATTAAAGAGCCTTAACACCAGCATGAGCCATTTCACCTCAGCATCCAGGGGCTTCTGCAAGGCCTGGTCCATCTCTCCCTTTCTCCCTCCCCTTATTTGCCTCTAATGCTCCACAGCTGCTGCTCCCTCATTCCTGCCAGAAGAGTTAATGGTCCACCTTCCCCAGCTCAACCCTATATTTTGAGTTTTTCCACCTAACCCTGACAAAGACCGGAGCCCTCAGGGGCATCTGCCCACCTCTCTGAAAAGACAGGACAGAAGGAAATATGTCATGCATAATAAAACATTCAAATTTATTTTTCATAACTGCCCCTTGTTATTCTTGTTTCAACACATTTGCAATTGATATATATGAAATATTTAAATCACGACGTTTATGGAAACAAATACAAAAACAAAATTCTTCCAAGCTTCTTCTAACGCAGAAATCAGTGTGAGATGAATTTCTGCAAATAAACTTAGCATGTGGCCTCCTCACATTACAACATCTGGAAAAAAAACTCTTTTCTAAGCTCTTCTGTATTTCCCGATCTTTATTAAATATCCCCCTCCCTCCCACCATGCCCCCCTCCCCAGTCCTTAAAAATTCTATTTGCTAAATTTTCCTTTTCTTTGGTCTGACAAACATTAGTCAAGGTGGATTATAGATTACTTTATTCCCTTCTTTTTTAAGAGACTTTCCTGCTGGCACTTGACTGATGTAATAATGTTGTTGGTCTTAAAGCTTTAAGCAGCTAGAAAATACTGTAAAAAGAAACATCAACTTTCAAAAAGTTGTATTTACTAAGGGAAAAAGAAAAGAGAGAAGAAGGGACCATCTGAAGGGCTAAATTGAATGCTGAGATACAAGCCATCCTCTGAGAAGCTACAAGGCTAGTGTCAATCAAACAAGAGAAGGCAGAATGCAAAAGAGTCCATCTAGAATGTTAATGAAAACATATCTACTGCAATGAGAAAACATGGCAACCACAATTATTGTCCAGCTCTGGAAGGAACAAGTTTTCTCCTGCTCACACTCTGAGGATTAAGGTGCTAATGGGCACGTCTGGGAAGTGCCTCACTGCTGTACCCTGCTTAAGGGGCAATGCCTTTCCCTCGGATTTGCAGTTATTAGCACTCAGCAGTAAATGGCCCAGGTGCTTAATCTCTGTCTTTCATTAGGTCTGTGGGATGTGACGAGAAAGAATGTTATCATAATTTAAAGACAACAAAGATTGTGTGAATGACAGTTGTTTGAAGGGCCTTGGGAAACCTCTTTATAATGAAAAAACCTCCAAAGGCTCCTAAAATCTGCTACACCTGTAGAGCCATCTCTCAAAATGGTAAGATATGGCATTCTGTACTTAAAAAGAGCTTTAGATGAGTTATAAGGAACAGAAAAAATTACATTATCGTTCAGTTTATACGTTATGAAGGATGATTTTTTGTGTCAGTCAGTCCAAGAACTTTAGCCACTTGTTAGACACAGTGAAATACAAATCTTTAGTTATAGCTTTGAACTCTGTTAAAAATACACACCCAGCGATTAGAAATTAATTCAAAATGCTTCAAACCACTCATTGCCATGTGACAATCAATTGAATTAGGCTCAGTTTTGAGTTCATTTCTGCTCTTTTAGCCTGGAACAATATTATTGCAGATGGTGTAGGCTCTGGTCTTCAAGCTGGGAAACCAGTCACTTAGAGAACCACACACTGGGATGACTTGCAAAAGTATTCTTGGCTTCTGAATTGGTGATGCCTCTTGTTTTCACTGAAGGCCCTCAAAAGTACAGATCTGAATCTCTGTGAAACTGTAAAAAAGTAACTCAGCATTCTTAACTCTACAAAACCAGGCAATTTCCCCCTAGAATAACCACTGGAAGTCTAAAGCATTCCTGCTAAGTTTGGCAATTTCTGGAACATAAGAAATTCCAGAGAACAGGGAAGAAAACAGAAGGAGAGGAAGAAAGCAACCAGAAATGGAGAATGAACAAAGAATTTGACATGGTTTGACATGATCTCTCAGCAAAATAATGGAAAAGCCTTTAATAGATACATATGAAAAATAAGTAAAGACTAATAACGACAGCCAACACAGCTTTATAGCCCCTTCCTCGGTCAGACCTGCCTATTCTTCATGAGAACACAATACAGCCAGTACTTCAACTATGTGTAAAGAAATTGCACCTACCCTAAAGCATTTCTCAACTTTCAGATAAAATTCATGGGATGGGTAATGGTAATTTCTACTAAACTTACAATAAAATCAAATTCCCTTATTTTTGAGCACGAGTTGGGGATTAGGGGGAGGTTAGCCTAAGAAAAAAAAAAACTAATTAGTAATACACCATCCCATAAGAGCATTTAGTTAGTTAAATCTGAGACCTTCACTAACCCAGCTAAGCAACTCTCCCACTGTCATACATTCGGTAGTCTTGACTCAATTCTTCCCTTTTCCAGCCAAAATTTGTCAACTTTGTCTTGTTACTGGGAGGCCTTTCAGTAGTGTCTATGAGTCCATTTTCATTTTTTACTTCAGGAATTTTCTTTTCACATTTTACCACACTGAGATTGATCTACGACTGATGAAAAAGAGTGTCTTTTGAAATTTCTGTGGGTTTTTTTTTTTATTCTGTTTAAAAGGCATCACTCCACATCAAATACATGTGTAATACAGTATTCCAATGCCTCCCATATGGTTTCATAATTAGCCTACTCTACCAGAATGAGCAAAATATATTGCAGGTTCTCAGCTGCTTAAGAATCTGCTGTCATCAGAAGTTAGGCTGGCCTCTGATACCTCCTTTTTACTGGTGCTTATAAATTAAAATTGAAGTTATATTTAAGATCTGATGAGACTTCTGACTATTTGTTTCTTCCACTGAGAGTTTTATTTTCTGAGTTTCCTTTACACTTTTCAGCAAATTGTTCAGAGATTAACAGAGGAAGTTTGGTAAAAGGCGTCAGCTTTCTCCAGTGTCCAAATTCTATATGGCTGCTGCTTACTATGAACCTCCACAGGACACATTTACAACTTGCAAAGATACAGGTCCAGTGCCCCTGTGAACTCACCACAGGGTGGGTCCTTTCAAGAAAATATGTCCAGTCCTGTATTAATTTAATAAACATGGCACTAAAAAAATAAGAAAGGTTTACCTCACAGTGAGAAATTTGACAAATTCTGCATATCTCATTAATCAGGAGATACTGAAAAGCATTCAACAACGGGGAAAAATTTCTGATGCCAGATGGTTCTTGAAGCACAAAACCTAGGAAAAACGAAAGCTGAGAGATGAAGTGAGACAAGTTTCCCCAGAATTAAAACATTTCCTTTCAAATTAGCAGTTGGGAAACCTAGGCATTGGAATCATTTTCCTGGTGGTGAGGGGGAATCTTTACCCTTCCAAGTCTGTACAAAGAGAAAGGAGCAGCCTGGAAGATGCTCACTGTTTCACTCAGTCACCACAACTCCATCACTTACTTCTGCTTATCCCTTAAATGTAATGGATGTCTAGTGATGGCTTTATACAATGCCATTCTCTGTCACCTTTGAGGTGGAACTTTGAGACCCAAGATTTACAGACGGCCCTAAAATACTGACACACAAACAGTTTGCTAGCCAGGCTAAGGTTACAGGTACATTCTGTTACAAGCTTCTTAACCAAAGTCCTGTCTTTATGGAGGAGAAGAAAAAACGTCAAATAAACATTTCTTTTTTTCTTTTCCTCTTCTGAATTACTACAAATTGATTTGAGGCCCGGATCAGAGTTATTATTACTCTAATGCCTTTGAATTTCTGCAGAATTCATTTAAAATATTGCAAATTAACATTGGGGTAGCAAGGTTAAAGAGGGCAGAAGAAAAGAAACTGATTTTGGCAAGTTCCCCTTGCTTTCAGGATGATGAAACAATCCTCTACATGACAGATATGTGCACATGTATCAGTATTCTCCTACAATAGGTCAGGTTCTTCAGTTGCTGCTCTTATCTTCACCTTTATTCCCGATCCACATAAAATTACTTAGGAATACATAAAAATCCAGATGAAAATGATGTTCCTGGCTTTTCACACCAGGGGCAGAACTGACCCTCTCGTAAAACTTTTTCTTGTAATCACAATTTGACTGTTCTTTGTCATATACCAATATCAGCCAGAAGAGCATTTTCCTAGTGCCACTCTAACAGGCTTATGCTTCTGTCAAAATTTCCACTGTAGAAGTAATCACTGGAGTTTATATCTCAGCTCTTTTCCAGTCACACAGGGTTACAGCTGAAATAAAACTTGTCAGCCCACATGCATGTTCTGGGTGTAAAAAGAGAAAAAAAAAAAAAAAGAGGGGTCGGGGAGAAAAAAACCTGGTGGGGATGGAATTAACTGATAAAAATATTTTCTTGCTGTAGAACCCTGGAAAGCATTTTCAGGTAGCTGCAGTTATGCAAGCCATGACAAAACTCCAATGTTTAGCAGTTCTCAAAGTTCAACACAGATGTGTCATCTGCAGTTAAAAACTAACAAACATTAAACAGCACCAGGTCCAAAACCAGCCTCTGGGTTCTGACATTCCTGACAGGCAGATGTGTGTGACTGTGGCTCAAACCCTGCAGCCAGAACCTGCCAGACCACCACAACTGGAACAGGTCAAATCTGCAAGTAAGAATCCAAATACCTGACAATGTGGGAAAAACAAATCTAAGCTCATTGCTAGAATAAATGTTTGTCTTTGTAGAGATATGCAGCAGAAACACCCTTATCATTAAATCTGTTATTCTATCACACAACAAATTTACCCTAATTGAGAATTCCTTTGATACTGGGAATTGTTCTATATGGAAACAATTAAGCTACTAGCTGGAGTAATTTAAGGCAGTCCTGAGACTAATCTCAGCAGCATCAAGGGCTACAAGACTGTTCTTGCTCAAAAGTACATTAAGTCTATTTGACAGATTTGAAAGATTAGCTTACAAACTACTTTTATAAGCACCGAGAGTCTCCAAGAAGAAAAGAGTTAATTATTTGTGCCCGAGTCACTATACTGATAACTGTGTTTTACTAGTGGTAATAGACCACAATAATTTGTGACCTGTCCAAACAGCTTTTTAACAGAAAGAAAGAATGTTAGATGGGACACAAAGCTTCTCTATTGACTTCTGAATCTTTGCTTTCCTCTTACAGCTTCCAAAAGTCTATAGAAACAGCATGGAACGAACCAGGAAAGAGACCACTGTAATGAGTACCATATTTATTTTTTTCTCCAGTATTTAAGCAGATAAATTATGAGAGTTCTCACAGAGAAGAAGGTGTTTTACCCATAAAAGCATCAAAATTGTTCATATTTTACCCAGAAAACAGAGTTCAGCATTCGTTAAAATATAATTTGGCATTAGTTGAGCCCGCTACTGACTTTAAAAATTGCCTAAATAATCAGATGCCATCTAGTAAGTAAATAATGGATTAAAAGTACTGCTTGTTTCCATCTTTTATGACAGCACAATTATGATGGATCCACTTCTATCAGTTTCCTCACTCTCATCTTTAACACTCAGATATTTATTATGCCAGCTCACATTTTCAGCTGCACAGTTGTCCCCAGCCTGTCTCTGATGCCCAGAATCAAGCTCACTCTCGGAGAAGGCAGCAATGAGCAGCTCAAACTGAGCTATGTTTGTGCTTAAAGGGTCAGATGAACTCCTGGGCCTGGAAACGTCTTGGCGTCTCCAGACACAAGTGAACTTTAGTCCAAAAATAACATCCTTCCCTGAGCATTTGGACACTAACCTGTGAAGTCAAGTTGCCATCTCCTAAATAAACACATGGGCAGCCCAAAGCTACCAAGAGAAAGAGGAGAAGTAAAACACTTCAGTCTTGAAGAGGGAGCTGTGCTCTAATTGCCACCCAGCTATTAAGTGATCTTGGTGCCAGATCTTATAGCATCCATATGTTTTCCCACTGTCAAGAGAGTACAGTAATGCCAAACCCCTTTTTAAAAAGTGCTTTGAGAATTACTGATGAAAAAGACAACATAAAAGCAAAATGTTTATTATTATTGCAATTATTTGAAAGTAAATATGGTCCCTTAAGATATATTTGTTCCTGTTCAGGAATTTTAAATTCTTGCTGTCTACTGCCAAATCTATGCCACCTGGGTTTTGTTTATTAAGGAAGAGTAGGTGTAAGAGGATTTAAAATATGGCATTTACCACAATAAATGAGAGGCACATCATAGTGCCTGATTTATAGAGACCTAAATTTCTGATGCTTCTAGGAAACATTAGGGAGGCACAAGAAGGAACTACTTTTAAAAAAGAGAAGCTGTTGGTCAGAAAACAGAGTGCTCTTTGGTTACTAGAAGTCATGCTTACAGCTCTCCTCCTACTGAAGTCCTGCTGCAGCAGAACACGCTCCCCCGAAACACCAACACCCCGCTGGAGCACTGGGAACTCTTCCCAACGGCTCCAAAGAGGCAGCCAGCAATACACTTGTACAAGTTAAGCAGCAAGTGCTTTTTAATGGGAAGATTAACCCTCTTGGACCAATTACTTGCATCATCTCACACAAGAACCCCTTCAGAAACCTTCTGCCTCTCCTAGAGAGCTGCCAAAACCAGCCACTGAATCTGGGGGCCTAAATCAAGATGGGGGGCCTGGCGTACAAATACTCTCAAAACATCCAAAATAAAGATTATTTGACAGTATTTCTTTACAGATTGTGATCGTTTTGTGAACATTTCTGCAAGAAAAAGAACTGGTTTAAATCTATGCCACAAGTCAGGTTCTTTGCCTTCACTGGTCTGCTGTGGTTTAACACAGGCTGGTTTGGGAGTCTAGCTCCATTCACCTTTGCTTCAGAGAAAACTAGGAAAAAATATAATGAATTCAAAAGAGCTATACAGATTTAAAATTACTAAGATGAGAATCTAGACTGTTCGTTTATTTCTATAAGATCAAAGAAGATGAGATGAACGCAATTCCAACGTAGAAATACAGAGAAAGTCTGAAAGGAAATCAATAAGCAGCAAAGAAACCAATAATTCCCAACTTCAGGAAATAAGATGTAAGGAAGGACAGAAAAAAAATCTAAAAGTTGAAGTGAAGAAAACCAACAGCTCAGTTCAACAACGCTTTGTGAAATAACCAGAGAATTTAGCCTAGCTGGATTGTTTAGACAGCAAATCTATTGTTCTGTGCTAGGTTCAGGGTCATTAAATCCCCAAACCGAACGTGACTCAATTATAGCAGCAGATGCATTTCAATTAACTCATTCATTTCTCTTCCTGAACTATTGTTCACAGGAAAGTGAAGATGTTGGTATCCTCCCAGCACACCTCTGTTTCATGCAGTTTAAAAAGTGGCTGAATTACTCAAAGATGAGCCTCAAAATTCTCATGGCCACAAAACCTCCTTATTCACTAAGTTATGATTTCTTAGAATATATCAAAAAGCAGAGCCACTAATTCTAGGTCTTCTTAAACCACATAAGCATACGGAGTGATGAACCTGAAAATTTCAATTTAATCATCGCAGCAGGAAAATAATCTTAATTCCAAATAAGATTCCAAAAGGTATTTCTTTCATTTTCACAAGTGTTTTCCTGCTAAAGGAAGAGACTGTGTTCCTGGAGAACTTTTAACTAAATGTTCCCCCCTCCTACTTTCTCCTCACAGATTAATAGTCATTACAAGGAACAAAAAACTGGGGCATTCAGCAAAACAGCAGCTAGTGCTGCCCAGACAAAGTAAGGCTACATAGAATCTAACAATGGGAATGCAGATAATGCCCAGAGACAATAAAAAACCATTCCCCTCCAAGTCAAATCTCAAGGTTTGCATTATGTAAAGAAACTTGGTCAAAACGAGAACCTGTGTGGCCCCGTGAGCACAGAAGGCTGTGAGTCTGCCCTGCCCAGCTCCTGGCAAGGTCTCTGTGCACAGCACTGGGTGACGTTACCCCGCCTGTCCCACACCCAAAGACAGTCCCCTACCAACAAGTTGTAAAGTGTGAGTCAGTCTCTCCTTACAAAACACATGTCAAAGGGAGCTAAGCTGCAATGGAAACGTCTCCACAAGATTTCTTCTGCTGTAAGATCAGTGCTCTACACAGAACACAAATTTCTATAGGTTTTACAACCAAAAAAAAAAAAAAAATAGGCAAAATCACGTTAAAATGGCACCACACTCAAAATGTTCCAGAGGTTTATGTATTCCTTTGGGGATGGTAAAACATAAACAGTTTGAAAGGGAAGAACACATAGGGTGTGATATCCTCAGGGCTCAGTGCTTATACTACGTAACAGGAAACATCTTGCTTATGCACAGACTGCAGTGGTGAATTAAGTTTATTTTTTACTTATTTTAAAGTGAAGTCTTCAGCTATGCCTCAGCCAAGTCTTGCATGTATGTTTCTGTCTTGGAAGGAAGAGGGAGAACAAGAAAAGAAGCAAGCAAGCACCGAGATGAGAGCCAGGAAACAAAGTATGTCTACCTGCATTTTTGTACTGATGTCATTTTTTCAAGGGTTAATCTTAGCAGCTCACAGGATAAATGCCTCATTTGTGTGGTCTGAATAATTCTCTAGCTACCTCATTAATTGCAGTCAACCCATGGTGACAGCAAAAACGTTGGATCAGAAACTGCATTTGTAAAATTGATTATCATACAGGAAAATTTTAGGGGAAAATGACAAATAAATGCCCTTATAATTGTTGCAGGCAACTACTTTTAATTCTTTGTACCATCATGTGAATCTCTTATCTCAATAAAGACAGTGACTACCCATGGTTGTTGCATCTCCAGCTTTCTCCAAAAGACACCCCAAACCTTTCAAAATCTGTTCAAAATTAAATGTGATTCTAGACACACCTGGTGATCCACATCAGGATGATATAAAAGGGAGGAGTCTCCACATCAACTTCCATATTCTATACGATGGGCTTTCTTAGTGGGTGATTCTTTCATGTCCTGCTAGGACTGCACAGGCACCAGAAGACCTTGGGTTGGAGAGATTGCTGCTGGCTCACCTTCCTGCCATGCTGCCCTGTGAAGAGGGCCCAGCAGACTGAGAGAACTTTCCTCTATAGTTCTCCCACACAAAATGCTTCAAAGATATCTCATCCCCTTGACAGGAGGGCCTTCCATAAGAGCCCAGTAGAGGCACAGGCAAAGTCCTGGCTGAAGGAATAATACCCAAGCTCCCACTGCTTCTCACCTTCTCTAACAAAGTCCTAAGCTGATATTTTCTAGGCAAAGCTATAGATAGCCCACATGGCCTTTGGCCCTTGGCACAACACCTTACAACAGTGGAACTGGCTGTTTCACAGTCCTGTTTGCAGTACAAAGATAGGTGACACATTTCATAGGTGGCACTTTGTCCCTCACGCTCATCCTCCATCCTCCCTCTCATGCCTGAAGGCAGAACTGCAGCTCTCCTACCCATTGCTCATGTGTGTGTCGCATCTCTCCAGAAAACTTGTGTTTCCATTAAACTTCAAGGAACTTAGCAAGTCTTTGAACTCTTCCCACTGCTTTTCCACCCCTTCAGCAGAGCAGAAAAAGCACACATTGTGTTCCACAAAGTTATAAACGGATTCATAAGAGAACTCTTGACTTGACGTGGTAGAAGTGCGCAGACTTAGCAGCATTTTTTTCTTGCGGAAGAAACACACCCCTTCCTAAGATCCCTCAATGAGATTCTGCTGAATGTACAATCGTTTTTCAGGGGAAAAAAATTGGTGTTTTCATTTAAAATGTTACCTTATGGTTCTGAGCTTTTTTTTTTAATTCTGAATTGCAAACACATCACTCCTTTCACAGGAGAAGCTTCTCAGAGCTGTTTTGTGGTGACTTTTGTGAGCCATCAGCAGCACAACATGCTGCTGTAAACCCAGGGCTAGTGCTTTGAGTCCATCTAAAATTACAAATGAAACAGAACTAGAGGATACAGCAATCACAAAATCTACAGATATGATTACCACATGTTTCCAGTGTGTAGGACAAACAGAGGATACAGAACCCAGCATGAACACAGAGCACAGCTATGGCTGTCTCCATCCCATAGCTGTGCTCTCTTCCCATGCTAAAGCTTTACTTATATCCACAGAAATTAAAAAACAAGTCTGTGTTCCATATGGTTAAAAGGCCTCCATATCTAAGGATTTAACTTAGTTTTGGCACAATCTGCTATTGTATTTCAACTGAGGAGAAACAATGCTGCCATTGTAGCAGAAGAAACACCTTGGTCCTGCGACCTGAGAATGTGCATTCCAAAGCTGGTGTTGCACTCCAAGAGATGGGGAGGAGAGTAGACACAACAGTGGAAATGAACACACTCATGAAGTTTCTGCTGCTTTCTGTAGGAAAAGCTGGAACACCAGCCACAAGTACTTCATGAATTTTCTCCTACTGAAGAACTTCTTTTGTTGTTGTTGGGTTTGGGTTGGAATGGGTGGGTTTCAGTTTGGGTTTTTGCAGGCTTTTTTTCAGAAAACAGTGTTCTCATGGTTGTTGCATATTCTGTTTTCTGGGTAATAATCTAATAAGAGCATGCTGAATAGCTGGTTAAAATAGTGCACCCGGCCATCTGCAAACACAGATCATTGCTGAAAATGTCCTGGTGCACATTCAAATATTATTAATGGCACCAGCATGTATCAGAGTTCCCATTTCTCCATCGAGAAGGGGCAGCTCTTGACTGTGGATTCGGAGGGTTTTATTCTCTGAAGAAAAGTACAGAGTTTTTTTTCTAAACAGCATAGAATGAAATGAAAACTAAAGAGACAAAGTGTTGAAATCTACAGAGCAGTAATTCTGGCTTTAGTCACTGACTTGTGACTCACAACCACAGCAGTTAGTGGGAATAAAGCCATATTTTTTGATTCAAATATTTTCCAATTATGCTGCAGCTACATTGACCCCTGTAGAAAGGGATGTGTGAGCACATGGGAAAGAAGAGTCAAAATCCTTGAGACAGCTGCCTTATAAATCAGAATGACTTTTGAAGTGCAGTGTGAATGCACATAAAACTGACACTCGTGTGAAAATGAGAGCACATTCTTATTAGAGAGGAAACACTAGCACTGAGAAAAAGACAAAATCACAGGAAAAAAAAATCACTACAACTTTTTGCATTGGTCTAAGGCTTTAAATTGAGGAGCTGGAGTAGATTTTAGTTAACTGGTTTTGCCATAATCTTTTTTTACTTTTGGTACCTGTTTCTTTTCTAAGCTCTAAATAGGAACAAAGGACCTTAAACAGCAGAGTATTCCCATCCCATTTAAGGGCATTTCCACCCACTTCTGGAAAATGAAGCGATTCACAAAGTTAACAGAAAGGGTGACTAATGCTAAACACCTAAGAGCTCAGAGCCTCAGGGAACTGTCCATCTCTAATTGCTACAAAAACACATTCCTCCATGGGCAAGAGCATGAGAAACAGCATCAATTCCCTTCCAGTTAAGTACTATATGACCAGAGAATAGCTATATTTAAAAGAAAAAAAGTTACATTTTATTATAAAGCACATTCTTAGTTTGTTTTACATGGCATAGACTGTAAAAAAGGATCGCTCACAAATAAATCCTGTGGCTTGCATTTGTAGAATCTCTAAACAGGCAGAATCTCTAAAGCAGAATTAGGTGATTTTTTTTTTTTCTGAAGTAACTAAGAATCAGGTTTCAGAGACACTATGGGTAGACCCTAATGCCTAATGACAGCAATTGATGTCTTGAAGGGGCTCAAAAATACTTACATTAGATGTCTACAGTCAGGAGTGTGAAACACTGGACTTCTAAAAAGCCTGTTTGTGTGCTTTTTTTCAGGTGAGTACATATTTTTTAAATCTGTCCCCAAATTACTAAAACTCCAGGTCCATTTAGAAACAAATGGAACATGATTCTTAGGAAGCCAAGCAGCCTTTTCATCCAATTTTTAAACCAAGGCTTGAACCATTAAAGTTGTTCATGCTCTTCCAACCCTGTAGGCATTTGTGCACTATTTCTTCATGGGCCTGCTTCTACAGTGCAAGCATTTTGAAGTGCAAGCATTCTTTCATATCTAAGCATTTAAATTTTCATGCAGGACTGAAAAGCTGAAAATCTGCATTTAAACACAGTAAATGGAGTATTTCTTTTTAAACTCAACTTTAAAAACCTAAACATCTTTCAGTAAGTGTTATTTAGCCACTTTAACTAGAGGGTCAAGTTATAAATCTGGAACAATTCACTGGTGTAGACTAATTTTGCATCTATAACTGTGTTACAGCATACTTTGCTGACTAAATTGTAATAATAAATTGCAATAAACCGTTCCTTTCAGATACTGACAATCCCAAACCTGAGTTCGCTGAAATCTTACTACACATTTGCATTCACCTTCCACAGTTTAGTTTTTAAAAGTGGATGATAAACAGAAACATACAGCTTGTGTTTCACATCGTTCAGAATGCAGGAGGGAGGCAAGGAAAGAAAACACATGGGTTGTTCTACCTTTGGATAATTACTTTGGAAACACTGAAATCCTGAATGTGTACATACTGTGTAGATACTTGAGTATCTCCTGATACTCGGTTTGGTCTACAGGAGGACAGCTGAGAGGCACCACACTTCCCAGCAAATTCCCCACATCACTGGGACTCTCAGCTGGCTGATCTCTAGGAATGGCTGTTCTTGACTATGTTGCTGCCACAAGGCTACACATCATCGTGTTAAGCTCTTTAATACAATTTCTGGCCACAGGACTCCAGGAGATCAATAGTGCTGCTTCCTAGGCTCTAAACCTGCTTTTAGTGATTTACTGCATCATCAATGGCCAATAAACCAAAATGCTGACGTGTCATCTCTTCCACATGAGATTAGTCTCTCTGTTTTCCTTTCACCCTGTTGAGGAAAAAGCTTTATGAATGGAAAACATGCATTGTAAGTAACTCAACCTGTCAATCTCAAAGCAGATAAAAAACACAAAGGACACTCATTCCGTATGAAATGTATGTATGCCCCTTACATTAAGAACTTCAAACACCAACAGGCGTGGGTGTAACTCAACATCCCACGGCCCATCCCATCAGTCCCACCTTCTGACTGGGTGGTGATCACAGGCCACATTATTCTGTGTGTAGAAGGATGAGAAATAAAATTTTAAAAACCCTGAATAATACCAAACGTACATACACTACATTGCCTTAGAACTCAGTCTCACTTCTGCATTTGTACATAACATAGAAATATGATAATTTTTAATATTAACTTTAGGAAGTGAAAAACATCACAAGATATAATTTGTAAAAAAAAAAAAAGAAAGTGTTCCTTCTATGTAGTCATACATCCCCTAATTATTTTAGCAGAATTCAGCTGAGAGAATGTAAAGCCTGTATGACATGAAAATACTTTTGGGACATAAAACTCCCTGCAGAATTTAACCTAATCAGCTAACCAGGCAAGAGTCTGACAAACAGGTTTGCTTTTAAAAAGCAGGGATGGGAAGTGTGGAAAAAAGCCATTTTCTACCATTCCTGTTCTGCCTGCAGTGCTATTCTGCAGAGGCGGCAGTGACAAGCAGGTCTGATGACACTTTACATGATAACACTTAAACCCAGGGAAGACCATCATTCAGAGCCCCTGTACAACCTGTTTGTTCTTTACAAGCATTTATCCAATAATATGTGAGTAGCTTTTAACAATGTGGTAGGAACATACTCACTCCTTCTAACGAGGATGCACTTTGCTCTGCCGAGGGTCAGCTGTAAAGCTTGTTCTGGTGCCTGTGGCAGCTGCCCAGTATCAACAATCTTTCAGGGTGGCTTATTTTGATTATCACAAAATCACTTCAGAAAAGGCTTATATGTAACAAAAACCAACAAACAAAAAGTCCTGGCAGGAAAATAAGTATCCTTGCAGAAGCACGAGTGGGTATAATGGAATCACTCCATAGACAGCAGGTAGATGAGGTCTGAGCTTCTTATACTGTTCTCATAAGGCCAGAGCTTTGCTTGGATAAATGACACAGGCAGGGAGGGGAAACAGAATATCCCACTGAAAGACAATAAAAGTAACCCCAATGTCCTGACTGTACCTGCGGCTGCTGGAGGATTTCACTCACTCAGAGAAGCTGAGACACTGTGGTGCATCTTGGACAAGTCTGTGCCAGTTTGCTTTGTTTCTACTAAAGATGATTTTTCATCCCTACAGCACATTTCTGCCTTTGCAGGCTCTTCTGCAGAGACTGCAAGAAATAAGGAATGTTCCCCCAAGTTTTCTGGAAATGGGGAAGTTACTTATCCCTGCTTAGAGAGTAAGTTAAACACTTTCCCTTAATCTTAAACAAAAACTAAGGATTGAATTTTTCCGCTATGGTAAACCTGGCTTTATTCTGCTCCCACTGGAGAAGTTTATTTCATTGTGTTTACACAAGGCTTAGTATAAATAAATACCTTTAAAATCCAGCCCCCTGATTAGTATAGACATGAAAAGAAATGTGGAAAATGGAAGTCATCTACGGAAGCAATACATGGGAATCAATAATGCCAACCAGTATTTATGGATCTCATTATCTCAACATGTGCTTTTTAGGATCATTTTAAATTACTATTAAAAATAGCCATAGGTACATTTAAAATTAATATTTTAGAGTTCAAATGGTCTGCATTTGCCAGTGCAGATATGCATTTGTTATATAGCTCTATTAACTAAAGGAACAAAAGGTATTGCAGAACATAATAGCATTCTGCGGAAGAAGAGATTTCTACAGGAAAATGATTCAATTATTCTAAATCAATTATTACAGGAACAGCTTCATAGCTCTATATCAATCTCCTTATGTGTTTCTAATTCTTTTGTCTGCTACCTGTGGATATTTAATTGGAACTAATGCAGAAAAATATATCCCAGTAGGAACAGGATTCAAATAGTTTGGATCATTTTTCTTGCTCTAACTTCTCTTTGTGAGACACACATGAGGGACAAGTCAAAACCATCACTTTGCAAGCAGCAGCAGTCAGCAGCAAGTTTTAAACACAGCTCCAGGCTCCTCTGTGCGGGACAGCTGGAGTGGCCATGGACATCATCACCCTGTGGAAGAAACCCACACTAAGAGTAGCACCAAGCATAGCATTGTTGTGCCCAACAAATCCGACAGCCATTATTTGATCAAGAGTCTTCAAAAAGAATAGCAAAGCCCTTTGCGAAAGCAAAGCAGACTGTTCAACCCCGACAGCAAGAGAAGTAAGGGCATTTTTCTTCAGGAGCAGAGATGCAGACCATATGAGTAAGAGGCGTGAGGGACACCTCAGACATCAGAGTAGTTCTGCCTCTGAAGCCAGCTTTGCAGGTGCCTGTCAGACTCATCAGCCACGGGGACACAACACGTTAATACCAAGTCTGTACTGAGACAAACGAGGCCCTACCGTGTCTGATAAGCATCTGCTGACGGACCACAAGAAGAGCACAACAGTGAGCACTTCCTCTTTCTTTTATCAGAAGAGATTGTCTCCATGCCTCTCCCAGACCCTCCACTTCTCTGGAAGCATCAAAGGAGTTATGAAATTAATTGCAGCGACAGCTGCTGCTTGGCTGAAAACATACCAAGGTCCTGCTGTACCTACCAGCCACATACAGCATGTGGGGCAGGGAAAAGAAAATGAAGGGGAAAAAGCTCCATACAGCACCAGCTTATTCACTTCCATTTCTCTAAAGAGATCAAATTTTGTTCCTGTTGGTCCTTCCATCAGTCTCAAGGGTTGAAAAAGAGGCCTTGATATACCTCTGGCAGCCCTCGTGATGAAAAGGCTTCCTGAAATCCCTCTCAGATTTAAGGCATCTCCAGAGGGCTGTGCAGCAGCAGTTACAAGTGGCTAAGAAAAGAAACAGGGAAAGAAAAAGGAAAGAAAAGGAGGAAAAGGAAGCACTAAGGAGACAAAGAAGCAGTTGAAACAAAGATAATGTTAATCATTTGCATGCTATGCTGGAAAATCTCAATCTTACTCTGATGTCCTGAGGTAAGAACAAAAAATAAAAAGGAATGTCTTAGGTTGCCTCATTAGCATAACTGGTAACACTGAAAAAAATCCTGTGAGGAGGGGGAGAACTAGACACCAATATGTCTCAGGCTGTGTCAACGCAAAAAATATTAGAAATGACTAGTTACCTCTAACAGAGTATTTTTAGCGGTCTCATTTGCCTTCTAAAGGGGCAGCTGACACTTAAAAACTAGCATCCCCAATGGAATCAACAGGGTTGCAATGAGAGACTTTAAATGGAGATTGTGATAAAAGGAGAGACTGGCATTTCTACTATCAACAGAGCCTTGATATTTTCCAGCCTGCAGCCCCCAGTGCCCTGGTGAGCTGAACACTGAGCTACTGCCACATGTACGGCTGTCTGCTGGCACTGGTGGCTACATCCAGTACACACACTTCCAGCCTATTTATTTTAATTTATGCTAAAACACTTATTCTCAGAAAAACAAACTTAACAACTTCATTCGCACCACACTGGAGGAACGCAAACTTCCACGAATCTAAAAGATACCATGCTGGTGATCATATTAATGAAGTTATGAAATATTTCATTAGCACATCTTGGAGTATGAATAATTTCTCACAGAATTTCACTTGGCAGCCTCCTTCTCCCATGTGGCCGATCAAGATAGCGCGTTATCTTTTAACTTCTAGAAAATGGGACTTGCTAAGGATGATTGAAAGGCCAGAGTTGTTTATTCTAGAGGAGAGGGTGAGGGGGCTGAGCGACAATAACCTCCAAGTGTGCAAAGGGCTGGTGAACAGAAGGGAATGTGCTGCTTCCCATGTGTTCTGTATATGAAACAGTAAGGAAAAGGATTAGACATCAGGCAAAGATTTCTAAACACAAGGACAGAACAGCACGTTGCTGCAGAAGTTTTCGGAGACTCCATCATGGGTAATCTTTAAACATAGCTTAGACAAACAACTGAAGCAGTGCACAGCTCGGTGGAACCCTCCCTGGGCTGCACTGTTTCCTAAGTTCCCATCTTTTCATCAATATTCCTGTAGAATTCATACAACTTTGTCACATATGGCAAGAAATAGCAGTAAGCAATTTGTATTTAATGGATTACATAGCATGAAGAAGCTGGAAACGCAAAAAGAAGAGAAATGCAGTCTTGTAAAGATACAGAACCCCTCTGTGCCAGCAGGAAGTTCAGAGACTGCATTTCTGTGTACACAAATACATTCTTCAATGGGTATGATTGCAGTGTTGTTCTCCCCTTCTAGGCCATCACTAAAACAGGAATTGCAGTCACTTCTCTTTCAGCCCGGTTGCTCTTCCCATCCATATCACACATTCATCACCAGCTTCTCCACTGCCTTATCACAGCCTGATTCAAGCAGTGCACAAAACCCTTTAGTGTTACCCTGCTGGTACCCAAAGCATGGTGCTGAACAACATGGTGATAGTATGGCTCATTTTGCTTCAAAGTATCTGTTAAGAGTTGCAAAACTCTTAGGTATGTATGCATAACCACAGTCCTTATTTCCCTTTTGAACCAGTCCAGGTTTGCATTAATTCTCCTAAAAAAACTTCATTAACAAGAGGAGAAGGAGAAGAGTCTGTGTACAAACTATAATATTTCTTAGAAAACTTTCCTCTCTTCAGCACAAGAATGAGTGGAAAATCCAGTCAGTTCCAGCCCACATCTTTATCTGACCCTACAGTCTTGTTTAACCTGAGTTATTGGAAAGAAATCCAGATCAGAGCATAAAAGCTAACCAGGGATGTGTTCACGACCTCACAACTAAACTGTACAAATAATTGCAATTGGCACCACATATCCTACCCATTAGAAGGAGAAAAATTACCTTTTGACTCTTTGGAGTCCATAAGAAAGTCAAATACCAGAAGCCAGCAGCTTCCAATGGGACAGGCAGGCATCATCTTGCTGTGTCCTTTCTTCTCTCCTCTGGCTATGAAGTTTTAATGTGCAACCTCATTTAATCATCACCTTTGTCTCCTCTGCATAAGGGAATGTCACGAACAGCTTTTATTACTGCAAATTTATTTCCCTCTTGATAAGCTCCCAGCCAAGAGGCAAATCAACAATCTGAGTTTGATTTCCCTTCTTCACCCCAGACTAATAGTACTATTACTACAGCCAGGTCCACACCTCTATTAAAATTAAATCTACCCCTGTGCCCAGTAAGTGCCTCCAGCAGGACAAAATAAATCTAGGTAACTATGAGTAACGAAATCATGCTGCAAAAAAATTGAAAATGCCTGTCAGTCCACATGAACAAGTGGTCTCTCTTTTGAACCCAATTCATATACAGCCCATAGCCACAAGGATTGGTTTTGGCTCCCCTTCAAACCTACCTCAGCAGCAAAACAGACTATAATATTTCTGCACCCAGGAAAGCATTTTAAAGTCATTTCTAACCTTCAAACCACAGTTCAGAGATGTTGTCTGACCTAACTCATTTCCTACAGCTTGGCAAGTTTGAGATGTTCAATGCACCGAGCCCAACACTCAGAGCTGCTGTGGCACCCATCCATCCAACCTCCCTGCTATCAGAAGCAGCACCCCTTGTACAGGCAGAGGAGAATCCTGACCACATCCACACTGCTCTCACTGATTGCTGGTTAACAGCCAGGAATAGCTCAGTTGCACAGGCAAACTGCTACAAGCGAGAGGAAAAATACCGAGCTTTCTAACCTCATTTGACAGGTCCTAAATAAAATGTAACCTTTTCCACTGCTACAAAGGAGTTGATGTGAAATAGTTTAAATATCCCCTATAATTGCAAATGTTATTCTAACTAGAAAATTCACTATAAAGTCACTCATGACTTTATGCCATGCCATTGTAATAATTTTTACTACAGTGCTCATGTAAACATATACAGAGAGAAAATATAGCTCCTTTTATTTTACATTTAAAATGTGTCTTACTAGTAAGTTTCCACACCAAGATGAGGAATGTTCATTTTCCTGGAAAACATGAGGTTAATCCAGCTCTAGAACAGAACACAAAAGAAGAGGAGAAAACAGAAGAGGAAAACAGCCCTCCATGACATGCAACTACATGGTGTGAATAAGTGAGATCTGGGTTACTTAAAACAGCACAGTACTGCCACTGACGCATTCACAAATCATGAGCCAGATCCCTAGGAATTCCAAACATGGCTTAAGAACCATGAATTTCACAAAATTAAAATAGTGTGGATTTCCTGTTATTTCCCTATGTGTACTTAAGCCATCGGGATCACATTTCAAGCTACATTTCCCTTGTGGCACTCTCGGCTAAAAAAGATTTCTCCTTTATTTCACTCTCACACTGCAAGTGAGATATTTCTGCCCTCACTCTCAGGGCTGGCACCATGGCACAGATGTGTTTGAGAAGTGGAGGCTTGGGAGAAGACACCTCTGCTTAGGATTTGACCATGTGACTCACCTCCGACATTTGCAAAAAAGCCAAAATAATGAATGAAACAAAAAATGAGTGTTGAGGGAGTAAATCCTTACAAGAACAATCAAGCTTCTTGGTCCTCTGCCTTCGTGTTTCAGCATGAGTTTAAACTGTGTGAAATTACTGCAGTACAATGGGTAGAACTGGTGAAATAAACAACTGTGCCAGAGATAGCAACAGAGGTTTTACAGAGTCCCCAGGTGGTACCAGCTAAGTCCTAGAAAATTCACTCTGCCTTGTATCATAATAGGTTTCCTGGGAAAGATGTTACAAAGACCCCCAGAGGAAACACCACGTGCGTCTGCTCTGCTGCTACCTCTTTGTTCCAAGCACTCACACACAAGTAGTTTAATGGCAAAGAAGAGGTTAAGAAACAGCATAACTAAAGCCCCAAAATTATTTCCATGAAACTCAATTTTTCTTAGTTAGTAAGAAAATAAACTCTTAATCAAAACCAGCATGCTTGTGCTTTTAATTATATCCCCTAACTGTGAGAAGAGCAATTTAGCATCATGGAATACAATATTAGACTGACCTTCAGAATCAAAATTATATTAAAATGTTATCAATTTTCAAAGACTGATTAAGGAGCATTGAGAAGGTGCTCCTTAGGAGCGTAAATAAATCTTCTTGCCTCTTAAAGGAGGCCAGCGACTCCCAAGGTGCACAGACTTTATCCCCTCACTCACCTCAGAGTCTCTGCGTTTGTCCCCTGCCCTTGCCTTAGCCCTGCCCGCTCCACTCCCACTGATGGGCCCCAGTCCGAGCTCCGGCAGGTTCCTTGGCTCTCCATTTCCAGCTGCTCGCAGCCCTTCCTCCTCTCTCCAGCAACAATTGCACAGAAGCCCACACAGGCAGCCCTTCTCCTCCTGTCCCAGGGCAGCAGACACAGAACACCCACAGAAAATTGGCTGTGAGCCACCAAACCCCGCGTACTCCCTGTCACTTTCATCAGTACGTGCCACAGATGGAATGACAGCACAAAGCTGGTCAGAATTGGACACCTGGCTCACAGCAGCTCTGCTGGCTCCTTAGGGACAGGGAACTGCATCACCCTGCCTGTTTCACTCAGGAAAATGAACTTTGGGATGTTTAGTGGTCATGAGCACGGGAAAAAGCGCCTTACTGCCATAAAGGAAGTGGTATTGTCCCTTTATTATGGGGGAAAACCCAATGCATGAGAGCTAAACCAAAGAGCCTGCACATTTCATGTACCTAAATCCAAAAACCTACATATTTCATGCACCTAAAGCTCACCAGTGACCCTTGAAGTTGTAAAAGAACCAGCCTGAATAAGAATCAGTGCTGATATTTGCATCAGGAGCTCCAACCCGCTTCTGAATCTGTTTCTAACATCTCCCAAATAATGACATCAGCTGTGTGGGACATCACTTATGCTTTTCTCAACATCTTGAAATCTCATTTCTATAATGAAATTATCAAGAAATGACATGTCTACTGAGATAGTGCCTTCTTCATCAGCGAAGTGCTGATCAGAATTTTTAATTGATTAAATACTTGCACTTGACTACTGTACTTCAATCCAGCCTTCAGAGATGATACTTGGTTAAAATCAGACATATTCTGTATACTTTCAAAATACAACCAGGTATAACGTAAGGCCTGGTGCTGACAACTCAAAAGAAACAAGCGCAGGCACTAAGTAACGGCTAGAACAGACAAGCAGCAAAAATATTTTGGGATGGAGAAAATGGTTGGATTTCTCCGGGGCAGTTCCACCTCCTGGAGTCATTATCACATATGGACATTCCTGTAACACTGAGTGCCTGGTGTTTTCATATTCTGTGAGCACTTTATTTACCTGACGCCTACGATAATAACCAATATCACCACCAGCCTGATACACAGCTTTGAATTCTGTCTTTCCTTTTCCCAGACCTGTTACAAGAGACTCTGAATGAGGTATCAACAGGCACAACGAGATGGCACAGCTCACAGAAAGTACCTCTCGAAGAGGTGATGGCATTTCTGCTGTGCCAGACCACACCAAATTAAACCCATCATCTCTTCAAAGCTGCACCCCAAGGAGCAGGCACATTGCCACTCCAGCAGATGGGCCAGGACTGCACACAGCCAAGACACATTGCTGTGTGCATTAAATGTTTGTTAAGGGCAAGGCTCCTAACCTGAGATAATGAATTAGCTATCCAGGATGCTCTGTCCATATGCAAAAGGTATCAAGCAGGCCTGTAACAGCTTAGGTTTTAAAAACGAGACCTCATAGCTTCTATAAGAAGCAAAGAGGCTGAACCCATCATGGCAAAAAAGCCCTCTGAAGACACTTTTCTAACATCCCCATTCCCCTTAAGCTGCAAGAAGCCAGAGATATTTGAGGAACATAGAAAAAGTCCTAAAGCCAGATCCACTTAGTCCAGAGAACAGTGATATAAAAGCACTCAGTGAATAAATTCAGTCACCTGGTGAAATAAATAAGACTTATTTTCTTTTTTCCTCAAGACATTTATTTTCCCTTTATCTCAGTTGAGCAAAACCCCTTCCTTTAATCAGTGATTACAGTCTATTTACACAAGACATTCTGAAGCAGGCAGACATAATTACACAAACAAAATGTGAGGAGTCCATTCCAAGGAAAATGCGATTCTCCATCTACTTATGGGAACTTAGGGTCACACACTGCTGGCCTGATTGTGCACCCAGCTGCTTTAACCCATGTAAACTGCTCCACAAACCTAAGTCTGACAGTTCCCTACTGCTCATCTTAATTTTTTTTTAAGAAGGACTTCAGGTGTTTGTTTTCCTCTTCCTTGAATTTCCATTTGTTTAGTTCCTCTGATCCCATCACTTTGGTTGTGGTAACTGTACTGCATTTAGAGAGCCTAAACACAAGACTCATCAGACCATTCCTCTTGTATGGACTTGATGCCTGTGTACCTGAATACTCTCCAGCTGCTGAATTGTTCAAAGGATTTGTGACAGTAGGTATGTTTCAGTGTGTGCCTAGAAGCATTAGGGGAAAAAAACCCAATATATTATTTACAAACAAAGCACCCATGTTTTTCCTCACAATTATCAAGATTCTACTAATGGCAGTGCTGATGTTGACTAAATTAGTACGATCTATCAAATGGCAGTGTTACAAACATGAAAGCTCCCCAGGCACTATATTTAGGCTCAGCAAGCATCAGATTGTGATCAGCAAAAGTCTCCAAACCTCATCACAGTGCAAACATTGACTGTACCCCATTCCAGATGGTATTAATATTTTCTGGAGGCCTGCTGCTGCCAGTCAAGCCAAAGCTATTCTCTGCAGTGGCTCAATCAGCTGACATGATATGGCTGCAGATGTTCCAAAAGAGCTGTTGTTTTAAAAAGAACTAACTTTGGGAAAGTTACAGATGTTTTTCACCTTACTTTTAAACAGCTCTTGACTATAGAGCCCATTGTGTGTTCTTGTGGTCAGTGACCAGTTATGCTGCATGGGAAATATCTCACCCCAAAAGAATAAAAGCTAATTTGCACCAAGCAAAACAAATTTTAGGTAGTCCCAAATTTACCCATCCAGCCTATTCCATTCCTAGATATAACAGCAAAAGGGATGGCCAAGGAACCAAAAAAATATTTGCTGAACCTTTGGAACTCCCAAACCACAATAAAGACCTCAAGGCAGTTCTCTTTACTGCATGATTGCTGATTGAAAGCTGTGCTCAGACTTCACTGCTCCTCTCTGCAAAACACTCTGTAGCTTTCAGCTGGCAGGGCTAGAATCCCTTTTTTGGACTTGAGAACATGCAAGGATGACCTGCTTAGCATTGTACCCAAAGTCTCCAATTCCTTTGGTTGCCCTGGACACTTCAGGAGCAGACTTCCCAACCAGGATCTGCAGTCTGACAGGGTTTATGACCAGAAACTCTGGTCACACTGTCCTGCCTGCCCCATATCACTAGATGTGGAGGAAATCGTGGAACAAGCCACATGTGGAAAAGATTACTTGCATTATGGAAAAAAAAAAAACCACCACACACATCAGAGTTGCATCTTTGGCTAGTAGAAACTAATGTAATTCCATTAACTGGGGATTTTACCCTCCAGGAGGATCTATAACTCTAAAAACTTTCACCAAGTAACACCTCACCACAGACAGTGACAATTCTCACACATGCCTGTCACTATCTTTCAATAAGAAGGCAATAAAAAGCAGAAGAGCTGGAAACATTGAGGGACTGAAACTGAAGGAGACTGAATGGGTTTTTTTTTTCTTTAAACAATGAAAAAGATTGAGTTTTAACTTAAAAAAAATCTTTTTATTTATAAAAGTTGGAAGGTTGGATGCAGCCTGAACTTCGTCCATACCCTAGCACTACCCCTATGGGACAGTGGTATTTGTCTAGGTGCTTTCAGGTGTGTGATTTAAGAATCCAGGTCAGGCACCCCGCTTCACTGTGCACTCAAGGGGGACAGGCAGGTGCTTCTGGAGACCAGGTCAGAGCAGCTGAATTATTATCTCTGAAGTGATAAGGGTTCTGGAGACTTCCTTTGCTTCCTCCAGCATTCTGAGAGTGAAACTTCCCTGCATAAGGGGCAAACACCTGTCCTTCCTCTACCGCTTATTCTAAGACTCTTGAAGAAAGAAAAACTGACTGGCTGCCCCAAGCACCCTGCCACTTTCAAGCACTCTAAGGAGCCTCACACGGGCTGCTGATACTGGGATATTGGAAAGCAACTCACAGCAATCAGCAAAGACTCAAAGAATACCTCAACCTATCTCTACTGCAGCTTTTGCCAAGCTTCATCCGGTATAACATTTTTGAAGATGTGCTCCGATATCAGTAGCAGAGAGAAAACACAAAATGTTATTACTGATCACTACTATTTATTTCTTGTAGGCAGTAATTTGAGAAAAGCTGCTAACATGCAGTCATTACACACAATTTTTAGACTTTAGTTTAATTCATGAAAGATAACAGGATCCAGGAAGGAAGAACTTAGACCACAAGTCACTGTCTACAACAGGTGGCAGAAAAGGTGTCAAGATACCCTCTCACCTCAGGCAGAACAGGCAGATTTCCTCACCACTTTGGCAGAGCACAATGGAAGAATAGAGACATAAAATTAATTCGAGTTTCTTTGTAAGGTTAAAGGTACAAAAATTCATGAACACAGCATTTCAACTTTGATGGTGAAACAGTCTGGCTGAAAGGCTCCCAATAATTAAGATGGCTGGCCATCCATCTATAACCCATTTTAGACTTAGTACACTTCTCACAATCCTTTTGGTCTCGTCGGTCAGGCAAAACAGGTTTGAATACTGGCAGTATTTTCCCCTCAATGGAACAATGAAGACACAGCAGAATTCGTGTTGGACATCAGCCAGAGAAATTACCAGGATGAGGTACAAGTGTTTTGTGAAAAGACAAGAAGTATCTTATTTCCCTCCAAGACTATTGCATATCAGTCTAAAAAGTTACAGAATTAGGGCTTAGCTGTAGAGCAATCCAAATGAAACACATGATGCAGCTGGTTTTGTGATTCCACTTCTTGGCCAGAAGCTTTTTTTGCAAAATCAGCCATTTCTTGATAATTAAAAATCTTCAGCCAGTCATAGCAAAAATCAGATAATCCAGGTGCTTGACATTCCTGCAGGATTTCTTCTAAACCTTAGCAAAATACAATAAACTAACACTTTTTTTCCTACCACAACTCATTGTAGACCTGTCTTCCAAAAGGAACTTATTATTACTAGAGCTTAAGTTTGTCAGCAGCTGCATATTAAAAAATGCCTGTGTTAGAGACAAAATGTTTTCCATCTCTTATTCCCATCTGCACTGAAAGTGAAGGCTCTTCCAGCGGAGCAGAAGTCAGTGATTGGATGTGGTCTCCCCAGTCTTTGTGACTAGACCAGGGGAATGCACAAGCTGTTCTGACAAGTTCTATGCTGAAAGAAGGATTTAGCTTCTATATATTAGGTATTTTATTTGCAGATGGGGGTCACAGGTAATGAGCTGTCCTCTCTTTCCAACACTCTTCTGATTTAAGCTTTTCACATGAAGGAGCCAACGTATGTGTTGCACATATCCCCTGTGCTCATCCATGTCAGGAAGAAAGATACGCTCTGAACCAAAATGAATTTTCTTGAAAAATAAAGAAACATTTCCTAGGAACCTGAAGGTTCCATGGTCCTGTCTATTCCTCTCTTTTTCCACTCCTCTTTTTCTCTTCCTTTCTTTTCTAGCTTGCTCCCCCTCTTTTTTTGCCGCGCCCTGTTTGCCCTTGTGCGGGCACGAACACGTTTAAGAAGGAAGAGATCACTTGCATCCTCACAGCAAACCAGCCATAATCAGACACTGTTGCAATAGCAACATAAATCCTCAGAAGCCAAAATTAGTATAGCTCAGTCACCCAGAGCACACTGACCACAGCCAGCAGTGACTGAGGGTTTGTGGCAGGGGCAGCACATGGGCAGGCAGCAGGTCTGAGGTGGAAGGAGCCCACACACTCCCACGAGAAGACAAGGTTACCAGAAGGGTTGCTGTGCTCACTCCAGTGACACCAACCCCTGCCAGTCTTGCACCCTTCCCACCCACATGCTCAGTTTGCTCTCAAAACCCTCCTGAGTACATACAATCTGCCAAAACCCTCCTGAGTACATACAATCTGCCAAAACCCTCCTGAGTACATACAATCTGCACCTCTTCCTGTCACAAATTCAGGCTTCAAAAATTAAACAGATTCAATCCTACTTCAAGAATTAAAACCCTTCCAGTAGGGTTCCCTCATTTTTGTCTTTATATTACCATGCACGCTTCTGAGTTGTTTGCAACTTAATTAATCCTAAATAGGCTGTCAAGTTCTCACATCTCTAACAGAAAATGTGTATTGCTTAAAGCAAAAGAGAGGTGGGGGGCAGGGTGGGAGCAAAGACTGACATACCTACTCTGAAAAATTCTTTGCCTCCTATTACTTACCTGCCAGAGCTAAGCTGTTGGGGCTTTGTGTTTCCTATTGTATTTGATGACTTCCCTAACACCTAAAGCACTCAAAGGAATGCAGCTCAGGGCTGTTTCAGGTGTTATTTATGTCACCAGCTATTCTAGGGAAATCAGAGGAGCATGAGGCCCTGAACTCAGGTCTTGCAAGGCAAGAAATTTTCAGTTCTCTCAAATAACAGTAACCTCAAAGGACTTAGAGATCTATTGTTCAAGTCAGCAGGAGTTTTGACACTGAATTTTTTGAGAACACGCCAAGGTCCTAGGAAGTACTTAATTAACATCTCTCCAGGAAATCTGAAAATTTCCTTTCTCATGAATTTTAACAGAAGTTTGTTGAATGATTCTCGGATTTCATGTCTGCATATGGGGTATTCTCCAGTCTTTGGCAAGACCAGGCCTCCACTGCCATTGCTTTTCATTTTTGGCCAGACATTTGTCTTTGTAAGCCTGGGAGAGCTGTGTTTGGGAGTAAATATTGCGAGAGTAGCAAATTCTCTAAAGAGAAAGCTTCACTGAATAACTAGAAACAGCATTTTGTACTGTAGCTTTTTTTTCATAAATTAAGAATTAGGGCTTGGAAACCTGAATTGGAAGTGTTTGAACTCGGATTTTCCCACCTCTCTTTTAGTCCCAGGCACTATTCTTGCTTGGTTTATGTTTTCTTTGGGTAAAACACTGGCCTCACTAAACTCAGTGGGAGCATTGCCATTTATTTCAGCAAGGCCAGCACTTCCTCTCCAGTCTCTTGGAAGCTTCTGTGGGGTACATGCAAGCTCGCCTCGAACAGCAATTATCTGTATTTCTCTCTTTCTGTAAATTGTTTTGTCTTCCCAGCAGTACTGAAATGACAAATGTGTTTCTGCTTTGTGTCTCTCTTTAAGCTGTATGAGGACCTTCATAAATAACCAACGGATGCAGTGCTGCAGGAAACTCTCGTGAACTTCTGGTGAAATAGAAGGCATGCCTTGAAACAGCACTAAACAAACCATCGAGTCCTTCCAACAGCCACATCAACTGGAAAACAGCCTTTTTTCCAGACCACCTGGGAAATAGATGAATTTTCCTTCCCACCCATGGTCAGCTACTCTCTTTCACGGCAGCAAAGGTTTTTAAAGGGAGAACCTGGATCAGAGGCTCCGAGGCCACGGAGCAGATGCAGCCACGCCAGAGACTCTGGCAGAGAGACTCCACACACAACCCCATGGAACCAGCCTCCACTTCCAGGGAGCTAAAAGCCTGTTTTGCTGGTTGAACCCAGAAAATAGAAAAGCCTGAGACTGAAATGGACTAAGTTGTGGACATGGCTGGTTCAGCACAGCTCACCAGGCACACAGCTGATGCCGTTACAATCTGCCACAAGGCTGACTCACAGTGGAAAACAGTTGCTCTATCCAAAGCAGCAGGATAGCTGTGTCACATCTCACTTATCTAGGTGGCAGGGGAAAAAAAAAAGTCTACAATGACTTTTGTTGAGTTCTGGTATTTACTGTGTCATCCATCCAAAAACACCTTTACCAGAAGCCACACTTGACTCAGTCACCCCAAAAACAGGGTAAACACTGAGCTTCCAATTTCGTTTGTCTCATTCTCAGCCACAGTGACCATCTATTCACACTGCCAAGTCACAGTATGTTTGTAGCACGTGATTTCTCCCTACTGAAAAGGGGAATACACAGCCCCTTATTTTTACAAGCAATTACCTTATTCAGTGGCATTTTCATAGGGCCTAGTGCATTTAAAGAGTAAAAATTCAGCAGTATTTAAAAAACAAAAGACATGGAACTAAAACAGTACTATTTTGCAACTCTTCTGTCTCTTCACACTGTTCATCAGGCCTGATGCCTGCTCTCCAAGTAGAGCTTACTGAGTCCAAGCAGACTATAGCAGGTGTACAAAATGCAACTCGTGTTTTACATTTAACTCCAAGCAGAGGTTGAGTCTCAGGTCAAATGATCCCATACTACGGAGAGCTTGGTGGGAATTTTGCCAGAGAGATTTACTCACTGAAAGTCCTGTTGAGCAAACAGACCAGAAAGGGAGTAAGGGTAAGATAACAAATTTCTTTTACACGATGAAGCTCAGTATGTACTTGCATCATTCATTCCCTACTCAAGAAAGATATATTTGGATGCCCTCTTAGGAAAAAATGCTTCTCCTTGAATTTTGCAAAAGGACTAGGTACTAACCTCCTCCCAGGAGCAACAGGCAGGAACTTGATCACTACCTTAACCCCTCTGAAGTCAGCCTAAATCAGAAATGAGCCCGAGTCAACCAAAACAGTACAGTAATTATTTTGCAACATTTCCTGTCAAAGTCCTCAACAAAATGCCTTCCCTTACCTAGTCACTAGCTGTTCCCTAGAGCTACTCCCCCTTCTAAATAATTTTTTAAAATATTTGAGGGAATTTGTGTCTCTCAAACACGGAAAAAGACAAGACATTTGCAAATATTAAAGCAACAGGTTCCCACATAGCTATTTTGGGGGTGCTTTTGAACAGCAGTCAATAGCAAGAGTCAGAAGCAGCACAAGGAAATTGTGCTGTCACTGCAAGAAGCATCTGAAATGGCCCTCCAAGTCTCACTGCCTTGGATTTGTTTTTATGCAGTCCTATCTAGAACAGAGATGTACATTTATTATTTCAGCTATTTAATATATGACACTTTTTCTACCAAATTCATGCTCGGAGACTCATTCACAAGCTGAAGCTTCCTTAGAAGGACCACACTGTCACTGAAATACCTACTGAATCAATAAAAATACGCCTGGCTTATATACTGCAAGTTTAGTGAAACCACAGAATTCAGTAATTCAGATATTCCATGGACTAGTGCAGAAATATGATGCTTAATTTGTTGGACTGGGAGCTTTCTCATGTACCTGAGTAAAAATTTGGGTTGAGCTACGTGTATTCAATCATCTGACTGAAATCTAGTTGGAGACAATGGAATTTAATGAATTTCATGTTTGTTTTCTCCTTCCACATACAGCACCTGCATACTCAATCTTTTCTGTGTTAATTCAGCATCTAGAGAGGTTAGACATCTGCTGGGAAGCAGAAGCTCATAATGCTCTGGCATAAAAGATCAACATTTGAGCAATGACATTTAGTTTTAGAAGCAGAGAATTAGAAAGGTTTTCCTACCCCCTCTGGAAAATATTACCTGCTTAAATAATTGCTTCAGTAACAAGATAGGCTGAAGCCTGAAACACAGTCACAAAGTTGAAAATCAGACTTTTTTTGTGAATAACCCAACAGACAAAAAAATAAAAGGAATACATATATTTCAGGCAAAAAAAAGTTGCCGCTCCTCTTTTATGGCAGAAGAATAATATTCCCTAGGTGAAGAAAGTTCCTGGTCTCTGTACCAAGAGCAAGACCAGTGAATTTGACACTATCAGCTTCAGAACCATCAGTGACTATGTCAAATCTGAGTTAAGATTTAGGGATAAAAACATGCAGAGATAAATGGGATTCAAACAGAATTACAGCTGCAGGAGATTTCCCCTGAAATTTTACTTCTACTCCAAAAAAGTATCTTTCATAAAACATCCACTTCTCCTGTACCACAGGCACTTCTATCACCCAGGCAAAGGCTGCAGAACAAGAGGATGTCCAGATCTCTCTCCCTCACCTGCACACATTTTCGGTGAGTTTCTAGTTCTTAAGTCTACGCTATATTGTGAAGATAAAAGGTGAGATGCTCACAAGCTCAGATTCCAAAAAACCTAGAAAATTATGATTTTAGTGTTCATATATTCCAAAGCTCTCCTTTCCAAACATCATTTAACTTCCAAGCACCAGTAGTGGCTGTAGGAGAAGTTCATTAATATTGGAAAGTGGTTACTTTTTCTGAAAAGCCATGAAAAATGGCACACCCCTATGATACATACACGTGTTACGTGAATACATGCTTTTTCACAGGTTTGAAGTAGAATACACTGAAGTGTCACAGAATACAATATTCCTTCGCACTGACTGAACATCATATAACAACTTCTCACAATCTGTCTGGACAAAACAGGGGAGAACTAACTGCACAAAAAAATCCTGCTTTGGCAAATGTGTTCAAATGATCCTTCACAGTGCCTTTCCATCTGTAATTTCTAGGAGTTTTCAACTGTTTAGGGATTCTAGATTCGTAAATTCCTTGGCCAAATTGGCAACAAGCTGCAACAATTTCCCACCCTTAAATCAGCTGCAGACCTCAGACCCCCCCTTGGCAAAGTCCAGAGGAATTGGTGTACCTGAGAGCTAAACCTACAAGAGGATAAGGTGCAGAGTCCAGGTCCTCAGACACCTCCCATGTCCCCCCAGTGATGTCAGCACAGGAACGTGGGGTGTGACAGCACAGTTTGGGTTCAGCATGGCAGTCACTGCTTCAGCACAAATGGTTCAGCTTTCCAAGAACAGAAGCATTTTACAAAGAGGGGAAGTGGTGTTTCTGTAATATCAGCTCAGACACCGTTATTGTGCTGCACCGATACATTAATTGACCATTATTAATGAAATACTTATCTAACATAACTGAAGGATTAGATTTGTTTCATGACAACTTTTATGCTAATAAAAGCTGTGCTTTCAGAGGTACGAAGGAAATTAAGACATTCAAGAGAACTCATTATGGAATTACGATCATCCTTAAGGTTAACTCTCTGCTATGTGGACTTCTGCTTATCTCACGAAACGGGTGTTAGAAGGGAAAATTCAGCCCCTTCATGCAGGTTTTCGCCAGCCCTAATGCCCAAGAGGGGGTAGTTTGACATCGCTTGTGGGTTACAGGGCATTGTTACATTCCTTATTTGTCCTATTCGCTCTCCAAAACAATCTTCTCATAACAGGTCCCACGTTAACACACGCTGTATGTCGGGGCAAAGAGCACATCTGTAGCGTCCACAGTTGCAGAAGGCTCTCCCCAAATCCCCTGCTTGGGGCTTTGTACATAACTCCACACATGTTAATGTTCCTTCATGGGCAGAAACGTCACCCCCAAGGACTTTACTCAGTTTCCTCAGGGCTTCATTACTGAGGTCTAGAATACGCTATCAATTATATCGGAGCAAGTGAGCACAGACCACAACAACCTTCAAGTAACTGCACTTCATTCTGGCCTGCACAGTGGCCTCTGGAACAAGGGTATGCAAAGCCTGAACCAGGTTTTAGAGGGCCTTTGGACTAGGAAGGGGAAGAACTATCAGTTTCAGTAATCACCAGCTGTAAGTTTGGTTTGTTTTGGCTTAAATACATTTCACACGCTTTCCCTCTTCAGTCTAGCTACGCAATAAAAAATGTAAGACTATAGGAGCTGAGAGATCAAATCAGTCCAAAATACAGTAGATGCCCACAGTACAGAAAAAGGGGAAACATGCATTGAAATATGCACTACCACTCACAGAAATTTATGCAGTAAGACTCTCCTGTCTGAGGCACTTTCTTTGCATTTGGTTTTTCTTGAGAGATTTTTCTTTCATGAATGATGTGAATCTCCTTTTTAAGCCATGTAAGTTTTTTCATAGTCACTCAAACTTTCCGTAGGGAAGGCCACAGTTTAACATCACATTATGGGAATAACTCACACTGCTTGCTTTGAACTTCTCACTTCAGTTATGTAAGTTCCTGTTAGTATCAGCTACTCAGTTTAAGTCACAGCACAGAAAGTGATCTATTCCAGCACACTGAAGTTACAGAAAAGTGACTTCTGTTCCTTAGTTAGAGGTGAAAAACCAAAACAAAACCATACATACAAATTAGGGTGCCTACACAAAATCAAACAGGCAGGAGGTACTTGTGATATGGAAAATCACCATATGGAAATAAAATTAAATGATACGGCACAGTATAGCACATGTCCTTGGCACAGGGAGGGAGGCAGTAAAACACTAGAGTGTAAAGGTTGCAGACAAGTTATTTCCTTTTCCTACTACATTTTGATGCCCTAAAATAAAATGAAAGGTACTTTGCCATTGCTATAAATACCAAGGAGAGAAACAAACAATAGGATTAGCATAAGAATCATCTTTAGAACTAACGTATCACTTAAACACATCTGTAGTGTTCTGCATGCCAAACATTAAGAGGGAACAGAATTTGAATCAAATCCATCAAGATGATAAAAGAAACTGTCTCAAGACAGCCCACAGTTTGTTGCTTAAAATAGTGACATTAAGGTGTCCTACACATTTATCCACCAGATCTCAGTGTTTTTCCCGGAACTTAAATAAAAATGCCTGAGACAGCGAACAAAATTAGAACATATCCAGAATAACATGTAAATGCAGGATCTCTCAACCAGCCCACCACACAATGCAGCCCACCTCATAAACCGTAGTTTAATAATACTTCTGTATATGGTGATATGGGTTATTGGTCATGGGGTATTAGCGCAATGATGCCTGCAAATGGGAATTTTATGACCCCTTAAAATGCACTTGTCACTTCACTTGGTCCAATTCATTGTTCCTTGCTGTTATGGATAATTATGGGTGCTGTCTTACGTTAGGCAAAATTACAATTGATGTGAGCGGGGATTTTGATCAAAATGAGCCTGTTGTGTTGCTCTGTTTTACTTCATATAAATCGATGCTTGAATTACTTAAAAGGAAAAAGCAGCCCAAAAAAAAAAAAAAAAACAAACAAAAAAACTGAACACCTGTTCCCATTCCTGGTCCCAAAGAATTCACATCAGCAGCAATGTTTTCAATCAGTGTCAGCGAGCTTTGGGTTGAGCCCTTACACATGCACCTGCTACTGAGCAACACTAACAGACACAAGGTAAGGAGCCAACCTTTTATTCAAGGATGTTCTCCTGAAATCTGAGGTCACTACTTACTTATCTACTGCTATGAAGTCATTACACAAATACTGTGAGACTGCAACAGTCTGCACCAGCCTGAGCTTGAAAAAAGGTGTTCTAATACTTCATGTTCAGTGTGGAAAGCTTTGGTTGGTTCTAACCTGCCATTGGATGTGGCTTTGTTGAGAGGACTTGCCCCCCATCATCCCACCCCCTTTGTAACCCAAGCACCACTTGCTAGAGGTAACACATGCACTGCATGTGGCTGAAGCTGCCAGCCAGCAGGAGGATGAATGTATTTACTTACACTCCCTCAAAAGTTATCTTCTAGAATCTGGTTTTTATGTGGCTTGGTAGTCTTCCAAGCGCAAAGGATTAAATCACCAGGAAGTGCTATCTTCCCATTTTCAATTCCCGTTTAAAATGTGTTATTTTGTGATGCCATCGGATATCAGTAGTGATGCTTGGCAACATTACATATTGCTGTTTAATTGCCTTAAAAACTATTTCCCTGGTAGTATCGTTAATAATACCAAGTCTAAATTGGATTAAGCACTACACTGCCATAAAGTTAATTCACTGTGATACTAATGAAATGTCATGTGAGGCTTCCTGTAAATCCAGCTAAACAGTCACTGCCAAGGATCATTAAATCAATGGCACATTCAGCTATTCTGCTTAGAAAGTATTGTTTTAATTGCTAGCAGGTGATTTTCATTAATGCAAGCATCTTCCATTTTACTGACTTTTTAGGTCTGACAGCAATGGAGCCTTTTGTAGTTCAGTAATGACAATACTTTGCCATTTCTAGGAAAGGAATTAAGCTCACTTGAGAAAGTGGTTGAACAGGAACAGCAAAATTTCAGTCAGAATATTCTACCGGGTATTTATGAAGCACCCGAGTAAAAGACCTGCTCTAATGCTCAAGCAGGCCATGAGGCTTTGGCATGAACATCCTCTGAAGCAATCTGAAATGTTGCATATCTGCAGCTCCCACAGGGGATTTCCCACTGGACAGCCAAGTTTGAAAACTCTCAGTCTTCACCTCTCTGCATGAGCTTACTCAGGTAGAAAACAGCAATAACACTTCCCTGCCTTTGTGAAATATTTCTAATTCACTGGGAGAAGGAGTGCAACTGGCACTGGAAGTGCTGGGCTCAAATACTGCTGAAAATGTTTGCTCAGTGGTTAAAAGTGTGCCATGACCTTGACCTGCATATCACATTGTTTTAAGCTTTTTGTTCATACTGTCATAAGGGACCATCTTCAAATTTAGTTTTGCCCCTGATTCCCACTGGGTTTTTGATGCTTTCTCTCTTATTTTTCCAAAATTATAAGCATGTGAAAAACTGCCTTTCCAGAGTATCCTTTGGCTCTGAGCTTTGTTCATAGCAACAATTCAGAGCCTGAAGATCTTGGCTCCAATCTTAAACACATTCTCAGATTGTAAACAATTGGGGCAGGGGTGAGAAGGCAAACTGCTTACTTAGAAAAGGTAAACAGGAATGCCCAGAGGAGCTCAAGACACACACACCCACACGCCAGCTGTTACCCTTTCCAGATACATAAGGTAAGACACGATGCAGGCCAATTTACTGTGCAGAGGATAAGTGGGGAAAGGGAGGTGTGAAGACAGAGGTGAAGCCATTTCACCCATCTCTGAGGCTGCTGGAAGTTACACAACAACTCCCACTGCTGAAGCTACCTCTCAGCAGCCTCTGATCACCCTAACAGTGGGCACAGGCTGGGGCAGTCAAAGGGCCCCATGACACAGTAACCTTGCCCCTGTCCAGAAGATTGTGCACCCGTATGATTTAGCATTGGTTGGTCCAGAAGCTGCTGAGGCTCTTGCAGCCTTCAGTTCCAGCAGCCTCTTTTGAGTGCCCAGGAAAGCAACATTTCCCAGAATCTGAGCATTGCTTACTCCTGTGTAAGCCAGAACTTCTGGAGCAAGCTCTCCCTCTCTGCACAGTACTCTGGGCAAGGCAAGACTCCTCTTGGAACACAGCCATGCTCTGCTCTGCAGCACGTGCATGAACTTGGGCAGATCTGAGGTTTATAGAGCCCCTCTCTCCTACCAGCCATGACAAAAACAGCCAAAGTGTGGTGTGGTACCAGGAAAATCATTGCTCATTTACTAACACAAAAATCTCTGGCTTCTGGTCTGTTTTCAGCCACTTATCCCTTCAGATCTGAGGGAAACACTCAATAAATAATAGAGTGTAGAATTTAAGAATGTACTCATCACCACTTACTTATTTTGGTCCATGTTATCTATATTTTTGGTTCTACATTAGATAAAAGGATGTAATTTGGTCTGAGTATGTTAAGAGGATTGGTGGAAGAAAGCAGGATTTCACTCACTTCAGTGAGATTACACAATCCATGTCTCTAAAGGGGAGGCCAACAGGGCAGAAGTCTTACTGCCACTAAACTTCAGTTGTAAACCCTCTTTTCATCTTAACAGCTCTTCTGTATAATAATTTTCATCCAACTCAAGACAAGAATAGAAGCTCATTTCAAAGAAACTCGATTCAGGGTCACTTTTAGTAATGACATCTCTTTAAATCTTGTTAATTTGACACATAAAATCATTGCTAAAAATGTCCCTTTTCTCTCCAAGATATTCTTCAGCAATACTTACTCTACTTGGCAGCATCCTTTCTCTTCTCTATGACCCTGCCTGCCCATAGTATGGGTAATATAGACAAGCTGTAAATCAGAAAGCATTTACCAGTCAGATCTCATTCCACCCCTCTCTGGTTTGTAGCCAGATTTCCCAGTGGGGGGTCAAAGCCATTGGGCAATTCTTAGGAGCAGGTAAAGCATCCCTGAGCCACCTGTAGAGGACTCACAATTAAGAACTAATATTTTTACCTCTGAAAATCTAACTCTTCTGTTAAGCAACCAGCCCCAGGCCTGGTTTTCTATCCCCACATCCACTTGACAACTTTCAGGGATATTTTACACATAATACTTGGTTTTTAATTAATATTTTTAAGGATTGCCCTACAAAAATATAGATTATCCCAGAAAACCATAGTCTGAAATCCTCTCCTACCATATTTCTGATAATAAAACTCCTTCTGGTTAAACACCTGCCCTCTGATTTTATAAATCAACTGATGAAGGTCACAGGTTTCCTACAGCGGAAGTCCAGTTTGTGTCAAGTACAGCAAAAGCATCTCAGGGACTGCTGTGGCTGTTGTTGCAATTACTGCAAGCTCTCTGCTGGCCTGTGGATGTTTAGCTTCTCTCCTGAGCAGTCAGCATTGCCTCTTGTTATGAAGAGGGCAAACTGAATAACAAGGAAGTCAAGGACACTATAAAGGAGACTGAAAACAAGTTGCTTGGCACTGATTTTGACATCAATACTGCTGGAAGCAGAGGGTGGCCTTAGTGCAAATGTGACATCTTTGCCTTAGCTTTCACTTTATGGAGCTGTTAGGTTTAGCTCGTGCCTATAACAGACTATGAAAATGCTGATTCTCCTTATTGATTTGTGTACACAAATATATGCTTGCTCACACCAGGAAAGTTAATTCATAAGATTCTAAGCATTCCATTTCAGCACAGTGCTTTAACCTAAAAGTCCAGATTAGCTGAGTTTCCTTTTGACAAAACCTATACAATGGCAGGGATGTTTCTATTCCCTCATTCTTTTCACCATGTACCCCTAGATCAGACTTAAAAAGCAGTTAGAGCACTCAGAATAAACACATCTCTTTGTGTCCTGTGTTGCCTCCTCTCCATTTCTCTGTAGCAGTTATTCTTTTATCAGAATGGCTTATCAAAAGTCAACTCCATGTCTCCCCACACAATTAAAGGCAGTAGATCAAATAGTAAACTACTCCACTGTCAGTTGGCATCACAAACCACAAGGAGCCAGTTGTTCAGGATGTCATCCAGCCTCTGACCAGAGGCAAGATGAAAGCTGAACTCTGACCTGAGGGAGTGATTGAGGATATACTGTTTGTCACTGTCTAAAGAAAACATGAACAGCCTCCACTGGCATCCAGACTTTCTAAATTTAGTTCCATGCTGAAGTCCTGAAATTAGTGAAACCTTTCAAAGAGGAGATGATAATGTTTTATGTTTTACCCAAGGACAAAGTTTAATCACGTTCCTTCCTAGGGGACCTTACAGCACATTTCTAAAATAATAAAATTCTGGCTGTGTAAATTTGGACAGGAGACAGTCATTCTGATTTTTTGCTCATATAAATGGGATCAGAACCTAAGTGTGTCAGTTCAGGAATTCAGCCTGCTGAAAACACTCCATCACAATATCCGGCAGTTTACCTTCAGATAATTATGGTGCTCTCTGTATGTTTTCAAACGCTGACCTTCCATGCATGTATTTCACACATTTCTCGTGACTCAGAAGGAGCTGCAGGTATGAAAACATTCAAGTCAGAACTGAAAACTTGGTGGTGCTGCTGCTGCAAGAGACTGGCAATACCTTCAGTCTGTGCTGGGCTTTGACATAATTTCCAAATGCCCTACCAAGAGGCTGAAAATGCAGAATCACTCTCTAAAAGAGCAATTCTTCTTCCCTCATCTTCTTCATTTTCCGTCCCCAGCACATACTGGGAATTAGGCAGTGTGGCGCTCTCCGCCCCAAATTTCACTGCCTTTTCAGAGGGGAGCCTGCAATCATTCTCTACCAAAGCTTGTCCTCCTAGCACCAGCCTCTGATCAGTTTCTTGCACCTCCCCCTCTGAAACAACTGGTGTTAACTTTTAGCTTAGGATCCACTGCTGTAAAATGTGGAGCTCAATCCAGAAGTTTGGTGCAGTTGTTCCATTTCCTCCCACACAGACAGGTCCACAAGGTCTAAGTCAATGGTGAAACAGCAAGACTTCAGGATTTGGGAGCTTGATATTTATTCCTCTGCCCCTAAAGCTATCCCAGCTTGCATATGGGGCTTCAACCCTCGTCACTGAATGCAAAGGGAAGACTGAACTCTTTTCAGAAATCCTGGACACACAGCTTTAGAGGGCATCTCCTCTGTGAGGCATTCTGTGTGAAGCTCTCCAGAGCTGACAAAAGAAATTCATTGACATTTTTTCTTCCCAGTTGAACCCAGTGTTTTCAGCTCAACCCAGAAACTAGGAAACATGTATCTAAAAAAATCTAAATCATGTAAATTTTAGGTCATTAAACTCAATTACAACTGAGTATTAATGCTTTCTTCCCCTTCTCTGTTGCTGCCTGCTTACTTGGGTGCACACTGCTGCCAGTGTAATGTCAGCATGGGCAGCACTGTCTCACAGTGGTGTCACAGGAAGAAACCCTACAAAAACCACAGCTTTCTGCACGTTTATTCCACGAGGACTAACATCTGCATGGCCCTGTGTGACTGCAGAAGTCAGTCAATATGCGTGAACTTGAAGGAGAAGAGTCTCCAAATACCTTATGTCATGAATCAAACAAATGGCCCAAGGTCAGAGAAAAGTCACCTCACTCCGGAATGGAGGTTAAAGAGTCCTGACTAAATTCTTTGAGCTGACTACCCAACCATGCTTTGTTTCACATCCTTCTCAGGAGTCATTCAATATTTCTTCAAGTGCAGCATAAAATTTGCTGTATTCAGTGCCTAGTTTTTATTCTCATACCCACTTTATCAATTCTGTAAACCAAGTTTTAATAGCATCCCTCCCCCCCACCCCCAAAAAAAAGTTGCTTTTTCCCCATTTTTTGGGGAAAAAAGCCAAGGATATCTTCTTCCCCATAAGACATTCATTACTTATATATCCTCCTATATATCCTCCTAATTTAAAACCTAGACAGAAATATTTTTTTGAAATCACAACAATAAAAGATGACCTTGCCAGATTTAAGTTTGTGTTTGGAACTCCAAAATTGGTTTGGAGAACTCTTAAAAGATATTTCTGATAGAAAAAGCCTTTGCAGTGATATGACACTGTATGTAGGAAACTACTACATTGCCTAGCAATTCCCAGCTGCTTCGCCATTAGGGTTTTAAACATCATTTCTCTCTGTTTGAAAAGCTCAGCAAAATCCACAAGCAACAAAACTGAGTCAGTTCAAAGTGACTTACACTGTGAAACATCTCTAGTTTCCCACATACCTGCAGAATTACAATATTTTGCCTTCTCTCCTTGCAGTTTTAATTACAACAATAACTGTTCCATCAAAAAAAAACCAACAACAACTAAACAAAAAAACTGATTATTTGCTTCACAGCTTATTGTAATGCAATTGCACCTAGGTGACAGGAGCTGATATTCCCTCTGCTAAAAGTTTAACCATAATAGGGAAAGAATGTGTGTATATTTACTTTACTGACTTGGAGTCTACTGACTAAATCAGAGCCACAGTACTGACCAGGCACTATTTGCTAGTTCCAGGCTTCAGCACTGAGACCATTACTCTGCATATCACAGAGCTGCCTGCTCTGTAAGGCAACAGAGTCTAAATAACTGGGGTACTAAACCTCACAGATCACAGCACACACTTCCTGTGTTTCATTGCTCGTGGATTTTGCTGAGCAAGCTCAAAGACCAATCCCTTCCCATCTCCCTGTTTTCACCCTGATGTCCTACTCCTCATACCAGCACCATCCTATTATTTCATGATACAGCTTGTATCCAGTGCAAATTCCATATCCATCACTCATTATTTCCCCTATGGGGCTCAAAAGAGCGGTAGATGTTGCGTAGAGCCACAAGAGAAAAGAAAAAATATTAAGATAGTATGGGTTTGGAATCCAAGCTGCTGCTTCCCATCAATAAGGTAACACCACTTGCAGACAATTTTAGTTTTCTCCTTTTTGCCCCCGTTGTGGGGTGAGTGACAATATTGTACCAGCACAGAATGAGCAGATTGACAAGTAAAGGAATGAGAAGAATTTTGTCTTATGAGGAGAGGTGGGCAGAGCAAACTGCCTTAAACTGAAGGATGACTTCCTGACGAAAGATACAGCCCCCTGGTTCAAGCAGTATGTTCATTTATAAATGTGCACCAAGTTTTCATAAAAATTCATTAATGGGAGCTACACAATCAAGAAAATAAGGTTAGAGCAGGGCAAACATTTGCAGTGATCAGTTTCTGACATTTTTAGCCACTTTTGTGCAAGCAGTCTCCCTTTTTAAAGACAGATTGACCCACTTCATTTTGAAACATCATTTTAGCTTTCTGAGTTCTCACGCATGGGTTGCTGTGTTGCCACATGTATCACTTTTTTGTACACGACATGCAACTGGTTAGATAACTTTCTCTCTGGATTTGTATGACATTTGCATGAACACCTTATAGAATTTATTTCGCCTCTCCACAAGCATTGTGCATGACCATTCCCACAGACAAGAAATAAAATGGGACAAAAGAATCCCCCAAGGAAAGAAGTGATCCTCATGCAAGCATGTGGTCACAAATACACCTCTGAAGAAAGCGCACACTTGTGCATCAAAAAGCTGGATGCACCTTATAGCGAGGTAATCATCTCGTGTGCCTGCATCAGAGGAAAACACAGCTCTGCAGCCACAGCCAAACACCACAGATGCTCCAGAGCTGCAGTGACAGTGACTGAAAGAAAGACCACCCCAATTTATGATCCTTACAAGCAGCCCCCAAAGCTTATACAGTAGCCAAGAAGGTAATATTGCTCTGAAACCAGTCTTGACCAAGAGGGAGGATTATCCCCTAAAATGCCCAGTTAAAATATTTCCCTCACCTTCAAAGTCCCATTCCCTACTAAAAAGTTAACTAACCCAAACAATGGAGACAAAAGCTACATTGGCATCACAGATTCAATGGGAAAAGAAGTATTTTTAATTAAGAGGAAATTGCTTTCAGACATAATGAAGGGCAAATGACAAAAGGAGAGGAGGAGAAAGGGGAGGAATGAGGAAAGATGCCCTAATTGCTCTCCTGTATTGAGAACACATATCCTCACAAAAGGATTTCCTGCTCCTCAAGAAACACCTCTTTGATTCATTTAATTAGTAACAAAGCATGAATATGACCATAATATTTTCACTCCTATATGACCCTGCCATAGTTACAAACCCACCAGGTTTACTGACCCTAGTAAGAAGGCTATTGAAAGGATGGGAAAAAAGCTTTCAATCTAGTACATTACAGCACATTACAGCCAGGTACTATTTGTAAAAGCTTCACAGCAGAAACCAAGAATATCTGTTGATGCCTGAATTTATCTTTATACCCATCAAATAATTTTTATTTAGGATGTTGCTACAAATTCCAACGATTGTAGTGTTTGTCCTAGGCATCATATCATTTACAGGTTTGCTATTAAGCTCCTGACATTTTTATGCTAACCTCCAATAAAGTTGCTAACCCTACGAATCTGTAATGCTTAGCTGTATTATTCACAACTTACAAAGAAAAGATTGACATCGGGGAATCAGGACAGCAAACAAAAGTCTATTTTTACCTGTAGAGAAAATAAGAAAGTCCAGTAAAAAGCACCCCATTTGCTGTTCAATATGCAAGGCACCAAACTGCATCCACTTATGTTGTAACTGATCAGTTTTTGTGGGCTACTGCCCTTTGCAGAGGCTTGTGGCTGGTCTGCAAAGTGTATTTGAGCCCTGAGGGTGTGAGCTACTCCTGACCTTTCACAGGTGACATAGGAGAGCAGAGCTGTCTCTCTTCTCTTAGTCACACACAAATTCTCCTACAGAAGCACACACATGTATTATACCTTTTTTCCCAGGATGAAAACATTCTTTAAAAATCATTTTCTTACTCTTCTAAACAAGCATTCCATCTTTTTCTAGCAAGACCTTGATCTCCAAAATTTTATGGAGACAGAGCTCTCCTGGGGCAGTAGAGGAGGCCTGCCGTACTTCTGTATCCTTTACTACAGCCTTTTATGCTGTAAACCAGGCCATTTCTGTATCTTGTGTCAACAGAAACATTCTGTGGTACACACCATTCACAAATGCTCTGTCCTACCCTTTAGCCTACTGAGAATGTCTGTCACAGAGCTAGAAAACCACTTCAAGTAACCCAAAAAACACTTCCAGAGAGCTTCACTACCAAGTCCAGAAAAAAGAAAAATATCATTCAACATCATTAAAAAAGAAACAATTGAAATTTCTTTTGCTTGCGGTTTGAGTCACACCAGACTGTGACCTAGAGAAGCAGGTCACAGGGAGAGGTTCATTCATTGGTATTCAAAAGACATCAAGGAAGACCCTTTTTTTTCTGGCCTCCATAAACACACAACAAGAAGGGAAAGAGGTGCCCATATTGGGAACCTGCTTACCAGCAGGAGACAAACAAACTTAATCTAATATTTTCTTTACCTTTATTCCAGAGGTATCACAGCAGTTCCAACACTGGTTTTGAAATTCCCCCTGGCTTTGCATTCCCCTGACATCCTGTGACCAGCAGACAGAAGGTGGCATGAAAGGGTGGGGTGGGCCAGAATCATCCTCATTAAATGCAAAGCCAGCAGTTAGAGATAATAAGGCACCAAACAGCAGTAATTAGCAATAATAGCAAGCACCTTGTTTCTACCCTTGCTGCTTCTTTAGCCAAAACCAACTCCTGTGGGGAGAATTAAGAACAAACAGCTGTGGGGCTGGGATTGAGGGCTTGACAGTAAGGCCAGTAAAGCAAATGCTGTAAGTCTTATGGTCATTTTCCCTCACGTTTGTAGAAAGCAACCAAATGATCTATTTATTGATAAATCAGACACAGATGTGGGCAGGCCCCCGGCAGCCAGAAGCCCACTGCTTGCTTTTGCAGATTCCAGGGACACCTCACAACACCCTTAAAATCTAACTTTTGTTCCAGCTGGTTCCTTAAGGCCAGGTCCTCAGCACGCATAAATCATTCCAAGCTCCAGTGAATTCCTTATAAAACCACCATCAACTGAGAAACCGGCCCCTTTTACCTCTCCTTGCAATCCCAAGTGTTTGTTTCCTTTTCATCCAGCAGTTGTGCTGCTGAATGCTAATGAGATGAGAGGTGATTCATTCCCAATCAACCATCTCCAGAATAATTAGCATGAGCATCTAACCTTCACTCCCCCTGCTTTTTTAGGTACCACACATCCTCTGCTCTCCACAGATACTGGGATACAGTGTGGAGTATTTCAGCTGTATCCCAGCTGCAATTATTTTCTCAAGTATTGAAGACGTTTTGAAGAATCACAACCACCCCTTAGTGTTCTGATGGAAATGAAGTTGTTATTTTTCTATGTAATTATTTCATCATATTTATTACTTAAATCATCTCTAAGAACAAAAGCTACACAGCTAAAGCAAAGCTTCATTTCACCAGGTGCTCTCCTGACAGTTTGAGGAAAGCTATTTAGGAAAAAAAAAAAACCCTTTTCTTTTAACATCACTGCTCTGACAACCACAAAGGCTGCCTGACATTCTTGATAGCTCTATTTATGATGTTACATTATCCTGCAACTGTGAGGAATGCTGTTTCTACTAACCAGGCTTAGGTCTAAATAGAGCTGTGAGACAAACTCTCTTTCTCTCTTTCCAGCCGTGTGACCTCCTGGAGAGTGAACAAAGAGGGAATCGGAAACTACTGAAGGGTTGCAAAGGCGGAACAGTCGGTGTCCCACTCGGGCCCCACCTGGAGGCCAGTGTGCCTCAGGGAGCCTCAGACGGGGAAGTTTCCCTGGTGCAAATCTATCACCCAGCTGTGAGCAGCTGCAATATGCACCACATGAAGAAAAACATTTCAGCAGCTTGGATCCTTTCTTTTATATTACTTCAAGTAGAAGAGGTCTTGGACATCCATGATGGATTGTGGCCTTTTGAAACTTTAAGACAGAAAAAGTAAGGCGGCAGATTCCAGAACAAGAGAATCAGAGCCTGTAAAACCCCAGGTGGCCAGCTGTCTGCAGTTACCAGATTTGCTCTCTCTTTTAGGCTTTTTTTCCCTCCTCACTCCCCTATTGAATCACAAAGTCATGCACAGAAACTTTAGAAGGAGGTTCCAATTTTTTCAGTGCACACACTCACTCAACATGCTTCTTAACTTCTCAAAAAATACAGATATGGTAGGATGGAGCTCCATCCTACACACAGAACAATAATATTTGGTGTTTATAAAGGACTTGACATAAATAAAATATTTGTGAAGGACATCACGACCATTATCACCATTTTACAAATGGAACAAGTGAGGTAAAGTCACTTCCTCATAGCAGGGGGGAGCTGGAACCAAATATTCCGTGTTCCTGCTTGATCATGTTGCCAAGTGCATCCCAGCAGAGACAACTTTTTGTTAGTCTCTAGAGGAAGTTATAAGAAGTTGTATTAGGAAAAAAGCTGGATAAATACAGCAAGTGAGAAGGACTAAGATTTTAAACCCTCTGACTTTAAGGGCTACGAACTGGGGCTTTTGGCCCCGTTACTTAACCAGCTTAAGGCAATTTGCGAGGTTTTTTAGCCCAACTTCTTAATAGAAAATATACAAATCAGAACAGGTGTGATTATGCTATCTATTCTCTCTAATATTCTTTGAATCTGCTAGTTAGTTTAAACCAAATATAAAAAAGGTGTGGAAGTTTCAAAAGTAATTATATTCCTGTAGATCTTAAGACTGGTCCCAGATAGGGCAGAGCTGGAACCAGATTAGTCCTGTCACTCAGAGAGCCTGACAGATATGGCAGCAGACAGAACTTACAGAAGAAAGATGAAAAAAACACTTTTTAAATCTATTTCTGGTGTTCAATTGTTAATTTATCTTCAATTTTCTGTTGTCACTGTGTGCCTGGGTTTGCATTTCAGACTACTGGACAATTTGAACACTGAGAGTCTGTCTAAAAGTGCAGCAGGTTCTCAGTTCAGAGCTGTTTCCAACTACACTGAAATCCATGTAGATGAATAGCAGTAAAAATAACAGCTTTTAACAGCTATTAACTGGGTTTGTGGATGATTATTATCATTAAACAACTAGTTCATCAAATTTAAACAATTAATTAATCCGATCAGAAATTTCCAAATAAATGAACTTTTAAAGCTTTTACTCTTTCGTAATTACAAGACAACTTACTACTGTATTTTCACAAGTTTTATTCCATTAAGTTCAGAACTACAGGGACTAAGCCTCCTGTGTATTATAAAGACTCGGTCTTAATCTGACCAAGAATTTCCAAAATTAGCCCAGAAAGCTGCCCATGTCCTGGGCTGCCTCACAAGCAGCGTGGCCAGCAGCGAGAGGGAGGGGATTCTGCCTCTCTGCTCTTCCCTTGTGAGACCCCACCTGCAGTGCTGCATCCCAGGGGATGAAGGACCACTGATCTGTTGGAGCAGATCCACAGGAGGCCACGAAGATGGATCAGAGAGCTGGGGCACCTCTGCTGTGAAGGTAGGCTGAGAGAGCTGGGATTGTTCAGCCTGGGAAGAGAAGGCTCCAGGGAGGCCTTACAGCAGCTTCCAGTATCCAAAGGGGCTGCAGGACAGGGAGAGGACTTCTGACAAGGGCTGGTGGTGACAGGAGAAGAGGGAATGGATCCACACTGACAGAGAATAGATTTACATTAGATATAGGGAAGAAATCCTTCCCTGTGAGGGTGGTGAGGCCCTGGCACAGGCTGCCAAGAGAAGCTGTGGATGCCCCATCCCTGGGTGTGCTCCAAGGCCAAGCTGGATGGGGCTTTGAGCAACCTGGGATAGTGGAAGCTGGCCGTGCACATGAAAAGGGGGTTGGTAGGAGATGATATTTAAGGTCCCTTCCAACCCAAACTATTCTACAATTCTGTGATTTCCGTTGAAGTCTTTTGAAGCAGCAGATTTCCAGTTTCAAAACCCAAAGACACTCAGTCTAATGCCATCATCTGAGGCTGAGGTTGTGTGCTCTGGTATGTTTTGCATTACTGATACAGGTCAGCTATTTGCTGTTTAGACAGCTGAGATCTCTCAGCAGTTCAGAGAGCAAGGTGAAGAGTGGAATACAGGTGCAATGGTGTGTTCACACACTGAGAGCTAAAAACATGGTTTGTAGGAAGCACGTTTTGCTGGTTCTTGCTTCTGAAGTCACAGACATTCTCTGTGTCTGGTGACTGCTATTCCAGAGGAAGTACCAGAAAATGAGTTGTTCCATGACATCTCAGCTATGCCAGACAAACAGCCTGGAAATTCACTCCAGGAAATGATGTTCTATTGACAAGGGAATGAACTGTATTACACTGTGGGGTAGATTCTGCTCACTCTTGCTTTGGATTAACACCAGTGCTGCTGAGATAAATATATGACCCCAAGTGCCATTTCCATCTCTCCTTCTCGTGATCCATTTTCTTGCATCAGAGCCATAAGGTTAAGAATCCAGTGACTTATCTGAAAGAGGAGCTCCTAGAGACAATGAAGAAAGTTTTTATTCAAACACGTGGGTCTTCACTAAAAACAGACAAGGAAAAATTACTGTCAAGCTATTTGCTTTATAATGTGCTCCATTGTCTCAGAAATAAAGACTCCACTTTTCCACACTTGCATGTGCAATTTAGCCATTACTGTATTGTACTTTTTGGAATGTCAATTTAAGAATCTAAATTTGATATTTTTCAATTTTTTTTTTAATCACAGGGAAACAAACTTTCTGTCTCTTGATCAGTTTCCTTTTTCCTTTTATTGCTCATTGTTCAATCTCACCGTAACTCCAGTTTTTGTCTCAGTCCCTGGAAATTCCCTGTTCCTGAAGGTTATCTTGTCCTGCCATCTAGCGAGCCCTGTGCAGGATGACACGCTCTTCACCGAGCCTAGAGACAGCTGAGGAGTTAAAAAACAGGGCGGGGGGCTGGAAAATCTTTTTCTCCTATACACTTGCTCTTTCACAAAACCTACAGATAAAAGGCTCCATCCTGTTGTAGATCAATGCATCTTTTCCCTAAACAGCTAAACCTATTACTGTAATTTACCATTTGATTTCGAAGAGGTTTAACAGGTTCCATCTTGTGACAGGCAGTAATTTAAGCGTTACCCACCGATGTGTTCTAGGAGATGTTTTGGTGCAAGCACGAGTGTCTCCTTTCAACAGGAATGTTCCTGGGATGGGGACCTGGGGAGAAAGATTCTGTTGTGCCAAGGTAATGAAACTGCCAGGATGATGATGTTTTGATAGGAACCAGGCTACATCAATATTGACAAGAAAAGCTTTTGCTGTTTGAGGATAAAAAACCAAAAATATTTTCTGCAACCAGCTGAACTTCCTTTTCATTAATAAAGCAGATTTTAGTCTCATTTGGACCAGGTGGCCACAGGTTTTACTGTGTTAGACGACTGTGCTATACACACAACTCACTAATAAGTATTTCTTAATACACTTACTGTCAGATCCAAAGCCCATTGCAGTCAATGAAAAGACTTTCAATGGCTTAAAACTGGCTTTAGTCCAGGTCCTTCTTCACTACAGAATCTTAACTGAAAATTAAAAGATGCAAGAAAAAAAAAAACAACAATCAGGCCTGAAAAGGGGAGAGCATTTTTCAACCAAAGTGCTACTCAGGTACGTGCTAGGATTATATTGGAATTAAAACCCCATGGATAAGATTGTCACTCACAGGAAGCAGGGTCAGCACACAGCTTAAAAAAAATACCAGCAGGAGGAAATACCCAGTTAGTGCTACTATTGCAGAAACCTTCTTTAAACAACACAAAGTATCTAAGGAAACACAACAGGGGGAAAAAAAAAAAAAAAAAAAAAAAAACACCAAGAAAACTATGCCAGAAGGATCTCATATTTTCTACCCCCTAGAACTGAATTAACTTGCATAGAATGTGCATGGCCTTGGTCAAGATTAGCAATTTCATTTGTCTGTTTGTGTGGGACTTTCAGAAAAACACCAGGCAATGTTTGAATGCACACACACATACAAGAAAAAAGAAAAATAAAAACAGGAAACTGATCACTTCAATCTTTCATTATTACTGTTTGTTTGGGTGATAGGTGGGAAACAAACACTAGTCTCAAATTAAAAGATTTGGTCATTTCAGAGCTGCATTGCAGAGTTAGCATAATGCCTTTGGGGTCTGCCGTGAAAAATTTGTTCTCTTGAAAGGATTTTCTGCCTTGAAAAAGATTTTATAAGCAAAATCAGGTTTTCACTTGCTGCGAACGGCATAAAGGTTTTTATCTACATGGATATATATTTCCCCAAGACCTAAGAGACATGATGTAAAAAAGTGTACTTGAAAATGCACTTTTAAGCTACTTCCAGAAATGTAAAATCCTTAGACTGACTGCCACAGTTCAGTGCAATGCAAAAACATAAACCAAATCCAGAGGCAAACATCCAATTGCATGGCAGAAAAGTGCCTTACATTACACCTACTGCAAGCCATTCAGAAAACAAAGTTTAATCTCAAATCACCTTCCATGTCATCGTGCTCTTTGTAATAATGCAACATAAAACCAAGGGTAAAAATTACTTTGTGAGAATGACAGCTACAGCCAGTAATAAATGGGGCTCTTTCCTTTCTCCACTTTGAGCTTATGAATTTCAGCATCATGTTCCTTCATGATGACATCCAAGACAGACCCCACTGAAAATTTTCCTGCATCAAGGAGTTCTGATTCATTCAAAGCACGAACAATGTTCTAAGAAACCTGAGCTTCCTATGATCATATTCTAGATATACTTGTCTACCTGTCTCTCCACTAGTAAGTGCTGAACTTATTGGTAAATTCACAATTCAACAAAAAGGTTGGAATTCAAACGATGGTAATTGCTAAAAATTACATCAAACCCAGCTGGAATGAGGAGAGAGAGATTGATTTAGCATTCTGGAGAGAAAAAGGCTGCAAAAGGGATCTTAGCCTGCTATTAGATACCAGCTACTCCAGCCCATGCAGGGTATAATCCTCCCATGCAGGACATAAATCTTGAGGAAACCAAGTCTCATCAGCTCTGCTGCTGACAGGAGCTGTTTCGCCTGCACTCTTGCTTGTTGTGTTACCAACTCTCCCACATGCTGGACATGCCAGCTTGTTCTGTGGCAACACTTGGGGTGCAGCTGCCTGAGCCACACAGGCAGGCACTGGGGCAAGCCTGCAGGCCCAGCAGCTGGGCTGGGATGCTGTGTGCAAAGCCCAGCCGAGACCTGAATCAAAGCCTAACCAACACTGCTTCAGGAGCAATGACTTGCAGTAGATTGCACATCTATCCACAGAAAATCTCTGAGCCCCATCAGCCAGCAGCTGTGCCTTGAGACACTCCAGTTGCCTCTGAGAGCCTGGGAGATGGAGCACAGTGGGAACAGATGCAGGCAGCATCTCTCCAGGAACAAATTCCTGCTTGCTCCAAGTGGAAGATATTAAACACAGGACTTTGCAGCAAAACTAAACCAAGACTCTCCTGAACTTCCAAACCACAAGGATTTTTCCTCAAAGTTTCTTAACCGCTAGAGAGGTTGAACATGGCTCAAACATGGATGCAGAGAGACAGTGTTTTGTCTATCACTATCCATTCTAGATGTGGTATTGTATAACTTTAATTCACAGTTTTAGGATGCAGGTATTTATTAATGTACTGGGGATTTGCTTTGTTTCCATGCATTTGCTGAAGAGTCTCAGATCCAGTCAGAGATATTTTCAAGGTGTTTCATTTCTAGAATTTAGCCATTTATTTCTTCAAGTTCATGGAATTCAAAGGAAATCCTGGCTTTACTGAATTCACTGAGGAAACATCCTCAGACTTCAAGCTATCAAATAAATAAGAAAAGTATCTTGATAGGACAAAAAAATCTAGCAGAAAAAGATTTTGTATATTGGCAAATTTCCAAGCAGATTTTATATATAGGAAATCAATAAATGTGAAAAAGTCTGTTTTGGAAAAGAATTCCCTCTTCAGGTAGAAATAAAGATGTATTCATTTTATGACCTCCCTTCACTTTCTTGCAGAGGGCAAGAGAGAAACATTTGTCTCCTGTCTTCTTCGAAGTTTAACATCACATAATGTCAGGAGCATGCCAAGGTGAAATTTGGCATAAATAGTGCAACATATCAATCATTTTCTAAAAATAACAGAACGTTTTCTCTGGTTTTCTCTATTTCAGTATTCATATCTAGAAGTCAAAATATATGGAGGCTATGCTTAAGGGCATTGTCACACATTACATTAGTGCTGTTGCAGACAAATTTTCATTGATTTTATACTTCCTTTTATGTACATATACATACATATACTTATATATATTCTTTCAAATAAGCTAGAAAAGATTCAGTAATTTTGTAGTTGGGCCCAGAATAGCAGGATTATATAGGCTTAAAAATTCTACTGCAACTCCTGAGCTTGTTTTCTGCCATTGTCAACATTACCAGCAAGAGCAAAAGACCTTCTGAAACTCCCTGGTCCACACTCACATCTTCACACCTGTCTGCTGACAAGTGGCACAGAGCATATAAAACTTAGCCAGGGATTCTTGCCAGGTTATGTCCTATGAGAAGTATCCTTGGTCGATTTTAGGACAATGACAGAAATCAAGGCGTGTCCAGAGATATCAGAAATTACTGTGTCTGGCATAGCTGCTGAATAAAGAAATATCAGTGCTAATCATAATATTTTTAGGAGGGGGAAACAGGGAGAACAAAACCGTCTTACTTTTAACCCTGCACAAATGATGGGTTCTATTTCTTCCCGCGCTCAGAACACGAGACAGGACAGAGCTGACGCCAGAGAGCAAAGGAGGGATTTTATTCCTTACAAGCCCTGCAACAGGAGGGCACAGCTGCAGTCCTGGCATCCTTCTAAAAGAGGTGCCAGAAACCCTGCCCTGACCCAGCTGCCTCCCAGGCACTGAGTGTGGCTGTGGTCTTCGGATGAGCACAAGACATGTGTTGAACAACATTTTAGCCTGGGGATTCCGTTGTGGTTTCACAATCTGCCCCAAAGATGAGGGGACACTTCTAAAAGACGTTTGGATGTTTTGCTGCCAGATTGTTTAGATAAAAGATCTCCTTTGTGCAGTGCTGGAGTTGCTGTGGGTATTAAAGTTTTCTGAAACTGCTGTTGTAATAATTCCAACTTGCTTGTACCAGGAACTTCTGCCTTGTAGAGATCAACTGGGGATACCGTGTCTTTAATGACAACCCACTTCACTGAGTTCAGAACCAAGTCTTCTCTGTCCAGGAACACCAAGATCTGCACTTCAGATATGGGGAACTCTGTACCTTGCCTCTGGGAAATTTTTGAACCTTTTTTTTGCCAAAAGGTTAAAAAACCTCAAAACAAAATCAGCACCAATTAAAGCACATAAGAAACCTCTGTACATTTTAATCCAGTAAGTGGTTGGAAAACCCTGCGTCACCTGACAAAGGCACAAGACAGAGTGTGGAATGCATCCTCAAATCAGAAAGAGCTGCTGACACAGCACATGAAGTCATTGCTGCCTGAAGAGATCCTGGCCAGACTCCCACTGAGAAACCGAGAGAGCTCCAGTTTCATTCTGATTGCTCATAGCAGGAATGTAAATCAGGGTGGTTCAAGAAAGGTGAGTGAAGCCACCTGCAATATCAGACCAACACAGAGATCACACTCAACACCTGCTCCCCTGTCCTCACCCAGCACTGTGAAACACTCCACAATGTTGTGCTCTCAGGGTGTCTCCTGGCTACACCTCCTCCCAGGCAGCCAATTTGGCAATACAGTGTGACCTTTAGCTAGGAATTGGGATTTAAATAAGTCACAGCCGTACTGTAAGTCCAACGAGGTATCGTGATGGATCTGAGCCTGTAGCTCCACGGGGATTGCATCAGTTCAGCGTGTTTGCAGGGGTTTCAATGCACTATCATAGCAATGCAAAAGGAGAAGAGAGGGAGGTGGGAAAGGAGTGCAGTGAATTGCAAAGTAATGTTTTACAGATCAAAATACTGATACTTCAAACTGAGGGCTTCCACGCAGTGGCAGATTTCACCCAACTAGCTGCACTTTTTAGGAAACCTAAACATCAAGCATTCATCCTTTCTATCCCACCAACACGCTATACCTTCTGTGCCCTTACTCTGCATTCCTGAAAATGCAGTCTGCATCCTGACCAGGCTGCAACAGATCCCTGACTTCACTGCCTGGAAGCTGGACAGCAGCACGAGGGAGGTGATTCTTCCCCTTTTCTCTGCCCTCACGAGACCTCCCCCTGCAGCGAGTATCCAGTTCTGGGGTCCTCAGCACAGGAAATACATGGAATGGTTGGAGCAGGTCCAGAGGAGGCCACAGAGATGAACACAGGGCTGGAGCACCTCTCCTGTGAGAACAGGCTGAGAGAGTTGGGGCTGTTCAGCCTGGAGAAGAGAAGGCTCTGGGGAGACATCATTGCAGATTTCAGTACTTAAAGGGGCTTATAAGAAAGATGAGGGAACACTGTTTTAGCAGGGTCTGTTATAATTAAGGGTAATGGTTTTAAACTAAAGGAGGGAGGATTCAGATTAAGTATAAGGAAGCTTTTTACAATTAGGGTGATGAGACATTGGAACAGGTTGCACAGAGAGGTGCCAGATACCCCATTCTGCAAACATTCAAGGCCAGGCTGAATGAAACTCTGAGCCATCTGACCTGGCTGAAGATGTCCCTGCCTATTGCAGGAGCATTGTAAATGCTAGACAGCCTTTAAAGACCCCTTTCAACCCAAACCATTCTATGATTCTAGTTTAGGATTCTACTAGGTTTCTCGTGTTCCATGTGTCCTTGATTATTCTCTGACATATAATCTACGAAACCAATTTGAAAGCTGGCAAGCAGGCACAAAAATGTTCCTTGGGTGAGGCAGAGAAGGTCTAAGAGTGTGCAGAAGAGAACAGCAGGAGTGTTCATGCAGTGTTCACTTACTCAGAACATGCCATAGCAGATGACTTCGCTAAAGCCAGATGTTTCTCAAACAAAACAAACACCTTCAGCAGATTGGCTTTACATGTGATCTCCACACAGGTGCTCACATTCCTTTCTTTTTTTTTTTTTTTTTTCAAAAGTAAAAANTTTTTTTTTTTTTTGGTCAAAAGTAAAGCTTAACAAGAGCACAAAACCCCTTTGACTTCACAACAAAGTGAAGTGCATCGGAGCTTGAAGTGGGGAAGCAGACTGGTGTACACTACAGTTGAACAAAATAGCAGAGCCTTCCTCCAAAATGCAAACCACAATGTCTCTGCTGGCCCATAAAGCACTTAGATGACTTCCTGAACCATGGCCATATTCAAACGTGTTTTCAGAAATCTGAGCTTGCAACTACTACTTCAGGAAGGCACCTCCTGAAGCTACAGTCACGAGCTCTGAGGCAGCAGTTTGATCAGCAACTTGCAAGAACAATAAGCACAGAGAGAACTCTGCACAGCCATGACACTCCATGCACGGAAATTGATGGGGTTTAGGCTGAACCAAACAGCTGGCAGCTTCTCCACTAACAGTTTGGTTTCAGGGAAAACAATCAAAACCAGAGTCCCAAAAGAAAACAGAACTGTGCAGGTTCGGCTTTACTGCGTTATTTCAGAAGCCAACATTAAAATTTTAATAGGGCTGTTGAGGAAAGAAGAGAAGAAATCTTAAAGCTATAAAATATGGTATTTCTCATGTTCGTTGCAGGGCAACACCTGCTCGAACAGGACACTATTGGTAATGTTTTTAAAAAGACAGGGACATGAGGCCCTTCTGAGCTCATCAGTTGCAAGCCACTACGCACACTGCGCATTCTCCACTGGTTGCATCTTCAGCTTTGTTTTGTTTGAAACCCTTATGCTACCACATAATCTATAGCCTTAGACAGCTTCTTGGCCCAGGCTCTGAGACTTTTGGAGGGTCAGGGCAGAGCAGTAGAGCTCTTTATGATTTCATGACAGACCACAAAAAACACTGCATGGCTCCCCGCTGGTTCTGTTTACACATTCTTTTAAAAATGCATAACAGCTCCCGTCTGCTGCGCTGCCTGTGCTGCCGAAGGTGTGGCTGGTGTCATCCCACAGAGAGCAGGAATCCCAGCTGGGACCTCTGAAGTGCTCTCTCTCATGCTGGCAGAGACTATCATGGCTGGAATTGCAGAAGTACAAAACAGGATTACAAAATACATGTTTCGTGGGTGGTTATTCTAATATAATTCCAAATAAAAAACAGGACGAAAGCCTGGATCCATTGAGATTACTGAAGGTTTTTGTCAGACTCTGAGAAGGACCAGGCTTTCACAGGCAGCATTACTTTAGCTCACCAATGCAGAAGGATATCTGTCCTATAGGAAATCAATACCATGGAAGATTTAAGACAGCAATAGATTTAAAAATCCAGTATAGCAATGTCTCATGTCCTTCCTGGTCTGAAAACATGTTGCTGGGTTGGTTTGTTGGAGTAAGCATACTCTTTAAGTCAGGGCTGGGCTCCTTGCAGCATGGCACACAACTCAGAATGGCTAATGGCATCAGAAATGGTCCCTCGCCCTCCATGAGAACAACAAAATGCCAGAACACTGTGACAGAAGAAAACCCTTGCAGCGTGGAGGAGAAAGGGTAGCAAATGTCATTCAGAAGAGCAACAGGAACAAGAAATAAGTCATCTGAGACTAGTTCTGCTGCTCTAGCAACTCTGCTGTGAGGAACTTGGAAGGAGCCAGCTGGCTCCCTGCTCTACCAACGGGCAGCTCTACTGACAGCCATCCCAAAAGGATGGTGGCTGTCCATCGCCCCCATCCTACACAGCCAGCAGGGCTTTCCACTACGGCCACTTCTATCTGTGGGTTGCGCTGATCTGGACAATTGTCCAGCAGGGAGCTGAGTGAGGAGGATCAATCAACGTGGAGAAAGGAAGAACCAGGAAAACATCAATAAAAATTAGCTGCTGATAGAGAGCCAGACAAAACTAGACCAAAGGCACACAGTGCTGAAAAAGCACAGGGAGGTTTGGCTGTGCCAGACAGGGCTCTGTGTCTGAGCAGCCTGGAGCACCACACCGTGCCAGGGGTAGGGGAACCACCATGGAACAAGATACCACAGCTGTGGCACTGAACACCCTTCCTCTCACTATGAAAGGTTATTTGCTAGCTGTTGGATACAGACTGCAGCTCAGTTAATGTCACACAGGTTAGCAACTCTAGCACTGCCACAGTACTAAAGGCAGAGCTAACCAGCAGATGAAAAAAGTCGTTCTTGTGGAAGGTTTTGATTCTTTAAATTTTTGTGAAGTTCTTTTGTAATCAGAAAAAGCCCATGTAAACATCAAAACTTGGCTGTTTGATTCAGAAAACGTAAGGATGTAGTATGCATGTCTTACTGCAAGAATGAAATCAGAGAGAGGACAAAATTCAATGACACTGGGGCTGATAGTAATCTTTTGTGGAAGATCAAGCCTTAAGAACCTCCTAATATTGACTTTGCGGGGGGAGGAATCGATGCAACTGGGATGCTCTTAAAGGAAGGAAAGCACATCCAGACATCCCCAACCATTCTGCTGCATCAATTTACTGACAAACACAAACCCCAGGTGAAAGGGTCCCGGCTCAGGTTGGCTGGGGCACTGCAGAGGGGGGGAAAGAAAACCTAAAGCCTGGAGTAGTGACAAGAAAACGAGATTTGTTTGATGTTTTAGGACTAAGCACAAGCAAAATTCGTATTCTCTGTGTTCCACACATGTGCTTGCAGGAAGCTTGTTGAAAATACCTAGAATTAACTTCTAGTAACCACAAAAAATACTATTTAAAATGATATTTTTTTCACCTTTGAGCCTTCAAAGAGATACAAAACCAGGCAACATGTTAAGTATTCTCAGGTACTCTTGTATCACCTCTCTGCCCTTTGAAACAACATACTAAAATATTTCACAACTTTTAATGTCATGCAGGGTGCTCAAATTCTAACAGCTTTCTCTGAGAGCCCACATTAGTGACTGAAGAGCGTGGAAGATTTACTACTTATTGCCTTTCTTTATGTTCTAAGAATTAATTGGGTGGGGTGTCTGGCCCTTTCAAATGTTCCTTTTCTGGTTTTTGCTATTTGCCTCTCTTGTTTCAGGAGATATTTTGAATATGGGATCTCACCAGCTTTGTGCATTCAAAGCTATAATTTTAATTAAACTTTTACAAAGGCAGATGTTAACTTTTACACTAGATATAAACTAGAACATGAGAAAAATACATTTAAAAAAAAAAAAAACAAACACAGGTGAACCTGTAAGAAGAAAGAGTACCTCAAGCAATTCTGGTGGATGTGACCGTTCCCACACTTTGCTTCTCTTCGTTTGACACCTTTCTTCATGCAGTAAGAAGTGCTTATTCCAATCAGCTCTTCTTCATGCAGTTTCATGGAACAAGGCTGCCCAGCACTGGAAGTGTCTTCTATTTCATCTGGGTTTTCTCCTACACACTTGGAGCTGATTTCTGTGCTTTACTTCTGACACTTTTTTCGTGGCTGACAGCTCAGAATTCAAAGCAGAGCCATTCCTGGATGGTAAAGGGGAACTGACACTTGCAAAGGAAGAATCACCAAAAGATTACAACCTGGTCAAGCAGTGGAGCTATCAGAAATCCTCTGTAAATATCAAAAGATGCTTACAGGCCACACACAGCTTGTGTTTAAATTTAAAAAAAAAAAAAAAAAAAAATAAAAAAAAAATAGCAATTTCTTCAAAACAGAATAAAAAGTAGAAAGCACAGGGAGGGGTATTCTCAGCCACTGTGTCTCCTGAAGCAATACTGTCATCTGCAGGTCTGGGAACTTCACTTAGGAATTAATTGCTCTTTAGCTTTGGTCTTGTTTGTTTTGTTGTGGGGTTATTTGTTTGGTTTGGGGTGAGGGATTTTTGTGTGTTAGCAGAAATGGTGTCAGTACTTACAGTTAGGGACTCTGAGCACTTCCCGTACTTCAATTCCATTTTCACATCAGTTTCTGAACCTCATTAAGGGATAAGATATTTTCTGCCCTCGTTCTGACACATCTGCTTTGTTTAAAGTATCCAGATTGAGTTCAGTGCTTAGTGCATCATTTAGAAACTCCTCCTTGGAGGCTGACAGACAACACTGACGTGCCTTTGCACTCTTCTCATCCAGCAGCTTCGTATTCAGGACCTGTGAATCTTTCCAGTTTATCCCCAAAGCTTGAAAAAGAGAGGAAGAGAAGAAGCTCACTTATGGAAGAGTCTCATTTCTTTTTCAGAGCTTGTTTAAAGCACAATAATGACATACATCACCCTCAAGCCTCACTCTAAAATCAAAGTATATTTTTCAGCTCCTTTCTTTTCAACCAGATATGCACATTGATGTATGATGATGCTACTTTTATACAGGAGATCCAACAAACAAGCAGAAACTGCCTTCAGAAACATTCTTCAGGAACATTCCTTTTCTGGATGCTTCCACGAAATGTATACTTCTTCACATAAATCTCACAAAAGGATTCCATTAAATATTGTCTACAGATGCATCAGAAACTCCCCAAAATACTGCATGAATGGACCATACATCAACAAAAAATAAAAAAAATGGAATTTGTCCAAAAGGTCCAATTTTTACTCTTACAATTCAGTCTCACAGTGCTACAGAAAACACTACACACTTTGACCTGTCTGGATCCTGAATTGAGCTCAGTGGGACTGGTACTTGTGAGGATTCTATAAAGCACCATGAGGAAACAGCTAGATGAGCCAAATGGTCTGTGAGGAATTCCCAGCTTTTCAGCCCACCCGATGGCACAGCCACCTCCTGTGTTTGCGCCAGGCCTTGCCCATAGCACGGCACTCACCCAGGGCAAACTGAGGCACTCAGAGAAGCCTTCACTAACCAACCACCCCTGCTCTTGTGTCAGCCCAACAGCTGAAAGACAAGAGAATGGAGTCATGGAGAAAAAAAATAAAAGGAAAACAACCCCACCACAATAAAAAAAAAAGTTGGAAAAGCCTTGAAAGGAAATAATGAAATGTCAACATCCTTCATTTCTTTGATTGCTATTTTCACTTGAAAGCAAGTCTGTATGAAGTCCACCTCCTCAGCACACGAGGATCAGCAGGCCTGAAGCTAAAAGAGGGAAAATAATTACTTCTACTGCATACTGGGATAGCACTTCCACTTATGATGATAGTAAGTCATCTGCTCTCTAGATGACTGTGCACATGCTGTTGTGTTGATAACTTTAATCAGAACATTTCATTTTTTAATAATATTTTGCATTTATTTTTAGCAATGTTTCCTCTCCTTTTGTGCACTTCTCTGGACCCCATGGAAAGTGTTACCAGGCACGATATATCCTTGAGATTTGCATTTAGATATGACCAGCCAACTTTTTTTATGGCCAAGGGACTACAGAAAGGCCACTTTGGGAACTGGGGTTTGTTAGACAGACTTGCAACATCTGCAGTCACCAACTTCCAGCTCAGATTCCAGCAGACAGCGTCAAGTGAGTAGGGAGCAGAGCCAGAATAACCAGCTCATGCTCCACACAGAAATCTCCAGGTACCTCTAATTCCTGTGGTACTACACCTGGATTTTCAAGCCCTTTCCAACCCAGAAGAGTAGGAAAAAAAGTAGGGTATTTCTGTCCAGTTATCTGCTCATTTGAAGGGGTAGGAGAGGTGAGAACAGCCCAGGTTTCACAGCTGATATTCAGGTGCAGCCGAGCACTCAGCAGGAACCAGCTACAGCATACAAACACTCTGCCAAATGGGAACAACACACAGAGAAGCGAGGAAATACAAGCTTTTAAACATATTTCCTTTTCCTGAGGACCACAGAGGTTTGTAATAAGGCAGATCTACCAGTCCTCTTGAACCGTGCTACCCCACAGGCAGGTTACAACTCAAAGAAGTATCAATCTTGACTAAAGTATCAAGCTTGACTAAAACCCACTTGTGTTTAGAGGCTAGCTTGGCAAGAGAAAGAATAAATGGCAACTTAGTCTTCTAAACCCTGCAAGAAAGGTTTCAGATGTAAACAATATTTTTTCCTGAGGGAGACCTACAAAAACATTGCTCTTATAGTAGAAAGTCTTTCTATTTCAGCTTCAGAATGATTCTTGGGCCCATAATTATCTTGAATTCCTTCCAGGGATGGACACTTAGAGAACAGAAGGATTGGATGTAATTAGTGCTGATGCAACACCTTGGTTATTAAGGATCCAGCAGTTGACCTGTGCTGCTCTTTCTTGACAAGTACGGATTAACTACAGCACACAGCATTTTGCCCCCTATCTCACACATGAATTTTAGACCCCCACGAGGTATGTCTGATGCTCTGGAATAATCCATCATGAAACTCATCCATCAGATACAAATTGTTGCTCATCTCTAGTAAAATAAATTTGTTTTAAAACCAGCATTTTCTTTTTTGCCTGCATCAGTCTTTGTGCAGAAAAGAAAATATGAGAGTAATTGCAAGCCTTGGAAGATCAAACAGAAATATATTTTACAGTAACTTCCAGAACACATAAGCTTTGATGGAACAAAGAATCAGCCTAGGGCCTGTCTAAAAATGCAAGCCAAGTCATCAGCGTCCCCCTGGTGTACTCATGAAGTCAAATTTATTAGCTGAAGGCTGGAATTTTAAAGGCTGCAAGGGAAGCCCCTTACAATGACCCTCAGAAGACAGATGCACTGAGGCTTTTGAACATCTTACTGGCAGTCTGGTGTGAAGGCATTTTCAAGCTGCTTCTTCTGACAGACAGTACAAGTGGGCCAGGATAAAAGCCCACTGTCCACTAGCAGAAAACTATTTGAATTTACTTCAGTAGAATTAGGAAACCTAGCTTGGTTTGGGTTTTTTTCTTTTCTTTTCTTTTCAAATATCCTCACACACAACTATGAGTTGTTTCAATATTTACAGGAATGTGCACATAAACTGAAGAGACCAGTCACCCTTCAGAAGGTCAGGTCCATAACCAGTTTTCATCAGGAGAGAGGGATGACAGAAAAAAAAGAAAAAAATGCACCACCTGAAAACATTAGAAAATACTCTTTAAGAAATAATCTTCTCCTTCCTTCCGCAATTTTCTCAACGGGCATCCAATTCTTTTTTAAGAAATTACTCTGCTCTGGTGACACAGCAGGCACAACTTTCAGATGTGCTCCAACCCTCCTTGTTTTTAATGACTCATTAGCAATATGCATTCCTCCACATCAGCTTGTCCCTGTGGCCACTAAGCCAAAATGTGAATGTTAAGGTCGGTCATATTTACATGTCACCACTTATGCTAATCACAATCACAGTACCTCGCTCTTTAAGGGATGTTATCAATCATCTTGAATATGATTAAGCAATAAAGTGAGCAAACAGCTCACAAGGTGATCTCCCCTAGTCCTCAGTCAATTAATGCTGCCTTGTACTCCATCTGTTTGGAGAAATGCTTCCTATTGAGTATTCCATGCCTGCCCTCCACACACAAAGAAGTAAACATGAATAGCACCATTTTATCATTATTCCTGATAGCACAGACAAGCACCTCCAGCAAGCTGCAGTTCCCCGAGTGTGTGCTTTCCCAGATGTAGTCCAGATGCCTCCTAAATGCATATGGCAGGAAATTCTTTGCAATCTTTTCTGTTTCCCGTATATTATTGGTTTATAATTGCTGCTATCCATCATAATTTTTTTTTTTTAGCTACTGACTACTGCCCTGCTCTGCAGGTGTGTAGAAGAAACACAGGCCTAGCACACGAGCTACTTTTACATCTATCTTGGTGGGGAGCAGAATAGCCAGTGTTTAGTGCTAGTTTAAAGAAAGCCTTTTTGGCAAAATTTAACATAAACAAGATTAACATAATATTGCACAGAGTCCAGAACAGAAATACACAGTACCTAACAGACAATTAGGCTGTTTTCTTGATAACTGAATTTGTTTGACTGTTGTTTAGCTGAATTGTGCTAACTAAAGCTCATACCCAGGGAATAACAGTGCAGCAGAATGCTGCTGCACAGATCCACATCCCAGCTCCACGAGAGCACGCTTGTCTGTGGTGCAACACACAGACTCCATTTCTGCTCCCAGCAGCAGGCTGGCTGTGTCAGCATGGTGCTGTGCTCTGACTAATCAGCCTGGCTCTAGGGCTGACTCAAGGATTCTCAGCAGAGACTGGAGAATGATATCTGTCCCAAGAGAGCAAGGCTGGGCTGTTCTTACGGCTGCAAGGGGCAGGGGGGAACAAGAAGGACAGACACGCTGTAAAGGTACCCTTGAGTGTAGAGTCCTGGAGAGCAAGGCTGGGCAGCACTGGAATTGGGAGACACAGAGGTAGAATTCACTGATAGACCCACCACAGCTTCTGGAAAAGGAGGGATGTGGGTTGAGTTGGACATTCCCAGCAGAGTACGCTGAGCGTTGTCCTAACCTACCTTGGGCCCATTTGCTTTTAGGTGACTGACCCTGTGGTTTCTAACCTTTGGTGCTTTGTCTTGAAACACACGGTACAGTCACACCATGAGAGTTATGACATGTGGTGTCATCAGCCTGGACTCCCTGGTTTCCTTAGGTTGCTCTATGATCTGCAAAGTTTCCCACAATCTCTGCAGAGCTTTGCTCTGAAAGGGTAAATTTAGTTCATTTCTTGTGCTTGGAACCAGGAAAAACATCTCAGACAACAATTTTACTGTGGTCTTCTCTGGAACACTTCACTAGATACCTCAATAGTCATCAAAACTTCTAACTATAAATTAAGGGTCAGCTCATCCAGTTTTAATTGATAAAAAAGGGGGTGAAAGTCTCACCAGGTCATTCTAAAATTCTCAGTAACTGGCACTGCTAAGAACAACAGGCCAGCACCAATAAAAGCACGACAGAGAAATATTCAGAAAATAACTGGCAAGAGTAAACAATAAGACACAAACGTCTTCCTGCCTTTTTATTTTGTATAAAATCCTGAACTAGTTCCAGCAGATAGTTCTGGCTTACTATCTCTGAGAAAACAGGAAGATCATAAGGGTTTGGAGTGTTGGACTTTATACTCCTTTCCCCAACACTTAACTCTGAAGTTTAGCACCCTATTGACCTGTAATTATGTCTGTACCCCTTACAAATCCTTCTCAGGCAACAGATTGGATAAAAGCTCAGTGAGGACATGGGACCATTACCAGCCTTGCCAGGACCTATAATCTTGCATGACCACAAAGGTTTGCACGACTACTGAAGATGTAGAGATTATTAATCAGTGACTCTAAAGTCTTCCCACCCCCACAATCAGATCAGCAAGGACATCTACTCAGCACTGAACTTTTTCTAATCTATTTCAGCTATTTACAGACACTTCAGAAAGTCACAGAAGGTATGATAATACCTTTTTTTAATTGGAAAGAAATCTTAGAGTTTATTCAAATAAAATTCCTGTCCCTTCTACTTAGAAGTGTATTGAGAATTGCACCAGAACAAATCACCTTCACTACCGTATCTCTCGTGTGACCTCTACAGCACTTCCATAATCCAAGCCATGCATCTCCCTGGAGCACAGTTTGCTCACCATACTCGTTCTGAGCCATGATCAGACATTTGTTGATCACCAGCTTCAGCACCTGGCTGAAATGGTTAAATCCTACTTTATATCCTGACTATGCAAAGTCTAACAAAACAGCATGGAGTTTTATTCCTACCTCTTTTTCACCCGGATTCTTTTGAAGACTATTAATCCAGGAAAACTAAAAGAGACTAAAAAATCATCTCACTCCATAGAAAATGAAGCCCTGAAATCTTCACAGAGTCCTCAACAGAAGCATTGAACATCTTAGTGTGTCTCCCAGTAGTGCAGATGTGGATGTCTGTACTCAGGCACAGGGTGAAGAGGAAGCAGTTCTGCTTCACAAAGCTCTTGGCAGAATACAGATAGCAAACTCATGGAATAGATGAAGGGAATTTTTAGGAATATATTTCAAAAACCATTTTCTTGGAAGAGAATTCTTATAGTTTGGATTTATTTGCACACTACAGTTTGCTTTAAAAGCACGACAACCTCTACAGCTCTGCTGCCTACCAGGACAATATCTGCAGAAAATAGGCCTTTATGAATGATCACTGTCATAGTTTATGTTTTCAGTGATATTGATTGGTTTCAGCAATCAGATAGGATGGCTTCAGTACTCAAAAAAGATCATTTGGTCTGGCAAAACAATGCTCATGAATTATGAAGAGAAATAAATGTGCATTGATTGCAAATCTTTATGTATTGTGGATGTGTTTTGTTACAATGGGTTTGCTCCATGTTGAGTTAACACAGGAACATTCTCCCTTTGGGGATCAGAGAGTAAGAATGACTTAGATCCTGTTCCTACATGCCTAAAAGCTAATTAAGCCAGCCAGTAGTCCCTCAGCAGCACACATCCCTTACCCCTGCTGGTTTATGCTGCCACACAGGACCTGCTGCATGACAGCAGTCCGAGAAAGCTCTATGCTCCTCTTTTGCCCCATGGTGAACTCTGTTACACCATCAGTTTGAAAAAAGAATTTAAAAAATCGCTGTAAGTAAGCAGCATCTTTGTCTATAGATTCACACACTTTTAAGGTAGCACTGCGCTCACAAAAATCAGATTTACTCGACAGCTGCCTCTTTCTGTCCCTAACAACCTCATTTCTCATCCCAGCAAAAGCATTTGTGCAGCACCATGGCAAAACAGATTATGCACCAGATGGAGAATAAAATCTGACCAGTCAAAAATAGCACTTAATTTTAACTCAGACTAGTTTCCAGTAGTAAATTCCAGCTAAGACTGCATAAGAAGTGACAGCCTCAGTCTTCCAGCCAAAACATACAAAGACAACACAGACAGATCTTACCAGCATTTCCCATGAGTTAAGGCTTTCCAAGGGAAAGTAGACAAGGAATAGAGAAAAAAACTCTGCTGATTCTCACTGTTCATTAGAGTGATCTCAGTCCCCTCTACTGAAATCTAAGTAATCTCCCTAAAGCTGTACTGAAGAAATCGCTTCCAGTTCCATGCTCTGAGGATGCTGCATCTCATGACCCGGGAGGTTTACACTCTCTAATCTAAGGGAACTGATTTCAGTGCCAGGATTAAGAGCTTACACCTCTCGAGCTGTTCCTCAGGCTTCCAAAGTTATTTCAGGAAACGTGAATGGATGAGTATAGCACAAGCTCTGGAGAGCCTGCACCCATGTGCCATAGGTGGGCTCTCAACCCAGGCCACGAAGATTATAAGAAATATGCTTGCACGTCCATCCAAGTTAACATGCACAGAACAGAGATCATATATGGCCTTGAAAACCACTCTGGGCAATCCCAGAGGAAAGGCCAGCTTCTTCAGAGGGCAATTCAGAGCACTGCTAGGTTTGCCCTGCCACGCCGGTGTCACTCAGGGGTTTCCCCCAAGCCTTTTCATGTAAGCCAGTGCTGCCTTTCTCCTTCCCTTAATTGCTCAGCAACGTTCTCCTGGTCATGCCACTGTAATGTTTGCCAGCCTGGTTGTGAATGCCCTTATCTTTCGAGGCCTTTACTTAATCTTTATATCTCCTCAGTCTCTTTTCCTCTTTAAAGCTCTTTGGAACATTTATTCAGGCCCTAAAATGCATTTGGTTCTGCTTGCCCAATCTCCCATCTATCAGCTCACACATTCTTTAATTCAGCTGCACATTCTCTCATCATTCATCAGTCCATTTACACATTCTTCTATCCGTCCTCACGTTCTCCCTCTCTCCTCTTCTCACTCGCTGTTCTGTCACCTCTCTCATTTTTACAGAGCTCTCCTGCCTGTCTCCTGTGGGCCCTGCAGGCCCGGCTGTCCCAGAGTACCAAACAGTGTGTCATTGTGTACCATCCTGCACTCAGAGCTGCCATGAAACATCTCACAGCTAATCAGACCTGCAAACCCAGGCGTGTTTTATACATTCAGCGGTCCTGATTCTGATTTCATTCACTTCACAGTAAATTAAGTCAATGCTAGTGGGAATATACAGGTGTAAAATTAGTTAAAGTAAGATGAAAAAGAACTCGTATTTTCTAGCAATAACGTAAGTATTAGAGGGCTAAAAAGGAAGTTGGATAAGGCAAAATCCAGCAACTGATCTTTTGAGGAGACTGAAAGACCGTGGAAGATTGGAGGACTGTTGTTTTCTTAGCAGGAGTGTGACAAAGGAACACTCCCTGAGCTCATGTTATTTAGCCCCAGAGATTGTAATACAATGGAATATGTCTTTCTGAATACAAAAGGCATGAGAAAGAAACACTAAAAACTGGTACAAAATCCTGTACAAATACGATTGACCCCACAGAGGTCCCTCTCCAGGCTCACGTGCAAGACCTCTAAGTAATGGAACTAGCAGGCAGGAACAGAGCTTGTAACACGCAGGAGAGTCCATGGAAACAACGGAAAAACAAAAGCAACATGCACAACTTCAATCATCTGGACAGACCTTGCTCTGTTAACATGCAAGGCATGAAAATGTGAGACAGATTCTCCCAACACACACAGGTAAGAGCTCTTGCAATTGCCTTGATGGACTAGACATCCACGAGATCTGAGAGACCAGCTGAAGATTTAATTTGGTCCTAAGGAATCAGACCTGAAATGAGCTGATCTAATGGTCTTCAACAAAGAGATAGCCACAGAACTCCATTTGCACCAATAAAATTAATCAGGGACAAGAATATTCACTGGGAAGGTGCAAAGAAAACAGAGGTTCTGTGTTCCACCCTCAGACAGAAGGAGGAAGAAAGATCTTTCGAGGAAGCTGCTAGAGGTGTAGCTGGAGTGAGAAAATGACACTCATCAGCCAAATGGGACTGATGACAAATGAAAGTCCAAGGAGGAAGAGAATGCAATGCCAACATCCAGAGACTAACAACACACAGGACAAGAAATTAGAGATGGAAAACCAGAACTGAGTCTTAGCCTAAGAATGATCAAGGAATAATGCAAGAGAAAGGCATTGAGAAGCCATTCAGTTCCATCTACCAAGTGCAGGAAAAAAAAAACAACCTCACACTACCAAGAAACAAAAAACTGCTCACTAAAAAGCGTAGAAAATGCCACATGATCATGGAAAAATCGGATAGGCCCAGAGCCAACACTACACAATCACTCATCAGGTTAAGAAAGGAGACGTGAAAGGACATTGCAGATAAAACTCCAAACACTGACCATAACATTACACAGAAGTTCTGTCCTCTCATTTTACTCATCTCAACAGTTTCACTGAATTGAGCAGATTTTGGTGACCCAAAAGAATGAAATTCAAGCAGTTCTTTCATAAAGAATAGAGAAAAGAAAGTCATCAATACCAGGAATACTGATTGAGGAAAATCAAGACCTGACAGAAAACGCTCAAGAAGCCAGCCATTATCACAAAAAAAAAGAAATAACATGATTTTGCTTTCACAAATAGCTACCACATCTTGGAGAGCTTGAAATGCAGTTAAGTGGAACCCAGTGGAGGCCACAGAGAGGAAGAGAGGGCAGTGGAGGTTATTTGAACCCAGGAATATGCCTCTTAACTGACATAGAATCATGTTCAGCAAATGTTTTAGAGGTAATGGAATGCAGATTTAAAGATTATGGAAGAATTAAGGGGCAAATGAGTTCAAAGAGACCTCATTGACTCTGCCATTCATTCCTGACCTCTGAAATACTTGCAGCACATGATGAAAGTAGTGACATAGGCTTTGCCATAGCCTTGTTTATTAACTAATTATCTAAAGCCACAATCATAATGAGAACTACACAAACAGCATTCAGAACATATTGTCATTCACCAGATCAAGTTACAGTCACAGAAAACTATTTTTGTGGCTTATTTCCCCCCTTCCAAACTCCTACAGTATTTTGATGATGTGTCAATGGCTTAAAAGCACCTTTAGCAAGTTGGTACAAGGCTCAGCTTTCTCCGACAATCAGCAGCTTGAATGAGCCCATAATGATGCTTTAGATTCAGTTCTGGGCCTTTTTCCTCTCCAGAGCATTCAGATGGTTTTGCTCTCACTGCCTTCTCCAGGGGAGACTGCCCACAGTGTGAAGGGATGGGGAAGAAGGGGTTTAAGACGTAATTTGCATTTCCAGGTGGGAGTTTTCTGGGCGGAAACTGGTGGGAGTTTCCTGAGCCTGCACTTGTCTAATGCAGTTCAACATTTGAACAACAGAAATTGATGGGTTTTGAAGTAATTTCAACCACCTGAAAGGAAAAAAAAAAAAAAACCCAAACAAACCCAACCAACCCCAAAACTCTGTATATCAATTCCTTCCCCCGTTCAATGTGCATGAATGCTTAACAAAGCAAATCTGAGGCTGGCTAAGGGACAGTAGCAATACGAATATTAAAAATATTGCAATTGCATCAATTACCATTTACTTTTACTAAGGAACACTCATGTTCTGAATAGGCTACAGAATAAACAAAAATAACAGTATTGCAAAGCCAGTGATGGGCATAACCACAGAGGTGAACAGGTTTCTAAAGACAGATCAAAACACCCAGATCTACACACATCCATTTCTCCAGTGCAGCTCTTCCCTGCCACAGTGCCAGACAGAGCTGCACAAGGGCCCATGGGGTGCAGCCTCTTCTCCCTCAGCATCCCAGCAGCTCAGTCAGCACACACAGCACAACAGCAACTGAGCCATGGCCTTGGGATGTCTGAGTGAAAAAGCCACAGCACAAAGCAAAAGAGCTTAAACTCAAACAGGGAGCAAACAAATGCACACTGAAAGAAATGGAGAAGTAATTAATAAACCATGAGAGACTGGGGGCACTGCTAGAGGCTTTTGCAGTCCACAAAACAACTGAAATGAGTTAAACTAAGCATAGAAGCAAGGATCTACCTTCCGCCACTACAGCCGAACTGGGAAAGGATGGAGAGTGAGGAGTTTATTTAAACTCTGTTTGTCATCCTGACTGACTTGGACATTATGAGTTTCGTGTATTTTTACATTATCCTGGCTTATGTTGTAGCAGAACTTGTTTGTTGTTAGCTAAAGCCTTTGAGAAGAGATTATGACAGAAGGTTCTGGCATCTTTCTCACAAAATTTTTACCAACTTGGGTTCTTGTCACTTTCCCTTACAACAGGAAAGATGTCTGCAAGCCTCCTCCATAAGGTCTATGGCATTTCATTGTTTTCCATACATTCTATAATTGATGTCTTATTTTAAATGTTCTTCTCTGCTGTATTTCATGGCAGAGGCTAAAGGTGGGAACACCTTCCTAGAATCATGATTGAAAACCAGCCTCAGATTTCTACTGCTGCACGTGACAGATGAAATAACAGACATGAAAGGAGGGTATGGAAATTTTGACTAATGAGGAGAGCATGAAATGTAGTTAGCCTCTGGAAATACCTTAAAGCAGCAAGTCTATATATTACCCTATGCTCTTTCCTGGTTATACATAGTTTTTATACAGGATTTACCACTGCATTACCTAAGCATTTAAATACATCATTTCCACAGCATTTTTCTGGGGCACATCTCGCTTTACTTGTCCGTGCACACCTTGGACATGGAAGCATTCTAGAAACAGAGTCTGGGCAGTGTTTCTGAAGAGAAGTACAAACTGTTCCATTGGGCCCCACTGGGGCACCCTCAGGGTGCTGCAGGGCATTGCTTACAGCACCTCTCTACAAGAGACACAGGTGCTCGCCTTGGGACGCCCAGCAAGCACAATGCAAGGCCAGAAATAAACCTCCAACGGGTTTAATTAGAAGCTGGTGTTTAAACCCTCATTTCCCTGTCATCTTCCTGACCAATGGCTGAAATCACGCATGGACAAAAAGAGCTTGAAACTGGTTTCAGGAGATAGTTAACAAACTCTTACTCTGCTATCTCTCTGCGTGGCTAAGGAGGCATATCAGCAACAAAAATCTATCCAGCTCTCAGGCTCTGCTTATCATAAGTTGTTTGATGCTACTCAAATCGCCTCGGGAAGAAGGCATATTAACAAAAAAGAAAGCATAGGTATTTTCTGAGTGCTGCATCTTTTGTGCATGACCAAAAGAATTTGGCCTCCTACAAGCTGTCAATGCAGCGGTTTAAAATAAGTGTTTGTGTTATTAAATTCACATATGAGGCTAAAACTTCTGGACTGGAATTCTAAATTTAAATCTGCAGTGGTACACTACTAATCACCATATGTCTGACATCTCATTTTCAGTGGTTATTAACAAACTCAGTTCTTGTTCTCTCTAAAAGTCAGACCTCTCAGAAGTGCCAGAACATCTTGGCTAGCCCAAGCCCTCTGCTCCTTTCTACACCCTACATCCAAGAACATCAGTACTAAATTTCACATTTCTACCCACACAGGCCACTGCTTACACGACTATCAGCATGACAAATAAGCCAAGGAGTAATTTAACATTTCTCTGAAAAGAGGCAAAACTTTCATCAGCTTTTTCTCACACTTCTGGTAGAGACTTAATGGAATAGTTACAATTTTCTCACCAAGATGGAAACTCCTTCAAGAGAATCAGTAAAAATATGGACTGTTTGAGAGGGACAAGCAGCTTCTCACTCCATTGCTTCACTCTCTTAACTGACTTCCAGAATCTCTCTCATAATGGCTGTTCTTTTAGGCTAACAAAATTTGCATCTCTGTCATTGGAAGACAGCAGTGCACTGTCCACCCTGGGCTGCCATGATTAGACATCAAACTTCCACATCTGGACGCTTGTGCTGTAACACCGAATCCTTGCCACACCACCCAAGAATAGAGAGCCAAAATTGTACAAAAATTCTGAGCATGCAGACAGTGACAGAGAGCAGCCATTGTGTGAGTATAAGACAATGTGAGCATTTTTTTCATTTGTTCTATTGCAAAGTTTGTATTTTTGTCACTCCACTTCCTTTACAGGCTTGGGGACTGCATTCCAGTTGTGCTGAATTTCCAGCTGCAACAGCCCAAACCAGGGCTGTTGCATGTCAGAGTTTAGAATTAAACATGCAGAATGCAGAGAACAGTCACAATACCTCCTTTATGATGCTAATGAAAACATAAATAAGGAAATTAAAAAGCCCTTGTCTAAAGTAAAAATAGCAGTCACTGCCACAGAGACTGTATGAGGCAAAATGAGAACTACATTTCAGCAAAACTGCACACACTCCTGTAGCCAGACAAGAAAAACCTTCTCCTTTGCTCAGTGGGATATTAAACTTTATAGCTGTACTTCTTATTTTTAGATAGTTCTTTGAATGCATAGCTTCTGACTTCCTTAATTTCTTTTGTGTGTAGTAAGTTTCGAATTTTTTTTATTTTTGTTAAGAGCTGCACTGCCATAAATCAGTCCAGTCTGTGGAGGTCTTAAAAAATGTAAGACTAGTGACTGTAACATTCATAAATACTTTTATTATCCCTTCTAGGCTTTGTGGAATGCCTTGGCATTCATGTCTCTGACTTGGCACAACAACCGCTGTGTCTTTGGGCGTGTGCAGGCACTCACACACACTCACACACTCACACTGAGTCCCTGTCCCTGCAGGCGGATCAGTGAAAAGCCTGCACACACTCCTGGTGTGCAGCAAGTGCCACCAGAGCCACGGTGCGTGTGCCACGCGAAGCAGGAAGGGCCTCTCGGGCTCACTCCCCACAGGGAAGAGCCAGAAGCGCTGAAGATGGGTTCTGTGCGGCTGGCAGAGCCCTCCCGCACCTCCTCGCAATGTCCACACTCACGCAGAGAGCGCGGGCACGCCGGGAGCCCCGCGCAGCGAGCGCTAATGAGCCTCGGGAAGAGAGAGACAGCATCACGCTTCCCACAACGAGTTGGCTGATGATCTTTCAGCTCCACCAGCCCAAGAAATGAAAACGAGCCCGAGCGCAGGAGCTGTGATCCATGGCCAAGGAGCCAAGCAGGGGGCTGAGGGAATGACCGCTTGGCTTAAGATGTGGAGTGATAATTGATGGGTCTGTAGCTGTGAAAGAGGATCTGAACCGCTGCAATACACAGGATTTGCAAGTCGTTCTCAGGAGACTGGAACCAAGTCCCTGTAGGAAAATTCGGTGAAAGCAGTCAAGGGTTGGCTTTCCTAAAATGTCAAATCCTCAAATCTTTTCCACTGGACACATGTGGGAATGTGTGTGATACCATTGCAAGGTGAGTCTCCCAGCCACACATTCTACTAATTGTTAAGCTTCAGACGTAAAACAGGCTCATGCCACAAAACCACATCTAGTTCTAATCCTTTTACTGCTACTCAACTAGACATTTCCCTAGTTTTCAATCAAGTTCACTTGGTTCTAATGAATGCTCTGCAGCTGTGGAGAGTATCTGAACGAATTAATGGTTGTTTTGTAGGTTGTTTTCAGACGAAATATTCCACACGGGGTCCTTTGAGACTGCCACACAGCAAAGGCTGGGAAAGCCAGAACACAAAGGGGAACTCCGTGGGGGGCTGTGCACATGCTCACAGGGGATGCAAGGTGTGTTGGCTGTCTCAAGGCTCAGGAAGGGCAAGGATCAAGTCTAGCAAACAGAGCTGGAATTAGCTGGAGAAAAAAACAAACCCTGCATACAGCATTTGGAGAAACAACTGAAGCCCAGCTACCAAGGACACAACACACAAATTGAACACCATACACACACTACCATCAACTATCCCTTTAAATCCAAAGAGTTGAGGATCTGAGCCTAGATTTGATTTCCACTACAACTCATGAGCCAAGTCAGGACTAGTGCTTTGATTCAGGTTTAACAATACCAATTTAAGTTACTTCCGTGACAACTGAGCACCACAGAACAGGAGTCTTGAGATTATTTGTTCTTATGAAGTGAGTCAATGGAGTAGAGAAGACTTCCTTGGACTTACGTGTATTCCCCCAAAATCAACATTTACCACTGCAAAAATTTAGCTGCAAACTCTGTTGAGGAGGCATGAGATTCTTCTAACTGTATTGAGAATGCTTTTGCAGTGTAATATTGATTCTATTAAGCCTCCCATGACACAAACAGTGTTAGCACATATAAGACTATCTATAGAAGAATTACATAGAATCAGGGGAAAAAAGTATGAGATTAGGATTCCCAGACTCTGCTGCATTTGCAATTCATGCCGAATGTGTTCACTGTCAAGCTGTCATTTTACATTAGGAGTTAATTTTCCTGCTATCAATCCTCTCTCTGCTTATTCTTTTTCTCATCCTTCAACTGCCAGGGTTTAGGAAAAAAATAACAACCAAAACGATAACAAAGAACTTGAGGTCCCAAACAAATTTTGCACACATTCATTCCATAACCATCAGCCAAGCCTGACTTCTAGAGCCCCATGTAAATTTCCATTAGAGTTGCCGTGCATTTGAATAATGAGTCACTGTTTAAAGAGAAAAGAGGAAAAGGGGCACAGTGCATTCATGTTGAAGAGGAGTTAAAATCAAATAAAGGTACTTCATAACATAGGTGTTTATAATATTGTGCTTGCTGTACAGAACATACCTTGTTTCTGAAAACAAAATCTGGCAAGGACATAAATATGGCCCACAAATCAGGTGTTGCACTTTGGTAAGGAATGAATGAAATACACCACATAGGACAGACTGTTACAGAAACAGGAAAGGAAAAATGAGTGTGGTAGGTACAAGTCCCCCAGGACATTTGAACCACATCCTATGCTCAACAGCAGGATTTGTCAATAGCAATAATCCTGAAAGTAAAAGAGATATGTAGAGTCTTTCCATCAACCTTTTCTAAGGCATTATTCTTTCTTTTCTTTATTTATTTATTCTCTTTGCATTTCTCCCAGCTGGTTTTGGCTGAGAGATACAGCATGGGAAAAGCAGGCCAAAGTGTGTGTAAGCCTAAGTGTGAGATGTTTCTGGCACGCAGGGATGGGACACCCTCTCCTGGAGAAACAGACACACTTCCTCTGCTCCAGCAGTGAGAGAGTAGGAAATTAGTGATATTCCTGGGATCTGCAGACAAACTACCACAACAAGTCTTGATATAATGACAATAAGTAGGAATGTTTCCCCTTGATATACACAAGACTCTTCTCTGGACTGACACTGTTAGATACAGCACCCTTCAGGAAAACCACTCATTCACATTCAAGCAATTAACTGCTACATTAGAATCATAAAGAGAGGAACCTCTCGATGAAATAAGTCATGATTTTTGACTCCAATTCAGATCTTCCGCAAGAGAGATCCTACTGGCTGACTGACTCCCTGCATCACAAAATCCGTCACTTTGAACCTGGCAGAATATCACCATTCTGGTGGTTACCTCCTAAAGCTAAAAACTAAAATAGCTCGGGTGGAAACAAAGCGCCATCTTGCTTGGCTAAAAGTTCAAGTTCTACACATTTCCTCCACTCTCGTACTTCTCTAAGATGTCATGATTTCACATCATTATGGATTATGGCAGTTCTCACTAATCTGCTCATATTTGCTTAGGATGTCACCTGCAAAGTTTACAAGAGGTAAGGCTATGAAGCTTCTCACAGGAATGCCTCCAAGAGGCAAAATAATTACCAAAGTGCTACTGCCTGTGGATAAACGAGAAAGCAGTGAACAGAGCAGGAATTTGTGCTGCCAGTGACCAGGCTACAGGTGACAACGTGGTAAGTTCCTGACTGGCTGTAGCCTTTAAAAATGAAAGATCTTTAAAGTACAGGGCTCCCAGATGAGCAGCCTGGATTCCAACATGGCATATTTACAGTGGCAGCAATATCTCAGACACCACAGAGGGAAAAACACCTGCAGGATTCTTTTCCCCCTGAGGTGGCTGGCAGCTCTGCTGTGTGCAGAAAGCAGGACAGGTTCTGACCCCGACACTCCTGACTTGTAACTTAATTAGATGCAAAAAAGAATGGGAGGAGAGAGAAAACCACAGTTCAGTGTGGTCACTGATGTGAATTTTGAACTTCATTTGACATTGCTAACGTTGCTCTCATTTGGAGAGCTTCTAACCAGGGTCTCCTGTGCTATGACAAGTTTGTAATAAATTACAAATGATCAAACTGCAGGTGCCTCTCTCAGTTTGCAGACCAATTTAGAAAAAAATCAGTGGAAGAACAGCAGCAGCACACGGCTCAGGCTATGCCTGATCAAAGGGGAATTATTCCTCAGAGCTCCAGGAGCGTTCAGGCACTGTTTACCTCAAGGCAGGAATGAATAGCAAGGGTGAGGCACTGAAGCCCCTAGGAAGTCCTCACAGCCTTAAAAAGTCTGCAGAGAAAATTTCTAAAATGCATTAAGCACAAAGGTTCTCAGTGCCCAAGGCAAACTGGAAAATATTCCTTCCCTCAAGTTACTTGAACGCTAAATCATCACCTGCAGGCTCAAGCTGTCATTTCACACTGAGTCGCATCTCACAGCGTCAGGAGTTCTCCTCAAATCATTTACTCTCCCCCTCTCCACCCCAACACACGCAGTGGTTTCTTACACAAGCATTAGCAGAATATGAATTACTTCTAGGAAGGAGTGGGACATATATTCATATATAACATACATTAAAGCCCTGGATAAATTCAGTCACAGCCTTCCAGTCACTTCAAACAGTTCTACATTCAATTATAGTCTGGTATTTACAAAGAAAAAGAAAACTCTCAGCATTTGCTGGTGTAAGGGTTAGCCTAACAATCTGTGGTTTGGTCTATAAACAGTAAGAATGGACTTTCAAGACACAGAGGCAAGTTGCAAATTAAATACAACCACTTCAAAGAGGCTCCTGTACTGAGGCTTTATAGCACCCAGGCGGCTCTAGGGGAATAGCCGAGGTTCTGGTGAGGATCGGGGAGACAAGGCGTTTTCCTTTCACTGTCTAGCCGAAGCACTGTGTCCAGTTCACTCCAGTAAAAAGGTCATCTCTCGGTGCACACACACTGGCATTAGGGCAGTGGGATCGAATCTCAGCTGGCAGCCTCGTGACTGAAAATACAAACACATTAAAGATGGTGGTCATAAGCAAGGAATTAAAATTATCCTTCTGATCATCATGGAAGCTGAGTTAATGGAGAAGAACCAGAGGAAATCATTATCAGTCTAGGGAACCAGGAAAATGTGAGTTACATGCAAGAATTTAATGCAGACTGTAATGTTTCACATCCAGTACAAAGCCAAAATTTGGGCTATAGATGTTGGAAGTCCTGCATTGCTGTGCTAGGACTAGTGTGCAATTCATAAATCCACAGAACAGGGAACACTTCCTTAAAGAGAAAGCAATGCAAAGCTCTCAACTCTGCTCACCATTAAAAACAAACTGCCTTCCTGAAGAGAAATCCTTTAAAAATTGTTAAAAAATGGTAAAGCCAAAGAGCCTTTCAGCAAGCCACCATGCAGAGCAACCCTCAACCACGACCTACAGAATGACAGACTCTGGGTAATGCCTGCATTTACCAACACACAGGTGAAGCAGGGCACACTCTTGGCATCAGCCAACTGCAGATTACCTCTTTTTTTCCCTGCCTCTTCCCAAAACAGATGAAAGCCTTTCCATTGAAGGTAACTGTGCACTGTGCACATTTTTTCAGAGCCCATACACACCTGACCAGCAAACAGGACTCAGTAATTGCTCCTAAACGAGTAGCACAGACCCTTTATTCAACCAATAGGACCTTTCTGCTGATCTGCTTTTACAAGGAGAGTTGACCTAAGTTTCAGGACACCTGACAGATGTATGTATACACTGATCTAGTGCATTTAGGTTTTAAGTTTTGGCAGAACACACAATTAAGCATAAAAACTTAGCATCCCAAAAAAGTTAAATAATCAGCCAGGTTGATAAAAAGAAATCTCTTCAAACAGTATCTAATTTCTGCTGTGTGTTTTACCCAGAGAGATCCTGAAGGGACTTTGAAATATGCAGCAAGGCACAGCATAAATCATATAAATTATATTATCATTTCTCTCTCAGATGAGCTCTAGCACCTGTTTGACACTGAGCAGCATCGCTGCACAGCAGGCTGCAGCTGGAAGCAGAGAAGCTTTTTATATGGAAACTGCAGGTGGAGTTCAGAGTCAATATAATTACAGAGCCTGGAATTTCATCAGAATGCTAAGGATGGCATTCCTTTCACTGTTTCTTTTGAAAGTCTGTAACACTAATTATTAAAAAGGTTTTCCTCCAGCCATTCTTGTTTTGGATTGGCATTTCTTCACTCAACTCTCAATTTCAGTGAAATCACAAAGGAATCATGCTCTGGTAGAGCTTCCCAACAGATATTGCATGTTGGAACGAGCTCAGGGTTTTCAATGAGGGTGCAGGGGAGCCTTTCCAAAATTTGGTTCACATCTGTGAAGGGACCATGCTCATTTCTAATAACACCCACCACGGTGGTGCATGTATCCTTTCTTAATGCAAATAGCATCCTAACATTTCCAGCAGTTTCATCCGAAACTGCTTCTTCTCTTGACATCAAGAAAGCAGACTTCCATGGCAAAAAAATAACTTGGAACTTACCTTCCTGCTCTCCTTACAGAGACCTCTCTCTTCAGGCCAGCTGTGTGGGAGTATGAGCAGAACGTGGAAATGGTGCTTTACCTGCACAAGTCACAGACAAGTGTCTATTAATGGAAAACAAGAAAGAAAAAAGAAGGCTCAGGATTTTAGAAGCCTGGTGTCTCTGCATTTTTATCTTACCTCTGACCAACTTCAGTGTCTTCAGAACATTCTCTAATTTCCCCTAGAGGATCTCTTTTCTCTGCCTGGTCACATATTTTCACAAAATCTGTAGAGCTTTGTGACTTCCACATTCCTGACAAATGTTGTTGAAATCCACCCAGGTTCAAAATTTACCAAGGGGAGAGCTCTCTCCAAACCAGTGCCAGGTGTGATTACAAAAACCCTTCTCTCCGGTGTTGAGATGCTGCCAATAGACCAGATTCAGTCGAGTACCAGATTAAAGAACCAAAGCTTTGTGCTCTTTTCTCCCACACATCCAAAAACTCAGTGATTTACAGAGCAGGCCCACCAGGGAAACAGCAGATATCAGCATACTGTCAGCCTGGGAAAAACTCTTCAATAGAGAAGACATCTGCTGAGAGAGGTTGATAAGGACACTTCACTCTCTTCCACTGGCAAAGTCATTTTCTGTTCCTAACATCTGAAGGAAGAAATAACCAATGTCTTTGCCTATCTCTGTCCAGATGAGCTATACAAATCCCAGAAGTTTTGATAGAAACTGGATGGATAAATGCTGTAACGAGCTTGAAATTTTAGATCAATATTTAACAGGACTGTAATCTCCTCTCACACGGAAGTGTTCTCTTAACGAAGACTACATTCCATACAGGGAAACTTGCTGGAAAATCACATAAAGAAATTTTGAAATTTCACATTTGGGAGGGCCTGAGGATAGAGAACAGTGCACACAGAGCAAAGTGTTCTATTCAGTCCCCATTCTGACTTGAGAGATTTGAAATCTGGGCATAAATAAGAAAGAGTGAAAAAAGTTTTATGAGAAACCCCTGTAAAATATTGCGTGTATATGCAGGCACACAAACAAATGCATGTGAACCCATAGGCACCATCTGGATTCTGGAAAAGCCAAACTTTGCAACAAGATTAAATAAGAAGTTAAAAATCCTAAGTTTATAAGATTTCTAAACAGAGTGGATCAGAGATGCAATAAGCCCTTCTCACTTCTGTGTCTGAAAAAGAATCCCACACACACACATCTCAATACGTTGGGGTTGCCCGAGTGGTCACTGATTTAAGGGAAAAATATACCAGCTTCTTTAGAAAGAGAGAAAATTGTGAGGGGAGGGGATGGGTTCGAAGGAAGTAATGAAAGGTAGCAGATTAAGATGATACAGATTTTTCCCTGAGGAGATTTTTGGCAGGAACCCAGGAATGAAATCTACATTTGCGCACTCCAGTGGGAACTGAGAGAAACCCCAGCCCTGCCAAACTCTGTAGCTTCATTTTGATGGATGAAAAGGCTTTAGATAGCTCACTGTACATGGCTGGGAGACTTGGGAGAAATGCACAGCTTCCAAATACCCAAATTCATGCGTAGTTTGCCAGGAGGCTAGCACAAATACATGCCAGAAGTCGTGGACATTAGGAAAGTATTTCCATACTATCAAAGCAAAATAAAGGCTGAGAGAAACTTGGAAGTCACCTCTTCATCTAGTTACAGAACAAAATAAATGGTCAGGGAGATGTTTTTATCTCCTGTTCCTAAAGACACTGAAGGTCTGTGACTTCATACCTCTCCCACCAGCTCGTCCCACCATTCAGCTAGGCTTACTCCCACAATTTCTTTCTGAAGTGTCCAACTTCAGTATTTTTAACTACAATTACCTCTAGCCCTAACCATGAGGAAGAAGAGATTCAAATGTTGTTTGGTTTTTTTTTTCTCATAGTAATCATATTTGCATTTGATTAAATGCTTCTCCCCTTCCCGATTTCTCTCTGGAATCTGCCTCCCTCCAGGTTGTTCAACCATAGTTTCGAGCTTTCTCACTGTTCTGGGTGTTCAAAAGTGGACGTGGCACTTGAGGCAAGTCCTTCACCAGCAGTGAGAGTGGCAGGATTGCTCTATGCATTCTGTGGGGCAAAACACTTCCTTAGTGCACCATCCTCTCTTCCCTTGGATGTCTCTCATGCAGTCCCCAGACAGCAATATCACTTGGCTCTGGTTCTCTCTCACACAGCCCTCAGGAACACAGCCCCATCCAGGCTCTGAGAAAGATCCCCCTTCCTCCCTTGTCAGTGTTATTGCTAAATAGCTGGCTTGTGTCTTAATTAGTACAGCCTGCAGGGCACTTATTCTTTGAGTTATCCTGAGAGTTGTTTTTAATAAACATAGAGGAGAGAAACCTCCAAAATTGCACCAGGTATTTTAACACTATTTCATACTGGTGAAATAATACATTTCAATGTGCTTGAGAGCTCCAAGAGGCAAAAGGAATTGTGACTGCGCCGTGATAAATTGAAAGCTTAAGAGAATGAGGATGAAACATGTTTCATCCTTAATCCATATTCATTATTTAAAAGCACACAGGAGAAAACATGACCTGGATTCTCTATTGACAAGACAATCCCATTTTAAAAAGAAAGTGAAGCAATACTGCATTTCCTATTCCAGAGCAGTAAGTAAATCGCTTATAGTTTGTTTAGAGTTGGAAGTGTGCACAATGAACCATTTACTAATCTATCATCTTTCCATCCACAAATTAACCACACAGGATTACAGAGCAGCCTGAGCTGAAGGATCATCAATCCAACTTCATATTCTCAGTGCCACATCTAGAAATATTCAAAGGGATTTCATAATGTATTTCAATTTCGAGCTTTAATGCAAACTGTTCCCTGCACCTGCTGTTACCAGTGGTTAATATTTGACACTCTGTAGATTTCTCATCTCATTCACATGCTTTTAATATTTATGTTCTCTGATCAGACAGGTTCCAAGCCCAACATATAACTACCGAAACATCTTCACAACAGCCAAAGGTGGATGAAATCTATACCATATTTATAAAGAGATAAGTATTTGTACAACGGTTGATGACTGTCAAGTGTGCCAGTGATAGTTTACTCCCCCTAAAGGTACATGAGAGCATAAGTACTCACAGGAAATAAACCATTTGAAGTTGGGATACAACATCAGCACAGGGCATGAACTCAAACTGCACCCAGAATTTCTGGAGGAACCAAAAGGCTGATTAGGGTGGCATTCCAGTTGTTCGGAGGAAATGCGTTCTGGGGGTTTACTTCAGGGAGAGGAGATTCTATCTCCAGCGAAAGCCCCCGCTTGCACCTTCCATCACTTTGCTGCTGCTCAGACCTGCTCGCACAGACACAGGCACACACAGGGCTGCGGGCACCACGGAGGGGAGCGTGTGCCTCAGCCACACGCTCACACCCCACGATTCCTTTGCTGCCACAGCTTGAACACGAGGGACTGTGCCATGTGCCCTATGAAGCCATTTCCGTAGCCCCAGATTAACCCCCGGGTGACCGTGGCCTTGCTGCTGGTCGCGCTCCGGGGAAGCCGTGCGGATCCCGGCAGTGGGGCTCGCTCCGGGGAAGCCGTGCGGATCCCGGCAGTGGGGCTCGCTCCGGGGCCCGGTCTCCTGTCTCCAGGAGACGCTCCCGAGGAGAGGCGAGGCGGCCCTGGGGGCTCTCAGCTCCAGCCTCACTCCCCGGCGATTCAGCAACAGCTCCCCGCGTTCCTCTAGGACCGCATCCCGCCGGTCCATCCTCGAAGCGAGCCCCGGGAGCGGGCAGGACACGGCCCCGGTCCCCGCACGCTCCCACCTCTGGCAGGGCGGGAGGCTCACGGGGCAGCCTTCCTCCACCTCCTGCTCCTCCTCCTCCTCCGCTCAGCGCTGCCCGGCCGTCACCTGCAGCCCCGAGTGCCCCTCACTGCCCCCCTGCCCAGGGTAGGAGAGAACCTTACGGGTGGAATTGCAGGATCGAGGATCTGGACCTCTTGCAGAAAATTCTGCTTTTTGTATCCAGTGAAGGAGTTAGTTGGAAGACAGTAAACCAGTCTCCTTCCCTGGCAAAAAGCGAGGTGTAACATTTGCGTTGTCATCTGGTGTTGAGGAAGTAACGCTGCGACCCCTAATTAAAACTGAAACCATCAATGACGGCCAAGGTCAGCAAGCTGCTATTAAAACTGTGTGTGCACCGACCGAGCTGCTGGCGAGGCCACAGGCAGCGCTTTTCAGGGCTGCTCCACAGACATCAGAGGACGGCAGCGGGGACGAGGGGAACAGCTCTGGAGCAGGAGCAGAGCCGCGGGCTTTACCCTGCGGCCGGGAGGCGATGGGGCAGCGGGGAAGGCGCCGGGCCAGGGCCGCAGCAGCTGCGGCACATCGCGGCTCCGGCAGCCGCAGCCGAGCGCCCCGGGAGCCCAGCAAGGAGCTAGCAAGGACACAGGAAGCGTTTTTTCCCTCCTGCCAAGGGCCTCCAGGATTTGCCGGAAGTTTTCCTCCAGGCCAAGCAGGCAAAGTGAAGGTTTGCATCCCAACGAAGCGCTTTATAAAAATTAAGGATGGCAAGCAGTCAGTCCTTGGAGAAACGATGAGTTTCAGTCAAATCCAGTGGTTCCACATGGATACCGAGATGCATGGATCCTGCTGTGGCAATTACTTTCCATTCTATGCCAATCAGAACAAGCACTGACAGAAGCAGCCCGGATTCACGACATGCCCTTACAGCTAATGAGCCCCTGTCTATCTGTGTTTGAGATGGATGCCTTCCTCCTTATAAACACCACTTCAGAGCAGCACTGCCTGCTTCCAGTCCCCTATTAAAAACAGAAGTATTTTTATCACTCTTCAGCAAGGTGCAATGCTCTTTCTTACCAAAACCCCAATTAACACGTCGCAGATTCAAGTTAAATATTAACAGGTAAAACTCCTCCTAAATCTGCTTAACTCTGGGTTCCCATCGAAAGGGTTAGGAACACAGCTGAGAGCACACTAATTGCTGACAAATGTCATCCTACACCAGTCCTATTACATAGTCATGGGCATCATTTAATCCCCCTTGGAAGAGGTTTAAGCAAAAAGACACCTCTCTGGTGCTTAAGATAGGACTCAAGCCATTATTGTTGTCCACTTGACAGCTAAAAATGACAGTAGCTATTAATCATCCTTCAAGATAAGCCTGAGTTATGCATGTATGAGTGTAGCAGAAATGCTCTGTAGCCTGTTCCTTATAAAGGTTTGGTTGTTGAAGTTTTGTGGTTTTTTTAAGGCACTGAATTGGTCAAAAGCCTGTTGATAATAACTGACCAATAACTGGCATTGCTAAAGAAGAGCATTAAGTAGGTGATCAGCTCAAAACAGAAAATGCAATTAGCAACAAGTGGGTCAATACTGATTCATCAGAAACCAGGCTTGATTCCATCTGTAACTCACCTCTTTAGGGGGCAGACAGACTTTTAAAAAGACAAAACAGTATTGCAGTCATCCCTCTCATCATTTAAATCCACAGAATCTCTTCTTAGATCACTCTGCCTCCAAAGAGAAAATCGTTTGGGCCTATGAAGTAGCTCCAGCTGTGCCTACCCAGGACCAGCCAGGAGTAAGGCAGCTCTCAGTGTGCCCAGCAGCTGGCCCTTCAACCATCCAGTTACCTCAGGCGTTGCTGCATACACCCCAGCACTCACACATGCACCCTGCAGACACCCTTCAGCTGCCCTCAGACATTCCTTCTGTCCTGTAGCTGGCCTTGGGTCCTCAGGCTCCTGGTAGGAAGAGCTTCAAACAGCTCCTCTGTACCTGCTCTAGGAAACATGCATGCAAGAATTTGCAACTGAGGCCACATTTTCTATTTCTTAGCTATTTTTCATCTTGTGTATCCTGCTTTGCAAGGACCTACAGCAACAATTTCAGCTCAAACGTTCCCCTCCCACATCCTTCAATGACCACCCTACAATGGCATCTTAAATACTGGCATAGATGATTTTTTTTTTTTTTTACTCTACCTGTAGATAGTTTTTAGAATGAGATCTGGACTGCTTTATGTTTCAAATGCCATGAGTTTTATTTCATTCTACCTTTTTACTTTCAACAGAAGAAAAACTTATTGATGATTTGGTCAGAGGATCCTAGAGGAATAGCTTAAGTGTAATTCTAAACCTCTTTTGAAAATGGTTCTCCAGGACATTTGAAAATAAAGAGCTTAATGGTATTTGATTTCAGCTTGAAGGAACTTTACAAAGTTCAGACTCTATCACATCTCAACTGCTTGAATAAGGACACAGTAATCACATGCAGCACAGCTCCTCTCATGGGGAAAAGGGGCAAGGAACAAAACTGCAAGGCAAGCAAACTGAGACCAAACCACAAAACTGGCAGGGGAAAAAAATTACTTTCCTTTATAATTCCATATAGAATAGGCATTACTGATTTCAAAAATAGCTCTGCTGGAAAGTGTAGGGCTGATTTTAGCACACAAGCTAGCAAGGCTGTAGAATACCGGCAGAATACACCTGGATTCAGCAACATGAACAACTCACTCCGAAACAACCATCACAGCTGTCATCGTTATTCCTTCCTCGGCCCACAAGGGTTCGAGCATGCCTCCTGGACACATCTCACATCTCACTTAACCCATGGGGAAGGAGGCCTCTTGCTCAGGCTGCAGGACGAAATCCATCTACAACGCACCTGGTTCTGAGCCGCGCTCCTCGCGAGCCGCTTTGCCGCGGCGATCCCCGCAGCCCCGAGCTGCACCGCACGGAGCGGCCACGCGAGGGCGCCGCCGCCCCGCTGCGCCCCCGCGGGAGGCCGGTGCCGCGCCCCTCCGGCGCCGGGCACTGCGCCTCCAGAGCCCTTCGCTCCCTGCCTCACACACCGACCGCACGCGGCAGCTCCAGCCAAGCCATCTGGCACTCGCACGGTGCAAGGAGCGCTTCAAACTAAAGCTGTCAGGCCTTCCTAGAAATGGCACCAACAGAGCGAGCAGCGGGCGGGGAGAGACGGGACATCAGCCCCGCGCTGGGAAATGCTGGACTGGGGGAGGAGGCACCGCGCACGTTTCAGCCACGGTACAAGTACTCTACAGGTTTAAACATCCGTTTCTGAACACCGTGTTCAGCACACCACAGAACAGCCCACTCCTACATCGGTTTCAAGCCCCCTGTAAGATCCCAAGCAGCATTCCTTAAAGCAGCAGCTTTTAATCCTGCTCTACCATAACCTGGTTAAACTGTGCAACTGCACCCGTCAATGTTTACCAGCTGGTAGGGCTTTCATCACTGCACCCCTACAGAAAGGCTACTCATCAATTCCAGGATAAATAAATTCCCACCGATCCTTCTTTTCATTGTTCAGGTAGTTACATGTGTTACCTTAATCCAAATATAAACCCATGTGAAATTGCAAATTGAATCATGAATTAGGTCAAACTTCAAAAGGTTATGATTAATCAACTTCAATAATGCAGTGTGCTTATCACTTTGTCTCCACAGCCAGGTCCAAGGTTTGTGAGAATGATCTCAGCCCTGCAGCTCTTTTCCTTTAGCACTTCCAGAGGCACTGGAGATGGATCAAGTTTTTCATCGCTGCAGATCCTCCACGCGTGTGGCTTAGAGGAGATGAATATATCTTAATGAACTGTGCACACACACAAGAATAATTAGATTTTTCCCTTTTTTAAAAAATTATTTTTACATTCGAGATTTGGTTCTGCCCACTCAGTGACCCTCAAACATACAGGTGAACAGCTGCTGACAACCTGAAGCTGTAACTGAAAATTTAGTTCCAGATTTCCTTAAATTCCCCAATACAAGCTTCTTGTCACTGCCCTGGCCACAGTGGAAGCTGTTTTGGCTGGAACAGCTATCAGTGCTCTTTATCACACCAGGACAAGAGAGATGGAGCTACCAGAGAGCCCCCACGGATGGCCAAGAGCATCAAGGGACTGGAACACCGGACACGAGGGTAGAGCTGGGTGTGCCTATCCCAGAGAAGAGGGGGCTCAGGGGAATCTCACCAATGTGTATAAATACCTGAAGGGAACTATAAATGAGAGAGATCTTTACAGTGTTGCCCAGTGACAGGAAAACAGGCAGTGGGGGCAGGAACAAACACAGGAGGTTCCACCTCAACATAAAGGAAAAGTTATGGGGTCTCTACCTTTGCTACTTGTATCAGGCAAATGGTTCTCTTCACCTGATTTCTACAGTGAAATCTTCTCACTTTTCAGATTCTCTTCCTCTTTTCCTGCCAGCACACAAACAGGGATGATGACAAGCAGATCCAATCTCTTAAATAGAAAGGTTACCACTTCAATGTGGTACAAAACCCCCAAATATTCTGCCAGGATTTCTAGTTCAGTGTTCATGAAATGTTTACTTGCTCCTGCCCAGACTGGGGCCCAGGACAGATTGAGTGCAGAAGTTAGAAACGCAACAAGCAGCTTAACAATATCCACCTTGTTCCTGCAAACAGCTAAGGAAGACACAACGAACATAACACACAAATATACAAAGAGACCCCAGAATTTTATTCAAAGAAACATGTTCAAATGCAGCATTGAAAACAGAGAGAGAGGAATGCCAACAGTCAGAGAACTTACGCCGAGTTATGTTTTCTTTGACAAACTAGCACCATTGAGTCACAAGTCACAGACTAATTTATTTCTAGAGGTTAAAAAACCCCTACCATTATAAAATTTCTATGAATTCTATCAAAAATTGGTTCTCAATTTACTACTCCTATAGAGATGAAAGCAGTCTGAAGTATAAGTTTTCATATCTACTCATTGTTCAAATTACCCATAAGACAGTTTATTCTTAAGTCTAAACACCCTGATCAAGGGAAAAAAAAGTCTAAAAAGTGACCTCCACAAGTCTTTACAAACTAAACAAGTAAGAAAGATCTACTGTGTTATAAATATACACAGTACAATATGTACAAGTCTGGTCTTACAAAATAAGAGCTTCCTAGTCCATAAAAATACTAAGTCAACTACAAAATTTTCTCAGTATTTAGTCAAGCTGTCTCAAGCAGTCACCATAGCAAATTCCTAAAACACTGATTTGTTCCATAGCACAACAGCTCAAATGTGTTCACAATGGGAAAGAGCCCAACACTTCACCGTAAAACTGATTTCTAACCCTAATTTCCCACTCAGGTTTAGTGGTGCTGTTAGTGTTTGCTATCTATTTTAACGTCACAAGACCTTTACATGTTTCTAGACCGTGTTTGAACTATTCAAAGTGCTGAAAGTGCGATCAAAGAGTAGAGTTTTGTATCCCTTTTCCAGTACACCCTTCTCTGGCACTGGCAACAATGGCCAAGGGTTTCTAGGTCTGTGAGGTCCAGAAGGCACACGTTCATTTGTACATGCTCAGGCAAGTATTCACACACACACACACACACACTTGCACTTTGCTTTAAGGACCTGCCCTGCAACACTAGAAGGCTTCCTCTGAGCAAGGAAATTCAAAAATTCCTTACAAATGCCTTAATGCAGACACCTGGAATTCATAAAGACCCTGACATGAACTGCTTAAAATGACTGTGAGATGGTGGTGAAAAAAAAAAGTAGTTTTGGGTTTAAATTTACGCTATCCAAGTATTGCTCTGGAACAGAGGAACACAAAGTCTATGCCCTCGCAGTCTATGAAGCAAGGGCCAGGTTACATTCACCCACATGATTTATCACAACAGTTAACAGCATTTGTGAGCATACACATACACATAACCCTTGGCATTTGTTCTTCTACTGAAGGCCATCTGCAGCCTGAATGAAAATAAAACTATTTGAAGAATGTTTCAAGCATTACCCTTCTGTACTTACAAGTACAAGAAGTAACAAAACTGAACTGAGCCTCCACCAGAAAACAGATCACTGACAAGTTAACACTGCCTCCTTTCCTCCTCCCCTTCCTACAGTGCTCTCCTACGACATGCATCATAGTAGCTAGTACTGTTAAAAATCAAGAACATATCCCTCTTGACAAAGCTGACAAATTTTTCTAGTGGGCACATTGGCTTGCTGGAACGTTTATAATGATCCTTGCAAAACGAGGTCTGGAATGTGACATCAGCACCGTTGTACAGGATGCGGATAAAGTGTTCTTTGGGCCTCTTCCCATCCTGCCACAGCTCAAAAACCAACCTGGCAGCAAATCTGGGAAATCTGGCCTCTGTAATGCCCAAGGCACTGAGAACAGGTGACAAGGTGACATCATGTGCAGAGTAGAGAACAAACACTTCTTCTTTCTTGCCTTCTGCAATACCCTGCAGCCGATTGACAGTCTGGTTGAGGAGAGGATGAGTAGCCAATAGTGCATACAAGAAGTAAAGTTTCTTTTCCTGTCTTTCTCTCTCATCCTCCAGCTGATGTCTCTTGATTACTTTGAAGTGCTCCATACCAATGCAGCCAGTTTTGGTACATGGAAATGACACGTTATGACAAAAATAGCACAAGAGGGAATCTATTGGGTTAGAAGCTCTCAGCTGCCTGGTGGGAATGCCCACAATCTTGGCCATATCCACATATATTTTCTCCAAATCGCTGTTTTTCACCCGTAAGCTGTACTGCCTGCGCTGCTCCTCTTCTAGGTAGTGGTTTCTCATGGGACAGTCACAGCTTCCCGAGCAGAAAATGGTGCTCCACTGGTGCCTCATGTTAATTTTCTTCCAGTCAAAATCTGGCAGAAAGGTGTAGAGCAGAGCCAACGCGCTCTGCAGGGTTCGGCTCTTCCCCGTGGTCTCCAAGTAGAGCTGCTTGGCTGTCCAGTCAGCAGGGAGCAGTTTGTGTTTGTTGATGTAAATTTCTCGGAGCAGCTGTCCATTTCGCAAATGTTGTACAACCCCTGAATTTTGAAACAAATTACAACATGTGATTAGAATCTTTGCAGTTTTTGAAAAGAAAAAATGACAGCTAGCAGCCTTACTGATAAATGAACAGTAAGTTAAAAGGTTATAAACTTACAAAACTGAACTTCACTTGTGACTGGCTATTAGGAAAATTGTCTGAAACATGAAAAACCTGCTATTCTTCAGTATCTCTCAGGTTCTAGAAACTAAACTAAAATACAGAAAAGAAGTTGGTTCTATCAGATTTGTTTAAAACCTTAGTGGTTTAGTATTTATTCCTTGGACAGACTGAATGGGTCTAACATGACTATAAAGGAAAGGTGTTTTTGAAGACTGCACCTGAGTCAGGTTTTCAGGCAGGCAGAGAATGCCGTGTCCCTGAAAATTTATGGCAGCCAATAAAACCAGCAGCTGTCAGGAAACAAATACACAGAATGTAAACTAATGTGAACTAGTGGTGAGGTGCAGCAATTGCCTTAAACTTCCTTATCCTTCTTCCTTCAGGGAGTATTCAAATTGCTTGATAATTTATGCTTAAGCTCTGTCTTTATCCAGCTGGAAAGGGGGAGTGTATCCTTCTCACATGCCAAAACCTCTACTCCAGCATCCACATTTCTTGAACTAACCCCTCACAGCAGCAAAGCAATGGGCATGAACCCTTTATACACTAGAACACCTTTATATAACATGCTATATATAACGCACAGGAGTCCCCAGATGCCAGCTCAGCTACACAATCTGTGTATTGTGTGCAATTTCACACACAACAGGCTGTGTTAGGAAGTGTTCTGCGATGTCCTGCCCTGCTTTCTCCCGATATCACTTTGCGAGACTTGACAGTGATCAAGGGCATCTTCCAAAGGGATCCCAGAACACACAAGGATCTGTCAGGGACCACATGTATACAGCATTTCCATAACACAAGCAGCAAGTTTGTCTGCCTTGTTACTATCTCTTGTAGGGGACACAGGGTCCCTCTGAATCACAACCCTGCCAGTAACAGAGCTCCAGATCTTCCTCAGGAGGGACTGAGCACTGCTGTTTGTCACAGGGGTAACAGTGCAACTGTGTGGTGTGAAGTAACCTGAGGGAAAGGTGCTCTGCCCTGCTACAAAGAAACTTAAAAGAGAAGCTAAGATTGTGTAACAGAATTGTCAAGCTATAGGACAAAGAATGGTTTCTATAACTGCTGCCACTTTTACAGTAAAGAGTCTAATACTTGATCCATATCCCAGCATAGCCTAGGACAGGACCGACATGATAAGCTTCCATAAACAAGCACTTATTTCAATATAAAGAGAATCAGAGGATCCCTTTCCAAGCAGACTGTGTTTAACAGAGCAGAGGACGAGACAGAGCTGCTATGGGAACTCACCTGTCTGTGTAAGCTCTCCCATTTCACACAGAGAATGACTGGGGAAGCGAGGCAGGCTGCTCAGGGAACCATCCATTTGGGCTGCAGACCCTTTGGACATATGCTTAATGAAGGCTTCAAGCTGAGGATGAGAAGGTTTCCTAGAGAGGTAAAAAACCAAAATGTAAAAACTTCCAAAAGCATATGGGAAAGCAGCTCGAGAGAGTCAAGTATTCCAAGTATGTCAGCTCAGAAATTTCATGGTGTGAGGTTATTTCCCACTGAGACAACATCTGCTCTTACTCAGGACTTCTGCAAGCATGGATAAGAAATCTAAGTACTTACTATCTACCAAAGAACTATAGGGAAACAGATGTCTTGCCATGTTAAAATCATGATACCTTTCAGTAAGTAATTCAGAACAATTTCTAGGGGTTGCTTTGAGTTCAGTCACTAATACTGTTATGAATTAAAATGAAAAAGAAAGATAAAAAAATCCTTTAAAAACCCACCAAACCTCTCTGCAGTTTCCGAAGTACCAATGCTCTTTAACAGCACAGCCAAAGGCAGTAACGATCTAAAGGGGTTCAAATAACCAGTATTTTAAGTAAATGATCTTGAGAGAATTCTCAGATTTTGTTATGTACAATACTGATTACAATCTCAGCTTTTATTTCTACTTCCTTCAGCCTCAAATCAATTAGAACGTGTAGTCTCGATTACGTGGGACTGGAAAGTACCATTAAAACTGGAATAACTTTTGGGGTACTGCACTTTTATCCAGGAAGAAAGAGGCAAAATGCTGGGCACGTACACAGGTAAGACACCCCCACCATGCAAGTGAGGAATGCAGCTGGAAAAGAGATATTCACAAAAATGTCTGAGTTAACTCACTGAAACAGAGCTCAAGTCAGTGAAAGAATGCTTAGATCTCCCAAACTGCTGAAAATTTCAAATACACCACGGACTCAGCTCACTGTGAGACTGCTGTGCAGAAAGCTACAGGTACGAAAAAGGCAACAACGTAACCCAAAGGTAATCTGAACCTTTAAAAAATAAATCTGTGGTCACGTTCTGACACCAGAAATGCATTGCATGAGTGGGGATTTCTTTGTTAAATCCAGTCAGCAGTTACCAAAGGTCACACAGTCACCTCTCTAATTTTGTGCAGAACTAAATCAGAAACTGTTTGGCAACCCAACTCTGAATACAGTGAATATATTTTCATGTTGCTTAAAAAAAATAAAATATATATAAAATAATTTTGTCAGGGATCTCTTACAGAAGTCTGAGATTTGTGTTTACTGCTCATATTTACATTTGTTAGAATGATAAACTATTTTTGATACAAAAACCTCAGGTCTTAAAAAGAAACCCGAGCTGCAGGACCCAGCAGAGGGAGCAATAACACCACTAAAGCAGGAGTGAGTGTCTGGAATCGAAGTTTACTGGGACAAAGGCATCCATGGCTTACTTAGAAGAGCCAACTGAGAAACTCTCATACATGAGAGGACCTCTCGCAGAGCTCACAGCCTGCACAGACATGAGGGCTCGTAAGAATCAGTGTCTGCCAACAGAAAGGTAGCTCATACCATTTTATAAAACTGGAATTTTCCAGTATTTTATTTACATTCAGGTAAAAAATACATCCTGGCAGGAACATGTTACAACTATGCCACAACTGCCAGCAAGAAAAAAGTGCAAAGTGAGACAAAAAGCATAATGAGATTAAAAATCAGACTAATATTTTTCATTTTTACTTCAAATTAAAGGGAAACCAGCCAATTTACGATATTCTAAATCCACAGCTTCTTCTGTATATTGTAATGTTAACAGGGCAAATGAAGGTTAGTATTTGCAAAGCAGAGAAAGGAACAAAGCCTGGTTTATGTTTCTCAAGCAGCAGAAGCTTCCTGTTGTACAATTGTACATTAGAAGCTCACTCCAGCTCCAGAAGAACATTTCCAATAGAACATTTTGTACATTGCACTATTTTCACAGCCCAGCAGTGAAATCTAAAAATGGAAGAATTAAGTTGAGAAAATTAAATTACACCCATTAGCAAATGGCTTTTTAAGCTTATTAGAGAGGTAGAAGGCTGAACCACCAATTTTCTAAATCTTGAACTTTACAAAACTCCACACACGAATAAACTGACAAATCTGTTCACTTAATTACCAAGTTCTGCAAACACATGTGAAAGAAAACTTAAAGAACTGCATTATCCATTCTGCTTCTTTTGCTGCTTTGCTTACAAAAGCCTGAAAGAATTCTAATGGAATCAAACCTCTGCTGATAAAACCACCAGCAACACTTGTGGGAAGAAAGAAAGGAAAGAAGAAAGAAAAGCATTTATCTGTACTTTGCAAAAGGAATTTTCTGAAAAAAATGGCAGGCAAAATAAATTAACTTTCAAGATAAAATTAAAAAAGAGATGATAACTGATGAATTTATATTCCAGTGTATTAATAATGTTAGATATGGAGATTCAAGTTACTTAAGTTTGGATTACACTGTATTTAAAGTGAGCACAAGATAAGCACACGCCTGCAGAAGTGCAGTGTGAAATATGACTGCTGGGCATCTTTCTGAATAGAAATTCAAAGCTTACTTCTCGTTCAATACATTTCCCTGTACAACTGGGCAAATAAACACCCATTTTTCTCAGCAGCAGGATCTGCAGCAGCACTCAGGCTCCCAGCTGACAAAGCATTCCCCCTCCCGCCCCAAGACTCGGCTTTTATTTAGAATATGAATCCTCCTGTTGAATTGGCCAATTTACAGATGCTGCAGGAGATGGAGTATCCAGGCAACACGGCTGAGGCTGCCGGGGCTGTTGGAGCAGGAAGCAAAGGAAATTGCTCACTTGTACAGTTGAAAAGACTGAATTACCCTTAAAATTTTACTTCCATAAAAATAATCAGAAAATAAAAATGGGCTAAAGAGATATCCTTCTGTAATTTTCCTGGCATTACAACGGCAAGCTACCACATTTGCAAAAGGTATTAGTATAAAAAATATTTCAAATTTTGTCAGAAAATGGAACAGCTTTCCACTTAAACCCACCTACAACAGCCACACTTCCCAATTTTAACATCTGGTTCCCTTATTTAAAATCTATTAATTTGCCTTTTAATGATTTTGTGTACTGTAGAATAAATTTTATCTGTAACAAAATTGAGGATGCTTCTTTTCCCTCAAATAATTAATTCAGGCAACCTTTTTGTTATTTACAAACTAAAGACTGGATTAATAGATCCCAGATTTAATACTCTGGTTTTCATGCACTAGCATTGAAATGGATCAACATTTAAATCCTTAATCAACATTTAAATATGTTATTTGCTAAGGTCTTAAAATGCTTTAATACTGAAATATCACCTCTTTATTGCTACACTGTAACCAGTGTACATGGAAAGAAATATTGCACAACTATTTGAACTATATTATGTATTCTGCCAGGAGCAGAGCTGGCATCCTTCAATAAAATTTCCTGTTTCCTTTAGGAGTTGAGATGCACGGCAAAAGCTGAGAGGAGCAGGCTTCTCACAAGGAGTTGCAGAGCCCTCCGTGCATCACTCAGTCAGCACATGTGACCACACCAGGCTTCAGACACACAAGCACGACCTCTCTGTGGTTGTACAACACAAGATTCTGCCTGCAAACTGTACCAAAAGCAAGTCCCTTTCTCTTTACTTAAAATGCAAAAAGTCATTTTAGAACTTCAAGCAAAAATAATGTGTTTTCTGTGTAGTTCAAGTAGGCAAAAAAAAAACCTGTGAGATCAAAGGACTACACTGTTTCCTTTTTAGAAGGCAAATGAATGGAAAGAGCCACTAAACCCAACAATAGATCACTGTAGTTTACAAAAGAGATCCTAAGGCAGCAGTAGTACTGATGGGGATTATTTATTCATAAAGGTCTCACAGCTTTTACATTTTTATAACAAACTCCACAGTGCTCCCCTGGCAGGGGCTTGGAATGAGAGGATCTGTGAGGTCCCTTCCAGCCCAAACCTTTCCATGGCTCTGTAATTCCATCTACTTCCCTGCTCTCGGAGTTTTTAAAGCCAGCAGAGGCCTCAGGAGACCTTCCTTCACCTGATGCTGGTTTGGATCCTGCTTTGACTTCACTCCAAGTCAAATCCACAGCCCCTTCAGCTCGCAGTATGATATTTGTCTCATCTCTCACCCCCCAGCTCATTTTTGTGGCAGTTTCAAAACATGCGCACACTGAACCTAAAATTTCAGTATTTGTTACTAAGCGTCTTATGATTAACATCAACACCTCTCAAAATGCCTTCAAGTATATGCTAATTAACCCAGCTTACTATCAAATTACAGCAGTCTTCTGAAATCATTTTAGCATCTTCCAAAAAGCATTTCCTCTCTCTCATAAACAAACTCAGTGAAGAAACACTGCATATTTTTTACTTTTGGCACTATAAATGTGAGCTACATAAGGAAACAAAATGTGTGGGATTAATTTATTTCCCCCATACGCAAACACTACAATGAAAGGATTTTCATAACATCACTCAAGTCATTTTCTTGAGGAAAAAGTATGTGTTATTCGGTTCCCTCTGGAAATTTGCATCCAGAACAATAAAAATGATAATAATAATATTAATTGAAGTTTCAGATGGAAGAAATCTCCAAAGTATTTAATCCATTTGCTTATATTCATTCCACACTTATATGTCACAATCCATAATTCACAAAACCCAAGCGTGACCTCCAGGCTATTTTGCATATCCATTAGAAGTCCACGGGGCTGTGGCATAATCTGCTTAATTAATGAATTCCATCAGCTGAATGCCAAGTCAAATAAAGAGCAGCCTGCATATGAGCAGCTTGCTTATCTGATGCTGTAAGTCCAGAAAGCTTAAACAAGCCAGACCTTCCATCAGACATCTCAACTCAACTGTACAGCAGCAAGAAGCCCTCAGTTCACAGGCAGCGACTACAGACCCCGTCACACTCCCCATATAAATACACTGACAGTCGAGCACCAAATTTACATCACAAAGGAATATAAGCCTGACAGCCAAACACAGCAAATAGCTTCCTGATGCTGAACTAATGAATGTTCCATTCAAAACAATAGCTGGATTCTAGCTTTATTCAGTAAGGTCAGCTTTAACACATCTGGACAGAATGGTGCAGAGCCTCAACTCTTTTAATCCTTCTGCTGCCCTAAATTAGGAGAGGAGATGCTATTTCACACACAGTTTGTTCCTGAGGAGACAAGGTCTTTCAGGGGCTGTGAGTGGTAAGGGACATGTCATCTACACACTGATGCTCTAATGCTTCATGAAGCAGCCAGAGCCACGGGCATCCCCCCTCTGGCCTCCTCAGAGCCTGACTGTGCCCTCCTAACTGCTCCATTTGGTCATTCTGTGTCAAAGCCACACTGTTTCCTTGCCTTTTATGGATAGTTTTTCTGACTCCAGGGCCTTCATGTTGTAGTCCTTGCCTGAAACTGAAGTGGAAACAGCTATAAAAGCTTCTCTGACAAATACAAAACTGAGGTCTCATGTGGCACACTAATATTGAGAAACACAGCTACTCATCCAACACTGTCACTTGCAGTTAACATCTTTCCAATAAAGCTTTCTCACACACATTCTAACATGACAGATATAAAGAAAGATCAGAAAATCAGAGCCTTTAGGAACTCTAATCTGGATCATATTTCTCTACTTAGTATTTCATGCAGAAAATAATCTCACCCTTTATAGGCAGGTCATTAAAAATGTTATCACAGCTATTAGCAAACGATACATTTTCCATCTTATTAGAGAAATTAATTGCCCACTCCACTCTATGGCAGAGATAACCAGAGTTTGGTCTCCTCTCTGCAGTCTCAGGAATGCACATCTCATTTCAAGAAGCCACTCAGTTTGCAGTGGGCACAGAGTGCTTCTGGGGTTAGGTACTGCTCAAGGAAATCCAACTTCTCTTGGAGGATGTTGGATCAGACCACTGAATCACTTCTTGACAGAACAGGCACTTCGGTGGCAGCTGAAGTGTGAAATGTCTGGCCTCCTGGGCTGCCAGTGCACACATGTCCAGTTTTTCATCCACCAGAACCCCCAAGTCCTCTGCAGGGCTGCTCTCAGTGATTTCTCCCAGTCTGTCCCCACGTCTGGGCTTGCCCTGACCCAGGTGAACCTCTTGAACTTCTTGACCTTCTCTGAGTTTCTCATGGATCCACTTCTCAAGCTGGACACTTGTCACTGCAATAATAATCTTGTCACTGCAAACTTACCAAGGATGCACTTGCTTCCACTGTCCATGTTAGTAATGAAGAGCACCAGTCCCAGAGCCCTGAGGGACACCACTCATCACCGGCCCCCACCTGGACACAGAGCTCCTGATCACCTCCACATCCATCTAGCCAATTCCTCATCCACTGAACAGTCCACCCTTCCAACCCACATCTCTCCCTTAATTTGGAGTTAAGGATGCCATGTGGGACCACACTGAAAGCCTTACAGAACTCCAGGCAGACGACACTGGTCAGTCTTCCCTTGACCACTGTCTCAATCACCCCATCATAGAAGGCCACCAGACTGGTCAGGCATATTCACCTCGAGTAAAGCTGTGCTGGATGCCTTGGATCATCTCCTTGTCTTGCACAAGCCTAAAAATTCCTTCCATGAAGATCTGCTCCATGATCCTCCCAGGCAAGGAGGTGAAAAGCACTTTCAGTGTGGCATTAACACCTCCAGCACAAGAATAAAGCCAATTGTAAATAAAGAAATAAAGTTCCTGCTTTTCTGGTGTAGAATTAAAGACACAGATTTCATGCCATTCTGGAAAAAGGTATTTATGGCCCCTCTACACTGCTTTGTGTACCTGCTGAGCCTCTTTTCCTGAGTGATGTATGCAGGAACACAACACACAGCCCTCAGCCACTGAAATCTCCACACCTGACACTGCTGAGGGGACAGCAGCAGGAAGGGGTAGATTTGCCCAGAGGTTTTGCTAACATATTTTGGTATTTTTCTTTTAAGTATTTAGTAGGTTCACTGTAAGTCCTCTGTTGGAAAAATCATCATCGTTCTACTTAAAAGTTCTTACATGTAATCAAACAAGCCATGGCAAAGGTAGGGAAATTACATCATCACTGGTTTTTTCTACTGCTGTACACTATAATTCATCTGTATCAGTGAGTAAAATGTAAACAAAAGGGGAAAGTTCTGCCACAAAGAAGCAGTTCAGATCATATCTGCAGCTCAAAGTGATTCAGGTGTGAAAACAGTTTTCAGCAACCTACAAAGACAAAGCACTATACTGAAACAGAAATGACATTTTAGTGGCAGTTAGACACAAATAACTTACATGTGACAGTGAGAGGTAACTACAGAAAAGGGGCAGTTTTCAAGCAGCAAACAGCAGCACTTTCTGCTAACTTGTATTTTAATCGTTAAATGTACAACTCCCATTTTGTCCTGAATTTTCACACAAATCATTAAGGGAAAACTCTGACAGCCTATATTTCCGAAGAGTAAAAGAAAAAATAATATAAAATACAAATATCAGTTTTCTTATGGTAGTGCTGAACTGCCTGAGAGCTTTTTGTATTCAGATGAAGGGAAGCATGCTGAGCTGAAATGGAAGAGACCATCCCAAACAACATACTCATATTTTCAAAATGTAGAAACTTATCTAAGAGGAATGGCAACCTAAATATCCAACTAAATAGTTTTTGCTTGCTAAAGAAACATGAAGAACTTACTCTGGTCTGAACTGGCAACATGTAATAGTTCTTGTTTGAAAGAAAATACTGCGCACCACTGGTACAGGGGTTGTTTTTTAAAACCATGGCAACACACAATGGTCAGAAGTCACAATGTACTTCAGGCTGCACAAATTGTTTCCTGAAGAGGAAGAAAATGATTCTCAAGCAAAAAAAGAGCTTAGTAAAGACAAACTCCGAGAATTTTACCTGCTGGGCACTAACATACAGTCAATGTCAGGCCTCTTTGTCTTGGGAATGGCATATAGAGGATACCTATCACCGTGTCGGATCAGCACTTGAACTGCCACCAGCTTAAAATAATGAGGGGCATGACCTAAAGGGAAGAAAGGGAAAATGAAAAAAAAAAAANGAAAGAGAGGGGAAGAAAATGTTAACTGCACAAAATAAAAAAAAAAGCAGGTATAATTAGCTTGACAGCTTTGATATTGCAGTGAAAGAAAACACCCCTAAGAAAATACAATTTACCAACCCAAGAAAGATTTCACTTCAGATTGCAAGACAAGTTATACCAGACTGAGGTTCTCAGCACATCTCCACAGTACATCTGAAGTCCACAAACCACATAAAATATTATTCAGGCACTGAACTCTGTCAACACAATAAGGTTATTCCATTTTTATAATGCCTCTCTTCCAGCCCCCACCATAATGATGGATTTTGCAGCACACCTAATCTGGATCTTTTTGATATACTAGTTTGTGATTTATTTGATAAGCACGAGTAGGATATGCTAAAGAAGGACTTCATTCAGACTCGCTGCAGCCACTGTGGGGTAAAGAATGCAAATATGCCTTCCAGCTGACCATATCTAATGGCTTGGAATTCCAAAATTAATTACTTCTGTGGGGCTTTTTCTCCCAGAATTCCAAGCAGCTGTTTGAAATGCAGCTGACTTGCAACAAGAACTACAATTCAAACATTAAATTATCTATACCTCTCCCAACCCTTTCAATCTTAGGCCTGTAGCTGACCATTGGCTGGAGACAGAATCATTTCCAAAAATCAAGACAACAGAGAGGATACAAAGGGAAGCAAAGAGCAGCAGCATGTTTTGAATGATTTAATATAATTCAGCAACCAGCTGGCATCTGCTGCACCTTCTCCAAGCACCAATTAACTGACAGTGCACAGAGTTATCATTTCTAATAAGAGCACACAGAAACAAGCAGCTAAGCTGAGCTCTGCCCTCCCAAAGCTTACCTTCCATGCTGCGCTCAGCAATGGTGGGAATATTGCAGTAAACGTGAGCTTCGTAAACGGGGTCGATGGCAGGAGGCTCTGTCAGCAAATCTGGCATTATTCTCTTCCGGCTCTTAGCACTCAACCCATCTTCCCTGACAGGGTTCACTGGGATTAAATGCACTGAAAGATACAAAACATACACCATGCATCTTCAGGAGAGTTTACAGACAGGATTATGACTTTTTTATCATTATTTAAAAGTAATTTCACATAAAGTCTGTGGTTTCCATGAAAGGATGTCTCTCAATACTATACAACAACTTAGTTGTGATTTTCTCCTGATTTACATAGCCCAGAAGAGCTCTCTGGCAAAGTCAATGCTTAGCTAAGACTTCAGGAGCAGACCTGGATGAAGAACAACTCTGGGTTTTGCACTTTTCTTGAAGCTGCTTTTTCTATCAGGCTCTGAGCATGAATCACAGAAGAAAGGCCACAATAGGTCTGGCTGTGTCTCATCACTTTAACCTACAAACTGACATTGAAGGGCATCAGCAAAAGACACAGCACAGCTATGATGAGGGTAGTACAAACCACTGGGAAAACAAAGTAGTCGAGATTGAATGAGCTGGATTATTTACATGATTATTTAGATAGAATGAGCTGGATTTTCCTCACTAATCCCTGCCCTTACGTTGCTACCTTGTCAACCTTAACCAGTCTGGCTTATCAAAAAAATAAAAAAGCACATGAAATGTATTTCTTGAAATGAAACTGAGACTACCCAAAAAATGTGTAACACAAAGAAATGCAGTAAACACACACACAGGAGAAACTAACAGAAATACCAGCACTAAGTCTTCTGACATGTAGATGAAACTTGAAGCATATCTAAAGGTAAGGCCAGAGGTGTAATGACTCTGCCTTGATGCAAAAGCATCAGTTAATTTATGAGCCTTATCAGACTACACTTGGAACGACAAATGCCTCTATTCTACTCTATTCAGAAGCTTTAGAGGTGAAAAAGAGAAGGAAAAGTGTTCACATTTTTACCCCATTAGTCTTCTATCTCGAGAGAAAAAGAAAGAAGAAAAGACGAGAGAACGAATTTCAAAGCAAAACTTTACTAATTCTTCTGTGTCAGTTCCTCAGCTCCATCTTGACTCCCAGTTCCAATTTCAGAGGGGAATTTGCTCCCCAACAGAGAGTTGTGCTGACCAAGAAAACCAATGAAGACAGCAAACCAGAGCAAAACACACATAGGTTTTAAGAACACGTAGCCAGTAATAAAACACAGGCTCTTCATTCTTACACTACAACACATTACACTTCAAATTTTTTTATGTGGTTACTCTTTGTCTGCCAAAACCAAAAGCCAAGCATTTTCCATAGCCTTGCTAGTGCTGTCGACAAGGCCAGTACCTGCCAAGTACAGTGACTTCAAACTTTTCATGGAGCTGTTTCAGATTTTGCTTTCAGCGGTGTTTGGTGAGAGTATTAAACCGTAATTTTGATTTTGGACACTTAAATTGCGGAGCTCATTCCAGCATCTACCTACCAGATCCATTTTTTAGCTCCTTGCTTAGACCCACATTGTTGTGAGACATTGCAAACCCCTGTCCAAGAAAGTGGCAGTAACACAGAGCCTTGGCAATATCTATCAGAGGCTGGGAACTCTGGGGCTTGCAGCACATCTGTATTTGGGGTATAAATCCCAAACCCAAGAATGTTACAACACTGACTGGGCTCTGCACTACAGACAGCAGCTGTCCACAGTACAAATGGCAAATTACAGGTACATTCTATTGGCCAAGTTTCCAAGCCAGAAGAAGTTACAGGCAACAACTTTCAGCTTTCTGCAGCAGTTCTCTCTAGGGTAACCCACAAACGACATTGCTCCTGCTCCCTTAATGTCACAGACACGGAGCTGGCTGAAGTACTCGAGGTCATGTAGCTCAAGCCAGCTTAGACACAGGAGTGTTTCAGCTGATGGAGAAACCATACCCCAAGAGCCAAAACTACAAGGGAACTCTGGTCCTCAATTTTGGTGGGGAGATTTGAAAGCAAAATAAAGAGTCTATTTTTTTAATGTAAGGCAGCTTTAGCCACAAAAAGCCCTGAACAGACCCCATTTTTGTACTGAGACTAGTAAGGGCAGAAGCCAACAGATGCACACATCAGCTTATTAAAATCTAGTGTCTACAATTCCTAGGGCCAAACATGTTGTTTGCAGAAAGCAAGTCTCATTTCTAATCAAACTAGTTGGATAAATCCTGTAACACTGCCAGACAAATTTCAGAATAAGGAAAAACACTAAATCTTACAGAGAAGCATCTAGTCTCTTTAAAACATTAAAAATAAAATTGAATATTAAGAATAACTCTGAATACTAAGAATAAAATTGAAAATTAAAAAACACACCAGCAGGACTGCCAGAAAATGCTTGCAGTTTCAAAAGCAACTAAAAGAACACTCTTGAAGAAGACTCTTAAGTCAGTACAGCAGCTATGGGTACAACTTAAAAGTATTTTGTGGACTGGAAGTGGACTCAGAGATTAGAAATAACAATAGTTCATGTACTAGCTGGTAAATATTGTCCTTATTGAACAATGAATATGCTTGGCTTATAGCTGGGAAGAAGAAAGGACACATGATAAGCAGGATTTTCCTTTAAAACACTGGAAATAACAAATATTGGGTGAAAGTAGTAATGACAAAATCAATCAAACTACCTATGCAAATACCTGGATCTTCTATCTAACACAGCTAAATAGAAAAAAGAATTACATGACCGGGGCACCAGTCTCTGCAGTCTCCTGGAAGTCTCCATCAAGTGCACACACATGAAAATAACAGGTATTTCAGAGTTGGGGGAATGGGGACGGCCGGGATGAGGGGGACAACACGGAAGAATGACAACACAAGACCAAGGAGAGATGAATGCCAGCTGGAGCTGCCTCCTCTTTGCTCAGCACAGTCACCCTGAAGAGCCCACCCAGCCACACTGGTCCTCCTCACCCCTTGTCAAAGCTCTTCAGAGGATGGAATATTCCTGCAGTTTCAGAGCTTTGGGATGAGGATCCCAAGTAACACATCCTCTCTTTGTATTTCTGGCTGCTGAAACAACAGAGGTATTTTCCATGCTCTTAGTTGCTTCTCAATTATTTCCTCATCTCCTACCATTCCCTGGACATTGTTAGTGCCTCATGTATTTATGATGCTGTCCTCTTTCTCCCTCCTTTCTCATTTCAAGTACTTGGCCTTCATGCTCCCCTGCTGCCCTCATGTATCCCACTTCCTGGCTCTCCAGTCCTGCTTTGCACACCTCATCCTCTCCAGCTCCCTCTGCACAGAAGGCTCAATTTGTTCCTTCATTTTTGTACTCCCTGTACCACACAGAGCAGTTCTCTAAAGCTCTTTGAAGAGCTGACTGTCTCTGTATCCAAATATTTCCCTACTGAAGTCCTTCTCTGCAGTGTCAATCCCACCTCTCTCTCCCACGTGGGTTTTCTGGTCAAAAATGGGCAAACCTACAAACAGTATTGGACTGATACAGCTCAGAGAGAAAAGTGAAAAAATAAATAAAAATAAAATTTAAAAAGCCCCTCACATGAAGCTGAAATTCATCTTTTTTCCCCAACTCAGTTCTGCTCTTCCAGCTGTAAATCATTACAAGGTCAGAATACTGCTACACAGTTTTCACATTGTGTTTTACAGCTTAGCACTATTTTATATGAATTTCTCTATTAGTTCACAGTAACATGCACTTGCCCAAAACAGAAGTCTGCCAGTGTGCACACAGCCATACTTAAATCTATGATTAAGAGATGTTTTGAGTAGGATTTTTCCACTGCTGTGCCTTTCAAAACTCATGTTTTACTACGACAGGAATACAACAACGTAAAGCAGAAACTGAACAGATGATTTTGATGTGCATTTACCTCAGCCAGAGCAGTTAATAAAATAGATCTGAAACATATTTCATCATCTAACTGGAAGCTTTGCCAACACTGAAACTATAAAGAATATGGACATATTATTACCGAGGTAGCTTGACAACAAAAAGAGAAAGAGAACATACATTATTTCCCAATATTCATAAACTTATTTTATGTAGCTAAAGATGCTACATAAACACTACTTTGAAACAATAATTTTGAAAAAGTTATAGCGAGGAGAAAAAAAGTAGAAAGTTTCAGAAATGATAAAAGGAAAGAGCGTTCAATGCAATTCTTCCCACTAGGCTAAAATTATTTGAAATATGAAGTAAAACTAAACACATGGGCTGGTATCAGACAAAAGTAAGACCTGATGGAACAGTCAGCTGCTGCCCTGTGAGACAGAGAGGCACTGGCCACACAGTATTACACCTAAATATTGCTGTAGAATCACTCCTTCAAGAATTCTTGCTGCTCCAAACTGAGACTATTTTTTTTATGTCAACACAATTCAAAAGAAACAAAATCCAAATTCTGATACTAAGTTTAATCAAACAAAAAACCTCCAGGAACCTTTATTTTAAATCACACCACAGAACATGAAGACCACATTCAGAAATGAAGTCAATAGCTTGACTAAGAAACATCTTTAAGAAGAAACCCAGAAGCATCTCAAACATTACGAGTATGGTTTTATTTCCAGTGTACACTAAATATGACCTATTTAAAGAGCAACAAGTTGATTGTCTGACTTCCATACTCCCCCCCACCAAGTTCCTGAATGCCACAAAATACATAAAACCCCCCAAATATTAGACAAGTAGTTTCCAAGCAAGAGAGACAATCATTCAGAAGTGCTTTCAGAGCAACGATCGTAACAATTCCTACATAGCAACTAATCCCCCCTGGAAAAATGTCAAGTTTACCAAATCAGCTATTGTGCTCAGAAGCCCAAGCAGGGAGCCAGATATGCATTAGGGCTACAAAAGACATGAATTTGACAGAATTCAGTACAGCAGAAAACCAAACACAAAGCAAAGCGCAATTCATGTAGAAAGAACACCAAATTAAACACTAAATCACTTCATTATCAATTTCTCTCCCTCCTGCAGTCCTACTTTCAGCTTGAGATACAAAAGGTAGAAGCACAGTTTATCTAGAAGAAACACATTTATCCATGAAAAAGAATCAACAACATTTACCTAAAACCAGAAAGATAGGCAATAAAACCAGTTTCCATTGCTGTTTTCCCTCGTAGCTCCAACCAGACTGAGAAGCAGCAGCACAAGTAGCCATGTTAGTCTCGATCTTCTGACTTAACAGAGAGCTGAAATTTTCATCTTTTATAGTACAGAAGGCTCTTTCAGCCCCATGCAAACACACTATTTAAAACAGTCAAATAGAAATGCAGCCACACAGCAGAAATTAAAAACAGCAACCCCACTGTAGGTAACCTTATGCTGATGGGTAAAGAAAAGCAAACACACATGTCAGAGAGCACAAAAAGTTATTTATCCACTTCCACCTTTCCCCCCACCCCCTTTCTGCTCCTACCAGGCTGCCTAGCACAGAGCAGAACACTCAGGCTTCTGAAAGTCTGGTGATGAATGTGGACTTCATAGATTCATAAAATCATTAGGGTCGGAAAAGATTTCTAAGATCACTGAATCCAATTGCTAACCCAGCACCACCTTCTTTGCCCCTAAAACCTGTCCCCGAGCATCATATCCACACATTTTTCCTCATATCCAATCTACATCTCCCCCAGCACAACTTTAGGCATTTTCCTCTTGTTCTGTTGCTTGATACCTGGGAGGAGAGACTGATCCCCACCTGGCCACAAGCTCCTTTCAGGTGGTTGTAGAGAGAGANTTTATAGTACAGAAGGCTCTTTCAGCCCCATGCAAACACACTATTTAAAACAGTCAAATAGAAATGCAGCCACACAGCAGAAATTAAAAACAGCAACCCCACTGTAGGTAACCTTATGCTGATGGGTAAAGAAAAGCAAACACACATGTCAGAGAGCACAAAAAGTTATTTATCCACTTCCACCTTTCCCCCCACCCCCTTTCTGCTCCTACCAGGCTGCCTAGCACAGAGCAGAACACTCAGGCTTCTGAAAGTCTGGTGATGAATGTGGACTTCATAGATTCATAAAATCATTAGGGTCGGAAAAGATTTCTAAGATCACTGAATCCAATTGCTAACCCAGCACCACCTTCTTTGCCCCTAAAACCTGTCCCCGAGCATCATATCCACACATTTTTCCTCATATCCAATCTACATCTCCCCCAGCACAACTTTAGGCATTTTCCTCTTGTTCTGTTGCTTGATACCTGGGAGGAGAGACTGATCCCCACCTGGCCACAAGCTCCTTTCAGGTGGTTGTAGAGAGAGATAAGGTCCCTCTGAGCCTCCTTTCGTCCAGGTCAAACACCCCAGCTCTTCTTCTAGTTGCTCTCTCCCTGAAAAAAGCAGTAGTGCATGGAAGAGGAACCCAAAAGAGGCAGGAATTCTTGAAAACAACAGAGGTGGGGGGGGGAAAGGTGAAGAAAAACAACCTGGAAAAAGCAGCTAAGGCACACCTGGACTGAAGAGCACATCGTGCAACACCGAGGGTACACTGCCGGGGGGGAAGGAAGCAGCCTGAGCACAGCACTGCCAGAGCTCTGACACCCTGTATCCCTGGGTATGATCCCTGCAAGTCCCAGGTGTGTTCCCAGCAAACCCTACCTCCTGCCCGAGCAGCACACCCGAGCAGCACGCCCGCCAGGATCAGTTTTAGAGCTCTGCCTTGGATTGCAAATGCACATTTATGTATCAATGAAGTTCAAATGCACCTGTGCGACACACAACCCACCTTTCCAATTTTCTTCTTTTGTACAGCTAAATGAAGGCTTTGGCTGGCTCAAAGGTAAGATCTGTATTAACAGCAAGGCCCTTCATCCATAATGCATAAGGCCACAATCACTCGTGCTGTATTTTAATGCTGAGTAATCACACAAATAAAAAAAGGCTTATTAACCTCACACTAGTCAAACTATCAGGTATTATTAAGAAAAATAACCATAAGAGTCTTTTAAAAGGCTTTCTAAGCCCGTGAACATAAGTTTCTAAGCTTTAGATTTTACATTTACATAAAATATAAATGCAGCTACTGAACTTTTACGGTCCTAAATTTTCACTGGCTCTTAGTATATTAAGAATGTGTCGTTTAATTAAACAAAAAAAAGCCAGAAATTTTTATTTTAAATCAAACCTCTTACCCTACAGAACACAAGGAGGAATTTTTTTATGAGATCTGTCCACACCGAACCTATGAAGAAGTGCCAGTCGTCAGTGTCTTTGCAGTCTCTATCCCTCAACTACTTCTTTCACCACAACTCTGCTTCCCCAAGCATTTGCCCTTCCTTTTTCTCCACTTTTGCCGTGTGTCCTGCCTGTTGAGGAGCAAGTGGAACAGGGGTCCCTAAAGCACAGACGTGTTCATGGGCAGCCACAGCCCTCCCTCTATTACAGAACAGGCTCTGAGCTTCAAGGTCTTCTTCCCACTGAGCTGCTAAATTCTCTGAGCACAACTACAAAGGAGGAAAAAAAAAAGGGTGAAGGGAGCTATGAGGGAGGCTGGTAACAGAGAGAAGAACCATGGGAGATGGAGGAGGGCACACACTTAAATTTAACCTGGAATAGCAACAACAAAATGCTCTGCCTTGACAAACCCCTGAGAAGATAAAGAAGGCTCCTTGGAGTGTAATTTCTCCACAATATTTCAACCTAACAACTGTGTGTGTGCCAAGGTGACACAGGCACAGCCTTCAGACTGCAGCTGTGGCAGGGCAGCAGAGGTAAGCACTCCCCTCCATACACACTCCAAGTATTACCTACCCAAACTCTGAAAATGGATGATTCAAACACAGATTCATCAACCTCAGCACCAAAGAGGGCAGGAACTTCCAAGCTCATGGCATTCACCAAGCAGCCAAATGGGAGCAAACAGAAAACAGAGACTACAGATCCCCTCCTCTGAGTTTCCAGCAGTTTGCAAACACTCAGCACCAGTGGTGACTTATGGGCTGACACATGCCCAGACACATATACCTATTTAACCCACTCAATTTTGTGACTGCAGCTGCTGTTTTTCTTTCTGTAAAAGAGATCACAGTAATTTAGAGCCTTTTCAAGCAGTCTTAAGGCACAGTCGTATTTCCAGCACCCTACATGTCAAGTTCTAGGACAAACTTTAAAAAAATACTCACAAAGAGTATTTAGGTGTAGCAAGCAAGCAGCAGATATCATTGAATAAATATTCTTTTCATGCCAGGGTTTCTAATCAAAAGTGCTGAAAAATGCTTGCTACAGCAGCTTTGAATACTTGCACTTCACACTGCAGAGCCACAGTTCTGCCGTGGCCTTCAGCAGAGCATATTTTGACACCAGAAATTAAAGCCCACTAGAACAGTTCTATCGATCCTATCAAATAAACATGGACATCTCCCTTCCTACAGCAAAAAAAACCAATTACTTTAGAAGACCATGAGGAATGCTGCAACAGACTTGTGAAACAGAACATCATATTTCAAATTCTTAGAGAGAAACTTTAACCTGTCAAGAGAAATTGATTAAATTCACATAGTTGGGGAGTTGGGTGAATTGAGGGGGGGTGTCTATTTCAGTGCACCCATCTTTGTTGGGTAAATTTCTGCATTACTTGGGTCACTATTAGAAAAATGCTGCTTTTAAAATTCTGTTAAGTGCTCTGTATTTCCTCATGTGGTTCCTTAAACTGCATCTTCATAGTGACGACACAGAGGTTACAGTCCCATTTCTTCCCCCAACTACTTCTTGTGATTTAATAAAGAAAAAAAGGTGAATTTCTCTTTTCTTTTAGCCTTGCAGACTCAGTCACCACAGAGCCTGAAGCATCAGGTCCCTTCCTGCCCTTCTCCATCTGGAGAACTCAGCTACAATCAGTCTCCACCCGAAACATGCTGGAGATGGCAGCAGGGCAGCCAACAAGAGGAACCACTCTCCTCCAACTGGAAAAATACCCAGGAGAAACTTGCAATAAAAATGCTGTTTCTCTGTTTAACGTGTAGGAAATGTTAAGTTTTCTGAAGCATCCTGCATATCACCGGTTCACTGACAGAAAATGGGAACTCAGGGAGACTAGGAGGCTAGCCCAGTGGAAGTCAGATCTGAGTGAGGGGGAATGAGTGTGAGCTCTAGAGTATTCAGAATTTTTAACGTGCATGTTTTGAAGAAAACATTAGGACATGAGCAAAAAAACCCTAAAGACTTAACAATGCTCTCCTGCCATGCACAAGTGAAATAGAAGTCTACACATACACCCCAGTATGAGCTTTCTCACCACAATCCCTGCTTTCTCCCCAGAACAATAATAATACAATTGCAGCTACAACTTTTAAGTGCCTCTTACTTTTTCTAATCAATCCTGGTGTCATTTTCTCACATGAAATGCAACCAAAAGCTTATTCTTCAGTCTAATGCGATCTGACTTTTCAGCCTTCCTAGCTTTCAGATCCTGAAAGTTTTCCACTGGAGATGCAAATGTTCCTGTGGACAACTGAGAACTACTATAAATAGGCTGCTCTCCTTAGCTGTTTTTCACAGAGTTAGACAGAAATAGCCAACCCTCCCACCCCTTTCCAGGAGTGGGGCAAGGCCTATTTGTCTGCCCATTTTCTGGCTCACAAGTTGTGAACTTCTTTAAAGGTTTTCCTCATTTTGGGGCAACTGCCAAAAGCAGCCCTTGCCCACGGAGCCAGAGCTCGCAGGTACTGACCCAGGGCCTTATTCCATATCAGAGTCAGGGCAAAAGACCAGATTTCAGTACTTGTGTATCCATGTTCACCGGTAAAACAGAACAACTACACCCAACCACCATGCCTGGTAGCTTACCAGCTTTAAACCACTCACACCAGTATTGCAGAGAACAGGTTTCTTATTTCCAGCTGCATTAGCTGCATGGCTAGCAGATTTTTTTACAAGGTCATAATCAGACTTACATGAGGAAAATAAATACATTAAGAAAATCCTTTTTGCACCAAACACAACATGGCAGGCCTTGCACTCTTGTGTTTGAGACCTAATTAAGCAGATACATTAAATTATCCAATGTGTGCTTGCATTTATTAAGTCCAGATGCGGCTCTGAAAAGAGCTTTATAGTTTTAGGGGGTTCCCTCCGCCCCCCCATTGTTTTTCACTGGACAATTCAGAAGGGCATATGGCACTGCTTAAACAGCCTCCAGGATTTTCAGCCAGACAGCAATAACATAGCAATGCTGACTGCAAATCTGAGCCTTTTCAAGCTCTAGAGATGACAATCATTTTCCACTTCTCCGAAAGTGAAAAATTACTCACTGTATTTTATCTTATTTTCCTACTGCACTGAAACTCTACAATGTCCACCACAGAACAGATTTTTATTTTCATCAATTTAATGTACTACTTTCTTTAAATAAATACACATGCACACTAAAGCTTTTCCTTTCCAGCATGTCACTAATTACCCCATTGCTTGGCTCCACACTGGGTCTGGAGGGGGTGGGGGAGGTTCCTACAAGACATCCAGACAAGCACAGATTTGCTGCTCTATAAACACGTTGCTCAAGTCACATCTTGCTCGTTCTCCAGGTTGTTCAGTGACAAGATGCAACAGGAGTCCCAGCAGTGCTTACAGTGACGGGGTCATGTTGGTCCCTGGCCCACCACAGGCTCACTGCAATTCCCCAACAAGAAGGGCAACAAACACAATAAACCATCATGCTCTGAAGGAAGTCCCTCCTATTGCTGAGAGCTGCCACATCTCATCAGACTGTGAGATGACTTCATCTACATCAAATCAATGTCCTGAGAGCCACCAAACAAGGCTTAAGTACACAAAGACTAAGCAGGGGGGAATCACGGCCTGAGAACTTGATTTTTATAAATACTGTAGATCCAGCCACTGCTGCTTATCCAGCAAGACTCATGAGCATTGCAGTAAGATTTTAAAGCACTGTCCTGCTTCTGTCTACAGAACTCAGCAATTGCTAAATTAAATAATCCAGCTGAATTGTCCAGGAACAGATTTTCAAAACAGCTTTTATCAGCTGTGTTCAGAAACTGTTGGCAACTCTTCCCATCTCCGTAGTATTGTCTCAAAATAAAGATCAACTGCTTTGCACTGATAGACACTTTACTGAATGCCTCTGCCATCCTTTTCCAGGGGGTGGGAACCCTTGCTTTTAGTCTGGCGTTTGTTTGTGTTTGTTTTCCTTTTGTCCTGCATGATTCTCACAAATACTGGAGTGGGAAGCAGTGCAGAAGCTATTGCAACATGACTGAAAAAAAGATGCTTGGCAGGTTTCACATGTGAACTGAACACCAACATAGCAGCCAAGATTCAGCATAGCAGCAGAAAATGCGGCACAAAGTATTCTCAGGAACATGGACTGCAAATCCTCTGGCTTCAGTGATCCTTTCAGCTACAGCAGCTGGGAAGGATACAAAATATGCCCCATAAAGCAGAGTTCCAGATAGTTTAAGAGTTGCTCCTGTTCTGTGACCCAGCAATCTGTTGCTGACACTTCACATCTCTGACATGGGCTCTCTGCAGCTGAAGCCCTGTGAGTGCTCCCTGCACACATGGGAAGTGTGCACTACTGTTTTCTATCATCCTAGATGCCTCTTTTCCTTAGGGCTCTCCGCAGACAGCATCCCAAAATACTCAGAACGTCTTCTGACATTCAAGTCAAATGTTATTAGGGCATGTACTAGAACATCCAGCTATTGGAACAGGAATTCCAAAACACACAGGTAAAACAAAGAAATAAAGGGACTTAAAAACACACCTTAGCTCTGCCCACCACGTCTTCACAAGTATTGCTCCCCCGGTGCCAAAACACCAGGGCAGCAGCTTTTGGGCTGCAACAAAGTACATCTGCTCGCTGGTAAGGGCATCTTCTGATCACCTCTCCTGAGCTGCTTCCTGCACTTCCCTGCAGCACCTCTACTGCACCCCCGGGCTGGGGGCAGAGATGTCTGTCCCTCCAAGGGCTGCCACCCCCAAGGCACGGACACACGCAGCCTCTGCAGCTCAGCCACAGCCTCTGCAAAGGCACAGGGCACAAACTGCTTAATATGTTAATGTCATCAGTCAGACACAACCCACACAATCCACAGACATCTGGCACTTTTCTACAGCAGCGTCCTTCCAAGATAAAAAGCCTTACAAATTCAAATCAATATTTTCACTACTGCATTAAATTAGCACTTTTCTGTTTCGCATCTAATCCCAACTGCTTTCTGTCCACAAACTGACCTGCTCAGGGAAGTGATCTCAACACCATATGCCACTGCTTACCCAAGCCAAGCCAGCTCACTTGTTTGTCCTTGTCAACACCAGGACAGGGCACAGAAAGCTGCCACGGATTTGCCAGTAGCAAACCTCAAAACAACATATTTAATATAGTAGAACCTGAGAGGTTTTTGTGCTGGGGAAGCCTGCCATGACAGACCTAGTCATTAATCTCAAGAATTCAGAACAGGGCTCTCTGGATCAGAGAACTATTGGTATCTTTGGGACCCTTGCCATAAAACAGCTTAGGGGAAGACAGTGAATCTTATTTCTTGTCTTCATTCAGCACTAATGTGCACAGTTGGTAAACCCAAAATTACACCACATATGTTTCCAGCTCTTTTAATCCAGCCATCTCACAAAAATCGTGCAGGGAGATCACTTCCACTTTATAAGACTTCACATTTTACTGCAGCAAGTCCACAAAAGCCTCAGTCTTTTACATACAAACTACTTAGACCCTGTCTCATTTAAAATAAACCACAATGCCATTTATTATGTACAAGCACTGCTTTCCTCTCAGAAAGTGAGCTTTGAAAAGCTAAAAGTGAACTAATTTTAGGAACAGAGATTACTCTTATTAGAAAAAGAAAGGCAATAAAAAACTGCCTGTAGGCATTAAGATCTTCAAAATCAGTACCGTTTGAGACACCTTATTAATCACAGAAACTCCACATGCCTAAGAACACACAGTAAATTTTTCAAAAACCTTCACAGGCAAGTGACAAGACATTTTGGATTAAGTTAGCCACTATATCGTTTCAGCAATGAGAGCCCAGCAAAAGCAAAGATAAAAGAACAAAACTCCCTGAAAGATAACCCGCAAGAGAAAAATTAAAAGGACTAAAAAGAAACATGAACAACTGTATGAAGCATATTAAGCATCTCTCTTTCAGACACACACAGCGGAACCAGCACATCCATAAACCTGATGGTTTTCAATTCAATTTGCAGCAGCACAGTGGGGATTAAGGCAGGCACAAAGCACAGCTCAGAGAAACAAACCTATCATCAAACATGAAGTTTAAGTAGCCCTCCATGCTTTTCAGAAGACTGCACATGGCCTAGAAACAGGCAAAGTACAAGTACGTTATACCCACTGACACAGTTTCCCTAGTGCTGTCCAGTTGAAACTCTGCTCACTGACCAAGGAGGGAAGAGAAATTTGGGTCAGAACATCATCTGATGAACATGCAGAACCCAAATCTCAAACAAAGGACAGCAAATGATTAAAGTATGATGAACCCATTTAAAATTAATAGATAACATTGTCCTAAAAGCTCTGATAAAAGTAAAGTAAGAGGGAGAAAGTTAATGAAGTGTGAATTGTGAATTCTCAGAAAACTGGTCTAACATCAGAGTGGTCAGCAAAAGATTATCAAAAGGCTCCTGCAAAAGTGAGTGACAAGGCTGTATTTACCTTCTTAGCTTAAGACATCCAGGTTTTGCTTTGATGCCATCATCTCCATAACATGAGAAAAAGAGAAGTACAAGGGAAGGCAGCCCTGTAGCAAGGGCATGAGCAGCTGAGAAATCACTTCTGGAAAGAGCAAACCTTCAGGGATGAGAATCACTGCCCAGTGCCCAGCCAGCCCCAAGAGGAACACTGAGCAGGGAGGGCAGAACCAGACACAGGCAAGCTCTGCCTTTGCTGGCTCACCCGCAGGTGAGCAAAGCCTGGAGCCCATGTCCCAGAGAGCCCCGGCAGCCAGGGCTGGGAGACTGGGCCCTACACTGAAATCTGCTCTCCTGAAAACCCCAAACAAGAGCCAGAATGCAAACCCCACACAGAGGGACCGAGCTCTTGTGAGAATCGAGGCTTTACACTGTGCAGATTTCACCTGTGTGAACTAACCCTGACTCACCGAACATTTACAAAGAATGGAACAGCTGCACACTAGAAACGATATTCTCTCTTTGTTATTTCTACAAACTAAATAGGGTGATTTTCCAAGCTTAAAAACAATGTTTCAGTTGTTAACACACACTTTAGCCCAGTGTACAAAGCAACGTATGGAAAAACCCTAGGAACTATTTTATTGGCTTTAAAAGACAGACACGCCATTCCAAAACACCTGCAGTGACCTGTAAGGCAGCCTGACTCAGCTTCAGAGAGCTGTAAAAAAGGAAGGGCAGAGAACTGATTCAACGACAAAACAGAATTTGCTAAGACAAAAATAAATAAATCACGTGACCCACTGCTACAGAATCAGCTGTACAGCAGCCTTCAGACATACGCTGTAACAGTTCATATTAATTCTGCTTAAATACAGTCCAACTAACCACCATGGATGAAGTGAGAATATATATTCAAAGAGGAATTATATATTCAAAGAGGAAGTTCTGTAGCCTGACAAGTAACTTTTATTGGTCATATCGCATCTCAAGCAACTTAACCTGACCTATATTTAAAGCAACTATTTTGAAATGGTTGCTCTACTTTTGTAGAAGAAAGCAAGACTGTCCCATAGTATCATTCTCAAGCATTCATCATGTCTCCTCTCCCTTCAAGGGTTCATTTTGTGGATTGATGCATTATACCACCATTTCTGAAAATCACAAAAAAGTTATTTAAATCTCCAGTTACAACATAAAAAGGACCTTTAACAAAAATGTATATATTTACAGTTAGTTCTCTCCACTCACTATTAAAATGCACAAAGCCTTGGACTTATTATTTGTGGGTCGTTTTTCTCTTTAATCTTAAATTCAGATTAAATTAGCACTTGCAAAAAAACCCAGAGAGAATCCTCGTGAGTGGAAAATTTGCCATGCTTATGAGCTTGAAAGCAAAATTCACGAAGGGAGATATCTGCTCTCCTTTTAATTTTGTATGCTGGTAACACATGACAAAAGCAAGTTCTCTACATCAAGAATTCTAAAGCTGTGGCTTTTTAAATATAGTTACTTGTCTAGACCAGCAAAATGCAAGAGCCACCCGAGCAGCCACTGCCCCAGGGCTCTGGCTCCCAGCAGGGGCTGAAGGAAGCCCTGGTGAGGATCTCAGGCTAAGCCCCAAACACCTCAGTGTTGCATATGATGCCCACACTGTCCTCATAAAGTAAGAGCTGCCTGCAAAGCTCAAGCCAACAAAATAAAACTCTGCTGCTTTTCTGTCTGGAAAATCCCAATTTCTGTTTCCTGTGACTCATCTTTAAAACCAAAACCTCCAGTGCGAAATCAAATGACAGAAAGTAGAGGGAAATTATTACTGGAACAGCAAAATGTCATTTCCAGACATGCCGATACACCAACATCCAAGCTTGAACCATCAAGGCAGGGAAAGTATTTTTAAAAAACTCCAAAAAGCATAAAACAGCTCTCCACACTTTAGAACCAGCACTCTGCCGGAGCAATGGCCAACATCCTAAAAAGCAGTGGCAGATACCAGAATTCCTTTTATCAAAAGGCAAGCCTTAGCCACTGATCAAAGTATCAAAGTATGCAGGAAAACAAACTCTAAACCAGAAGAGAAGCTCCATGGGCAAGAGCTGCCTGAGAGCCAGGGCGGTCAGAAGGACAGTCTGGAAATGATACTGGCCAAAGGATTATAAAAAACATCCCTGTAAAAAGGGATGCTTTCCCACTATAGTTTCAGTCCTCTTCTCTTGATTGTTACTTTCCTTAAGACTTTCAGTAGATAGAAAAAGAAGAAACAAACAACAAAATAAAACAAAAGTATTTACTTCATGGAAAAAATTAATTTACATGCCTTGATTACAGAGTAAAAAACCATCATCAAGCAAACTCTACAGAGTTTACACATGGCTCCCTAACAGCTAGCTTTTCAATTGCCTTTCAGTTTGGTTTATTCAAGGTAACTCATGGATAAATAGTTGAAACATCCTGAGGAGACCCACCTTGAGGCTCCCTCAGCCAGCCACTGATGTTCCAATGTGGTGGAAGGCCTGTGTTTGCCCAGTAATTGGGTTCTCAGGAACCCAATCTTTGGGAGAAAAAGAGAGCAGCTCCTCAGGCACACTTGCAACCTCCTGTTCCTGAGCTGACCTAAGGGCTAACCAATGCAATTAACGTTGGCAGGGTCCTAAATTCTGTCTTTTCCCCTTAGAGTGAGGCTGCAGGACCACAGCTGGATTCTGACACATCCTTTGAATGCGGCTGCACTGCCATCCTCTGTCCCCGAAACGCAGAATTGCCCCCAGCCACTGCATTCACCTGCGCTTTGCACTGCCCCGGGCGTGTTACACGGCACAGAGAAGGAGGAAAGGCCTCAGCCACTGCAACCTCTTCTTCTGGCAGAAAAACAATAAAGTATCCCTACATATATTCTCTGTGTCTGTACAGAAGGATACTGCCTGTTTTTAGCCAACTGCATCACAGGTAATATTTACAGAGACAAAAATACAGCCCACAGTCCAGCACAGGTCATTTTTCCATTCTGCAGTTTTTCTGACAAAGCAAAACACCGAAAACTTTAGATTAAAACAACATAACTACATTTTAGAACAGCTTTAACTGAAAGTCTATCAAAACCAGCTCTTCTTTTGTCTCTCATGCCGAAGTTTTAAACTGTTTTACAACCATGACCATTTACATAAACAAAGAGGAGAAAAATAAAAACACATGTGGAATGATAAACACTATAAGAAAAATACTTTACCCTTTTCTGTAGATCTGGCCCCAAACATAAAATGAGAGGGAAACAATGACAATTCCTAATAAAACTTTAATCTCTCAGTCATATTTGGTTTGGAAGGCAACCAGTTTCCCTATCCAATGGGTTCCCCAAACAAAAACTCTCCATTGATATAATTATCCATCAGAGACATCAGAGTATGCTTTTAGCCAGCAGTGGAACATTTTTTGGTGTTAACTTTTAACAGTGTCATTTTCCTACACTATTTAAAAATTCAAACACGTACAAAATCCAGTGGGATTTGCCATTCAAGAGAGGTTCCTTCTACTGCTGATTGCTCCAGGTTTCACTCTGTACAATGCATTAACAGCCAAACTGAACTTGAGGGCACATCTGGTCCCCAGTTTTTGCTTCAAAGTCCAGGCCCCACAATTATATTAAAGATGCCTAGAACTCTTCAGGTTTGTATGTCTTCAGCAAGTATAAATTCCCTTTTAAAAGTGTTCTATGTGCCTACTAGAAATGGTAACCAAACCTGCCAAAACTATGCACAGGTACTAGAATAGTCTAGTAAATTTTCAAATGTGTCTCAAATGCATTTCTCCCATCATTCACCAGGAATATGAAGACAAAAAACTTGTGGCATTACTTACCTAAATAAATTCAAGGAGCTTGAAAACAGTAGGACTTCCTGAAGAAAGTTCCCTTACCCTACTGCTCCAAGTGAAATTCCCAGGAAAGCAGCCAGCCCCTCAGGCAAAGATCATAGAGAGACCCTGTGCCTTTTGCTCCTGTACAAGGACATAAAGAGCAGAACCAGACAGGTGCCCCATTGCCCAAAATGTACAGGACAGAGGACCCTGGCAGGAAGGAGGGTGTCTTACAGGGTCCACAGCATCACATCACCTGGCAGAATGACTATCACAGTTTAGAAAGAGTCTCCAGCTGTGCAGCAAAGTGCACTCTGCTTACACGTCTCCTTCTTCCCAGGATAAGAGATGAAGAAGATGCAGCTGGCATTTGATCCAGCCAGCCAAGCCAGCACACAACGTGTGACAAACGTGAACTGACGGCTCCAGGAGCTGCCTGCTGTCCTCGTGGGACAGAGCTCTCAGGGCAGCTTCTGACCTGCATCCTTGCCAACTGCTCCACGTCCATCCACTGAAACTGCTGGTGGCAGAGAATACTTCTAGCATCCAGAGCTGTTGTTTGCTGTCAAGAGAGACATGAGGGGAAACTGTCTCCATGATTTACCCTCTAAGTTGAACTGCTGGCATCCATGTAAAGCACCAGCCTTGCAGTGAAAACAGCACAGGAAAGCAGACTACTGAACTCAGAAACCACTACAGAAGAGGAAAGGACCAAAAACAAACATCAAAACAGGGGACAGAGTTTTCTATCAATCCTGGGTCCAGCCTACCAACACTGAAGATTCTGAGGTCCTACACAACCTACAGGTTGTTTTTCCCAGTGTTTCTCTCCCTGTGTCTAAACTCAAGATGTGACAACTATTAGCTCTGAAACAATTGCCTCAGGAGTTTGTCCTACAAGCAAGGACAGACTTACTAGGACTGCAGACATGACACCCATCACCTCCACTTCATCCTGACTGCAGAAATCACTGCTCATAAAGCAGCTCCAGACCCCTCCCAGCACAGTCTATTAAAGTAAACCAGCAGAGGTTTCTGTTTGACTGGGTGACAAACCACTGCAAGCAATTCCTGAACCCTCACAGCTCAAGCATGAGCCAGACTGTGACCTTGTCAGCCATCCCAGTGTGGGCTGTTTGTAATACTGAGTCAGAACCTATGGAAAATCAGCTGAGCTTAGCCTTTACTACCCCCTTCACTTCAGAGTCAGCTACAACTCACAAGTCTGGCTTCAAATGCCACAGTTCCCTGTGTGGACAAGAGGGATAAAATATCAAACATTTACAGGAGTTATACCCTGCCCTAAAGCACAAGTTTAGAAAAGGAAGATATGTACCACTTATAATTATACATGTAGTGTTACTGTTTTTCTTTTATAAACAAATTTATCACAGAAAGGAAGAGACATTTTCAACATTCCATGCTTAGAAAAGCAGTAGCATGTTTTAAAATTACCAGCCCTCCTCCACAAAGCTGTGCACTGCTTGCTAACAGAGATTCACAATTTCACAACAGCATAAAACATCCATTTCCACTCCAAATGCTTCAGGAGGTACCTCCCTTCAAACAAAACAAAATAAAACAGTGGCTTCGGCATTTCCCTGAGTCTAAATGTACAAACACTCATTTTCATTCCATGAACATAAATCATACTATCATAGAACCATTTAAGTTGGAAAAAGCCTCTAAGATCAACTCCAACCATTAACCGTGTTGACCACTAAACTATGATGTACCCAAGTGCCACATCTGCACGTCTCTGAAATCTCTCCAGGGATGGTGGCTCCACCACTGCCCTGGGCAGCCTGTTCCAATGCCTGACCACCCTTTCGGTAAAGACATTTTCCCTAATATCCAATCTAAACCTCTCCTGGCACAACTTGAGACTATCTCCTCTCGTTCTATCACTTGTTACCCAGGAGAAGAGACTGATCCCCACCTTGTACAAACTCCTCTCAGTAGCTGTAGAGAGTGGTAACATCCCCCTGAGCCCCCTTTTCTCCAGCCTAAACACCCCCAGCTACCTCAGATGCTCCTCATCAGACCGTGCTCTAGACCTTGCACCAGCTCCACTGGGGAATTGCTCCAGATCTCAGTATCTGTCTTGTCATGAGGGGTCTGTAGCAGGATGCTCTGCCTGAGTGTGGGTAAAACAGCTCAAATTTTACCCCATTTGCAAAAGTTACCAGTGATGGATGGAGAAGGGGGGGTCATGCTGATTTTGGTGTTGAAGAAGCTGAGACCAGCCTGACTCAACAATCCCAAAGTTAAACATTCTGAGGATGTGAAAAAGACAGTGTTTCCTGACAGAAACAGGCACTGGTGAGGATGTGACAAAGCTCCTGATGAAGAAAGCAACAAGCACTGATAACACACCTGAAGCTGCTGAGCTGCAGGCTGCCCAGCTGGCAGAGCTTGCCTAGAAGCACGAGGTGATTGAAGAGAGTTTTGTTTTTGCTGTGGAGATGGTCTCTGCTCTAAGTTTGGACTAATTGCTCTGTATCTTGAAGCTGGTAGAAGTTAAAGTATCAGGCTACCCAAATGTCTTGGCTCCCACTGGACTGTATTGCAGTTCTCATTATGTAAAAGTTTCTGTATCAGTGTTGGTATTGGCACTGGCTTCATGGTGGCTGCCTGCTGCAGCTTACATGCTTTTTAAAGCACCCCTCGAACATCCTTATCTCTAGCAGAAATGTTATGTTCTAATTAAGTAGAAAATAATTTTATCTTTAGATGAAATGTGATTCACTCTCCTAAATGCCTACCTCCTCATCTCTAAATAAAACCCATTTTAGTTAACAATTCAGTTTCATGTTTCAGCTGCAGCTCCTCTAGGACCTTCGTCCTATGCACAATTCATAACCAACCCTCTAACATCAAGGGCAGAGCCATAACGAGCCTAAGGGGCAAAACAAGCTGCAATCAGACCCTCTGGCTTGTGCCCAGAGGAGGCTCAAAAAGCAATTCAGAGCCACAGGTCCCTTTATTACATGCAGATGAGTTTAAGCACACAAAAATAATAGCATAAAACCACAAAGTTTCTTTCATCTTCTTTCTCCCCCTTTTTTAAAGCTGTCTGTCATATGCAAAAGACACGTTCTAAATCTAACAATATTTGAGGTTTTGGGGGTTTTTTACTCTATGCAAAAAAATCATAGCCCAGAAGGACTGTGCTCACTAAAACATGATGAAAGATCACAACAACAATGAAGAACGTTATCCTGTGCTATGGAGGTGCACTTTTAGATGCCCTCTAACAGCAACTCATTACACTGCTGTGTATTGCCACAGACCACATTATCACAAAACATGGCTTTACACAGGAAATGTTCTCTCTCATGAAGCAGGTGATAACCAGTGCTCATCTGTCCCCTCCACTGCCCTGCCTTCAGCAGCACCTCCTGCTCACTCACCAGGACACGCGGGCCCTCTGCACTGACCCACGATAAACTCATCTGAAGCACAACACAGTTTATCTGCTCTTAAACAAACCAACCATTTGTGATGAACCAATTCAACTGTGTGAAGTTTCCTGATGTGAGGGTACAAATCAGGAGAAGTTCCAGCACTCAAACCTCTCACAGCAGTTTCCTCAATCCCGTCTGGTCTGATGCAATGTAAAATAGGAATTGCAGCAGTTTTCACTCCAATGTGGTTTGTCTCCTTTCATGGAGGGATTCAATCACATTCAATTACTAAACTGCACTACAAAATGCAGATTATTTTTTTTTAAAAATAGCCTGATTTGAGCTCTCTAGATCATATAGATTCCTACATGGCACACAAAACTATGTTTCTTACTTTTATGGAAAACAAACAAACAAAAATCCTTACAAACAAACAAAAAAACCCCAAAACCCCAAGTATTTCAATACAGAAGGAATGCTCAAACAATATGTAATCATGGCCATTTTTAAACATACCTATAGACCACTATATGTGGAAAACAAAACAAGAGGACACTTACAGAATTGTAGACTGAGGCTCAAAAAGGCTAATAAGGCTGCCAAGGCCAGCAAGAACAGAAAACGGTTTCGGAAAAGCATTATTATTCACTCTGCTTGCTCTTCATGGTTTCATCTTCAACCTTCTGTGGTTCCTGCAAACAACAAAACATCGGCAAATATGTATTTCAGATGTGGAAACATAAGCCATAGCAAAGAAAATTCAAATATCCCTCTGACAGTGTCAAGTTATTCCTTAAAGGCAAGCACACAAGGTAATTCAAATTGGCAATAACAGAATGGATAAGTTGCCTTCACCCCAGTAATAGGATTAACTGTATTTCCACAACAAAACTTTCAGGTAAATAAAAAGATTTCCATTTCCCATAAAATTAAGCTTGTGACTGCTAACATAGGGTTAATACTCACATCCACAATTCTTATTTAAGAGAATAAAGAGTAAGACAAGCTGTCAATACCACTACACAGTAAACAAAAAAGTAATAAAACCTCAGAACTCGTTACTCGCTGCAAAAATAAAAATACAAAAAACCAAGCCCTCTCCTGAAACCATCCAAACACGCTTTTCCTTGCAAAAGGACATTCCGAAGAGTGAGGAATTTGCTGAAGTGCCCTGTTTTCACAGATGTACATTTTCCTGTGGAAAACTGCTCTATATGAGGGTTGGGGGGGGTGCTCTCCTCCCTACATGCCTTTTTTTCTTTTTTAAACAACCAGCTGCTCTTATGTGCAAGAGATGCCTCTTCCTAGCACTGACAGCGCGTTGCAGGAAATCGGTTAGTCTTGAAAGAAATCTTCTGAGATTCCCAGATCCTTTGAACTGAGCTCTGTTTATGACAGAACATTCAAACATGTTGACAGAAAGTAACTTTTTTCCCCCCACCACTGTTTATTTTTGCCCCAGCACTCATATCCTCACAGAAAGAGGCCTCTCTTTTTTTCCCCTGCTTTTGAGAATGACAAGTATTACATACACATGTAGTTAATACATATTTGCTTAACAAAACTCTTCTGGACTCCAAAAACTAACCATCTTAGCAAGATTTTAATCTCTGAGTGCCGATAAAATCACAACCTCAAATTCTCATTTTTTTTCTATCTCCCCCTCCCCCCGCAATTAATTTTTTTACTAATATTTGTAAAGGTCTCAGGAATCATGGAACTTATTTTATCTACTGGGGTTGGTCTTGAAAAGAGTTGTGGGACGTACGAGGCGCCCCAAGGGGGCTTTAGCAGCACGAAGCAATGGCACCCACGAGCCCATGTGGTGATCACAGAAACAAAGGCAGTGGGGCTTGCAGTAAGTGAAATCCATTATATACATACATTTTGCAGGACTGAGGTGTTTCCATCTCATTTTACTTGGACAGCTACCTTTACAGCTTTTGGAAACTGTGGACAAATGGAAAGATCTGGAGATTCTTAGAAGCAAGAAACCAGAGTCATTACAGTATTTTTCCCAAATGCCAACAGCACCATAAATGGCATGTGCAAGCAGTAATAAAAATAACATTAAAAAAGAGAGGGAAAGAGAAAGTTGGAAGGAACTATTTTAACAGTTCTCAATTTCAAAAAAAATCATAGCTCATCTTGGAACATCCTAGTGAAAGGCAGGAAGAAGCAAAACTGAACTACATCACTGCAACTCAACAAAGCTGTGAAGGATAGAAGGTAAAAGGATTAGTGTATGCCAAACACCAGGAGAGAATAAAGCAGTTCAAACAAACAGATGGGAGAACAGAAGGGGAACCACAGGAAAAAGCAAAAAATAGACTTAGCAGGGAGGAGCAGGTAAAATCTATTAAAAAGCTCTCAGGAACAAGAGGTCTTGTGCACAGTCTATACTCATTAATACTGTTCTTGCATAAAATAAAGCTGCCACAATAAATGAAAAATTAGAAGACTGGAAAATAGGAGATCTTACACACCTCATATTAGCAAAATGTTTTAGTGAGTAAGCTTAATGAGCTTTAAGCCTTAATTGCAAGATCAGAAGTTTCAAAACATTGAGTGTGAAATGCATCATTCAAGACATTACGAACAAGGTGAAAAGATTTTTCTTTTAAACTTACTTTGGCTTGCTAACAAATTAAAAGTTGCTGTGTTGCAACTTATGAGGAACAGGAACAGCTCCTGCTGAGAAGCTGTAAGTTAAAAGCCTGTCAATACAATTTGCCATCAGCTCCTCCTCGGCAAGAAGCTGCTGGGAATCAGGTGAAGGTATGTGAGACTGAGTCCTGAAGCCTCTGCCCCTCCAGGCTGGCACACAAGGTGCTCCCAGGGCACAGCAGCGCTTGGCCAGCACATGTTAAGTGAAGGCAGTGCAGTAAGTGTTGTAAGCACTCGCTGAAGTGAGCATTTTTACACTAAAAAAGATAAAACAAAGCCTGGAGGGGGGAGAAATAAAAGCAAACCGACCTTATCTTTCCACAAAACTATTCTTACACGCAGATGAAACAGAACAACAGACCAAAACACATTTGGGGTGCTCAGGACAGACTCCCACACAGCAAGAGCACTGCAGAGCATCCACTGCTAACCGGGTATTCAGGCACTGCTGATCTCTATGTGTTTACCCAGGCCAGAGTGCAGGTCCTGCCCCAGCCTCCACACCCCCACACTGGGAGCTCCCAAAGGGCAATTCCATCAACAGCGGACAGCACCACCTTGCTGGGCAGCAGGAATGGGTCCTGGCTCTGGGACTGGGAGCCAAGGAAGTACTTGCTGCTTCTAAGGGGGAGTAAGCACCACACTGAGGTGGAACTCAGCGCCAGGAGCAGCAGCTTCTGATGCGTGCCCAAAATGCAGTGGTTGATGCTCATCCCTGAGACAGGGAGGTTTAGACTGGATGTTAGGAACAAATTCTTCACAGAAAGGGCTGTCAAGCATTGGAGGAGGCTGCCTGGGGCAGTGGTGAAGACACCATTCCTGGAGGGATTTACAGACCTGTGAATGCAGTGCTCAGGGACAGAGTGTGGTGGGTTTGGCAGTGCTGGGAGAACAGCTGGACTCGACCTTTTCCAACCTCAACAATTCCACAATTCTGTTTCTATGAATGCAGTACTTGATAAAGATGATCTATAGAACTCCAAACATTTCAGTCACACTGATTTTAAATGTGACACACTTTTGTTTAGAAATTCATAAGAACAGTCATTAATAAAGCATCCTACATCGAAACGCAGGTAAGTAAAAGGCCACCTCTGAGTCACCTTTTGCAGCATACCTACCTACAGAATTTAGCACACCTACCTACATACCTACCCACAGAATGTAACTTTTCCTTTTAAACATGATCCAAAATCCCAACTCATCAAAACATGCCAGAATGACTCACAGCATTGAGAGCACCCTCGGTTCTTACCTAATCTCACACAAGTGCTGGTGTAAGGTGTTATTGCATGCTCACACAAAGGTAAAAACAGCCTTATGGTTGAAGGCCAGGCCAAGCAGTCAGGAAAAATTAGTAACTACCTAGAAATGCTGGGAGAGAGGCAGCCAGCCCAGAGCCCAGGCGAGGCACGAAGCTGGAGCAGAGCAGCTGGCAGCACTAACCTACTTTCTGTTCAGCACTGCAGGGGCACTGCCAGCCAGGGCATCACACAGAACCTCCCGCTGGCAGCACCAGCTCCCCAGCAAACCAGAGACAAGGCATTTCTTGCAGGGATGACTGGCTAAACTATTTCTTTTGTTTGTTTTAAGTCAGGCCCTGAAAATAACTTTACATTGATGCTTTCCAAGCACTTCTGAGATTAGATGTGACACTAAACCAGCACTGCCAAACTCCTGTGCCAATTGACTGATACTGTTATATCCTCCAAATCACCAGCATCCATCTATAATACAAACCTACTCTCCAGCATGAAGCGTAAGCACAGAATTATACTGACTCACCATGACAGCTTAAATGAATCTACTTGATTAAAACAGCATGTCTCCATAAATAATCAATAGTACTCCTCAAAGTCTGCCTCAATAAAATTACTGTATTTATCTGATGTGCTGCATCAAAATGACATTGTCTGCTGAAACACAAGTGAGCAAAAGCAGTCACAGTGATAAAAACAGCACAGACAAATGGTGAATTTGCCCCAAAAGGAAGTTAGTGCTCAGTCTGTACATAACTATGTGCCAAAGACAGAGAAAAGTATATTTTGGAGCAAGCTTATAGAGTGCAGAAGGGAGAACAAAAAGCCCACAGACAACATAAGGCTGATTTGGAGTAACATTCAGAGATAGTTTCAGAAAAGGTCACAGAATAACACAGACCCATTAATCTGATATCTCTACACTGCATAAGAGATTTAAACTATCATTTCTTTTTGATACATCTTTTGCTTTTCATCTCCATCTGCAGGCTTATTTTCTGACAAAGCCTGTTTTGAAGGCATCTGAAATGAAGGTGACAGTGCCTGACACAATTATAATGAAAAGTTCTGCCTTGACTTTCACTTTAACTTGTGATGCTCCACCAATCACTCTCCAGTCATTGGGCAGCAGCCCAGCAGGTGCATTTTTCACCTGCTCCCAAGTCCAGGCCCCAGACAACCTCAGACAGTGAGTTCATAGCCTTGAATTGGCAACTACAGAAAATAGCTGTGTCAGCAAATGGCACCAGTCAAACCTTTTCTTTGGCACTTCAAGGGATTTGCTTTTTTCCTGCAGGAATGCAAAATAATGGCTGGGATTTTCTGGTCATGACCAAATCAACCAGCACTATAAAGAGCCGTGGCAAGCAGCAGAACAGGGTGGAAATGGGAACACGCAGCAGAACCAATTCTTGGGTCAGCATGACCTGCTTAGTTACTGATGCTTGTAATTGTCACGGTGAGGAAACCCTCACAAAACCCCTGCAGCCACTGCAGCAGCAGCAATTTAAATTGGACATTTGATCCCTGCAACACTGAGGGTGCATTTTGCATGGCATCACAAAATAAGACAGCATCTGTGATGCTGTCCAGCACAACTCTCTCTTTTCCCATTGGAAAAAAACAAGAAACATACTTTTTTAAAAAAAATATCATTTAAGAAAAATAGGTCACAATACTTGGTGCAAATAAATGCCTTTCTAGAAAGAGTAAAACCGGCTCATCACTGAAAATATTAAATAAAACCTGCTCAGTAGTGTTACTCATGTTAGCCCACCCACCCATGAGTTAAGCTGGAAGACAGTAAGCACAGGACATGCAAAACTCAACTGAAAATACAAACAGGTCAGCAGCCTCATGAAACAAAAACAAACAAAAAAACACACACACAAAAAAAAAACCCCAACACCTAAGTGAAGATAAAGAAAGCCATGACAAAAAAGGCAACAAGTACCACTCCACAAGTAAGGCATGGAAACAGCAGGAAGCAGTGCCTGTCCAATACAGCATGGCTACACGTTAATATGTAAAAACTAATAGTTACTTATAAGATAATTTTATTTTTAATTACTTAACATTTTACCAACAAGCATCTGATTTAAAAAAACAAACAAACAAAAAAAGCTAAGATGCTGAAGTTTAATATATTTTAGCACATTAAAATGTCCACATCTAAATTTTTCTTGTCTTCTGTTTGCAAGTTTCTCCCTTATCTAGCCAGTTCTAAAATCCCCCTACCGGCACAGCTGGTCCTGCAAAGGGCAAAAGCTACTGGCAATGTCCCAGCAGTACTGCCCAGTCTTTCAGGCAACCATTTCATACAAGCCAAGGGATCAAACAGATCTTACTTGAACAATTCTGCCCCTCTGTACAGAACCCACTTTCCCTGTGCAGCAGATTTACCCCTGAATTTAATAAGCCCGGACAGTGACAAGTGCTGAGCACACAGAAGTGATGAAGGAACCCTCAGCCAGGCTGAACACTGACACACCTCCAAGATAATCCACTGCTCTCAAAATACAGGGTTCCCTTGACTCCAAAATCTGACCTTTTAAACCTCAAGGTGCACAAGCAGACGAACTAGTGAACATTTTAAACACCTCTTTGTCCTAAGCAGCTTTCAAGTTTGAGCAGGACTCTCGTAAAGTTTTCTGCTGGAAGTGCTGAAAAACCAGCACCTTCAGCTTACATCCTTTGGAGCAGAACAAGCATTTGCACAGTTTAGGTTTGCATTTGATTTTGCCAGCCTAAGTCCTTTAGAATGTATTTGTTTTACTGAACTCAGAACCCACCAGTCTATGAATCTCCTGAAACTGAGCAATAAACACAGCCATGCAGAGACACCGATGTTCAAGTTTTGTGCATTAATGTTATAGTTAATGCAGTGTAACATCAGAACACTACAACTATTAAGAGTCTCGCAGCATTGGAAGCTGACTTATTTTGCAGCCAGAAATCTCTCCAGTTTCTGAAATTTCCTCACACTTACATCAATTTTCTGATGAAATGATGCCCATGTTATCTTGAACAAACATAAATGAGTAAAAACAAAAGTGTGGGAACTGTTAAAAAGCATGAAAAGATCATTAAGTGCTGGATTTTAATTGTTTTTTTTCACCCTTGCACAGCAAAACATTCAGGTGTGTCAGCTTACCTCCCCTGTACTCTGACCACTAACCACCATGCAAGGAAACACTGCCAAAACCAAATGCTTCTGCACACTCAAACAAAAACTTTCAGAAGAAATACCATACTTGTGACTTGTAAATACCCTTTTTGATTCAGTAGTGTTTCAAAATCACACTTACAAACACATGAATACCAAAACAGGGTTTTTTGAAGATCAAGCACAATAATTTCTGATATGCAGTCACGAAAGGGGATCAGTACTGCAGTTATTTCTATATAATCAATGGTACCTAGAACTATTAGTAAGAAAAATATAAGTAAATACATTTACTAACTTAGAGATTAAGAAAACTATAGTTCCAAAATATAAGGTACTGTAAATATCTTTTTCTTTTGGGATGAAGTCATTGCCTTAGATCACTCTTTTCCTTCTCCACGCCCTCTGCTTTTCCTAAAATTATCAGTATATGTGAGAGAAGTTCTGAACAGTTGCAATTCAAATATTATTTCCATGTCCTGCACACCTTTCTGTTAAAAATAAATAAATAAAACCACTTCAACATTTTCTCCCAGAGCACTTCCCCTTTAGAGACTCAGCCTGGAGACAGCTTGCTGCCTTCATGCCCAGGCTCTGGCAGCACCCTGACAGCAGAGGCATTTTTGCTCCTACCAGCTTCACTGGTCTATTTATACAGAATATCCAGTGTTCCCATCAGCCAGGACACAGGGACCATGCCCCTGCCTGCAGGAACTTCACAAGAGTCTAAATTAGCTCTGTCTGTAAACAAAGAGAAAAGGCAGGGCTGCACATAGAAACAATTATGGAATGTTTATTCCAACCTGTCTGCAGTCCCCTTTATGTTCTACTTTCTCACAGATTGAGACATCTGTTTAGATCAGAGGACAAAACAGTGGTCAGCAGCAAAATTCACATCTGCCAGCTCATGCATTCTCTCCCCTTTGATTTGCACTTCTAGTCACTGATGCTATGTCTCTCTTCACTCTGGAGCCTCAGAGCCCAGGCAGGAACCTCTGCGCCTCAGTTCTGCTCCACATCATGGAAAACACACAGGGAAAGCTCCACATGGCACCCACAGAAACCTCTGACCTGCAGTCCTTCAGCAGAGATGTCTGTTTGGCACGACCAACACCGCTCTAAGGGCTCAGAGTGCAGCACAACCCCTGAAGATGGATGTGGGTTTGAATCTGAAGCTGCATTTCAGACAGAACACAATACAGCAAGGACTGCTTTCCTCAAACCACAGAGAAGCTTCAATGTCTTACAGTCTACCAATAAAATCCAGTCTATAATAAAATCTGCCAAATTACAAAGCTTTCAGCAGAGTTTAAATAACGATGGATCACAAGCCATTCCCCTTTCCAAAAAGTCAGACTTCACGGCATACTCAAATCTTAAGCATTGAAGAGACCACTGCAGTTCCTCTGCTAGCTTAAAACCTCTTCTCTTATCTTCATATTCCTTTTATGAATTGTTGAAAGTTACATGCTCTGGCCTTCGGTTTTTCAACTATGATTTTATAGGTCTCACATGGTTTACTCATTTGAACAGCAAATGCATGAGATCATTAAATATTTCCAGGAGTAGGTGTCCTTAACTTTGGTTTCTGTTGGTCCACATAAACCCTTAGTTCAAGAGATTCTTCCACTCAGACAAACTTCTCAGTAAGTGCTTTGATCTGGCTTTGATTACCTCTTCTTGGCTGGAAATAAGATCAATGTCCTACACTACTGTGTAGAAATCTTAAAAAACTTGAAGTCAATACCAACCCACCAGTCCAGCACATCGCTTTGGAGACTCTGGGTGAACCAAATTTTAGTATCTAGGAAAATCTGTCAAGCCCAACTCTCTGTTATCCACTTCAGGCGTCCCCCCATATTCCTACTCCTTCTCCTATGCAATAATAGGTCATAAAAGCCTCTGAACTGCAGAGAAAGTAAAAAGAAAACCAAAGGAAGTTCTTTTACTTCCTTAAAGGAAACTGAGCAACTCTTTTTTAACAGTATTCTGAAACTTGAAAGAAACCTTATGATTCCGATGGCTGCAGGCCAGAACTGAATATTAACCAGCAGCAAAACCATTCTAGAACATACAGATAATTAAGTAATTCTTTTAAAACAGTACCAGAATGTAATCATTTTAAACTTACAAGTTTAAAACCATATACCATATGCTCATAACTATGAGCATAGATCCTAATCACTCCCAGATCACAGCCAGTGGTTGATCAGAAAACATCACAGCTCCAAAAAGGACACAAAGACGAGCAACTCAATGTGCTTGAATTATTAAATTGTTTTGGTTTGTTTTTTTGTTTTTTGTTTTTTTTTAAGTTAAAGTTTTACTTTTTACAGTTTTAATTGTTTGAACAACTCCATCTCCTGCTGTAACACTCCCCTGTGCATGTATTTCGTCTGAGCAGGAATCTGCCTCCCTCTGCCCCAGTGTCAGGGGTTGTGTCCTGTGGCAAATACCTTCTTCTGGCACTAACTTTGAAAGCAAACATTGCACAGATGCACTCAAAGCTAGTTGTGATCAACAAGGGAAGGCAAGTTGAATAAACAGATCAGTGAAGAAAGCTCACAAACACAAAAAAATGCTTATTTTCCCACAATGAGTCAAATTTATCCCATCCAATGTTCAAGATGATGTCAGTCTTAAGGACAGCATTTTTCACTGCTTGTCAGCTCTTCCACTCAAGTTAGATTTGGATTTGAGAATGTGATCTGAGCTCCCAAATCTGCACTTTTTTTAGTTCCAAATGACCCTATAGTGGGTCAGTTTATAGCCTACCTCACACATACTCTACTGGTGAAAGTTACACACCCACAGCCCTCAGGGGCTCACACAGGTTGATTTGCTCCCAGTATCCCAACTGAATGGATTTATGGAGATTTATTAATCTCTTCGTCCCATCTTCCCCTGGTCATTCATCCCTCACCCTCTGGAAAACTGCCAGAATCTGAACCCACCCAGTGCCCCAGCCATTCCCCCACAGCTTTCAGCTCACCCTAAAATGCACCACTTTACATCTGGTGATTTAGCTACTACCAAGAGCTTTCCAAGTAGTGAAACACCATTTTACTAAATTAACTAAATTATACACGAAAAATGGCAGTGCAATGACCTGTGTTACAGATGTTTGTGCAAGAGGATGGAAGGGATGACACTGATTTCATTGCCCATCACATTTCTGCTCTATCCTATCCTCATCCCAAAAGATTTTTCTTCTGCTTATAGCCCTGCATGAGATCTGTTCCATCCTATGTGGAATATATATTATCATATGTCAGGTCACCCAAAACTTCCATATTCAACCACTTCCACACAATCTCAAGGATTCAAAATTACAGGGTAGACACACACTTCTGTTCCAAATGGAAAAGTTGTGCTTCTCCACAGGTTCTACTATTACCCACTGCAGCTCATGGAGAGGAAAAATAAAAAGATTAGACACACTTCATTCAGCAGTTTTGTCATCTTGCTGCAATCTAACCCCAGAATGGTGATTACACAGATGCATGAGCACACAGTCAGCATTTTCTGCTGCCCTTTCTTCCCCGCAACACTTTGCACAACTGCCAACTTGCCTGGCTGCTGGAGAGCTGAATGGGGAATAACACAGGCAATATACTGGGAAAACTGCCATGCTGCTGGCAAAAGGGCATGCCTGGCTTCTCCCTGGATCCTCGTGGCAGCAGCACAAGCTAACCACTAGGAACACATCATCTTACAGCTACAGACAGCTGAACACACAGGTGCAGGCTGGGGAGTTATTGCTTCAAAAGGAAAAATCAAAATAGGTTTAGGTAAACAGTGCTGGCATTAAACATCATGTCCCAGCATTTCCTCGGAAAGGCCCTTGGGCTACAGTTTTGTTGCTTTAGTTGCTTAGCTAGTTTTACATTCTATCAGCCCTCAGAAGCTCCTCATGAAGGTACCCAAAGGTCTTCAGAGGCAGAGACGCAGGCCTGTGTTCAGACCCAGGAGCAATCAACAAACCGACACCGCAACCGCAGATGCAGGGAAGATAAATAAAGTATGAGAAATACGTGGCAGAGTGCAAGAACCAGTGCCAGCACTGCTTTGTCCTTTTAAACAATGATTAACCACAGAGGGTACCAGCTGTCTGCAGGGTCCCCAGCCAGCCACTGCCAGCATCAGGAAGGCACAGAACAGCATCTTCCCCTGCTCCAGTAACCGTGACATTGATCACTGCAGACACTGACACTATGTTGTGGTGCCTGGTTTTTCATTTTCACAAGGGAAACCACGAATCCTGTGACAACTTCTGGGGGAAACTGACTTCATTCTTGGCTCCTGCTAAAGTTTTAGGTGGCTGTAGAAATTATGAATGGATCAGCTGGAAAACAGCCACTGATCAGTATTTCCACAGAGTTCTGAATGTGTTTACCATGTGGCACAAACAAATAAGCCTAATTATTTCAGCTTCCAAAAATCAGTTACTTCTAAGAAATATGCCAGCTGTCTAGCTTTTCAAAGCACAGTTTACTTCTCTAATCAATACAAAATAGCCTGTCAATCACGCTCTGAATCCTCTGCCTGTCATCAGAACCACTTAGTGCCTAATCACACAGTTACCATCCACCTTTGTAACCCTGCTAGCAAATGTTTCTGTTATCAGCTTGCACAATGCAAAAAAAACGGTCTTTCTTGTTGCTTAGGATGAACCATTACATTGATGATTCAGGCATTATCTGATTTTTTAAAAAGAATCATAAATGCCATTTGTCACAGCACACCTTCCCACTCTTTTATTTCTTCACTGAACAAGAGAATGCCTTACCCAGCTGTAATCAGAGAACATCTAATATTTTCAAGACAAACAAGAACACGAATTTTGAATTTTAACCTGAACCCAGTGGCACAAAACAAGCCACATGGGCAAAGCTCATGTGCTGCTACATTGACGTAAGTCAAGACTCACATATCATCCCCTACAAATTTTAGACAATAAAATTTCCCAAATTTTTCTACCCTAAATAGTGTGCAAGGCCAAATGCTTGCTTCAGGGGACTCTCTTTGGGATTCACCAAAGAGCAGCCTGATTTTAACAGAATATGAAGCATGTCACAGTCTGTACAGCACTCCTAGTATCGTCCTGGAAAACTGCTACAGAAACCTTCAGTCGTCATCACCCTTTACGGAGCTTCATGATCAACTGTTTCCAATTCTGTTTCTGTGTAATTTATGCCACACAGTGGCCTGCATTTCCATTCCCTGTTATGGAAAGCATTTTCAAAAGCTTTTCAAAGAAAATAAGAAAATAAGTACTTCGAAGCACAGTATTTTATCAGTACTGCAATATTTTAATACAAATCCAGTAAAACTACCATGACACTCAAGCCCATGCAAGTAGAAATCTTGCATGAAATCTACATTTAAAGTCTCCTCCCAAGCATTTGACATTTCTTCCCTTTTTGCTGCAAAATTTAAGTTTTCATTTTCATATATAATTTACCACCCAAGCCAGAGTATTTTTAAACATATCCTTCTGAATGTGAATCAATGCATCGCTCACTTGCCTCTCTCTCCCAAGAAGAATCAAGATAAAAAGGCTATGTTCAAACACTTCCCAAATGTGATGCACTGCTGGGACAGTTTTGAGCCAAACTACACTGTTTGTCCAACATTTGGACCACTGAGGGTCCTTTTAAGCATCTCCTGAAGCTGCTGTCTACCAGTGTTTGTGTGTCTGCTGCTCCAGTGCCTGTCAGTGTGGTTGGACTGCCATGCTGCCTTTTCCTGCATCTTATTGCTAACTATCTACCAGTAACTCCCAAAACTTTCCTGTATTCCCTCTAACAAACTCCATCTTCTTTAATCTTCTCATACTTCCTCCACCAAATGATTCTCTTAACAGTCAAAGCAATAGCTGTGTATTTTCTGCACACTCCCAAGCTCCTTGAGAGAGCACCTTCATCCTCTCGGTAGAGGCAGGCTTGAAGACTCCACCCTCTTGAACAATTAAAGTACCACCACCTCCTTTGTAGCTTCCATCACAAACCATAAATCTAAATCATAAAGCATATGTTAGTAGGTGGCTTAACATTTAATTCCTACGCTTGTGTGATGCATGTTTGTGAGCAACACGTATCTTGCAGTGGTTTCCCACTTAACTAATTGCCAACATGTTTTTGTTAGTCAAAAGATAAAATCGTGGGGAGATGAATTTGCAAGTAGAACTGACCGTAAGTCCAGATAAAAGCCACACTTAGGACCACATGAATCCATCATTCATCTTCTGGGCAATAACATGCAGACACACTTACGATACAAAGCCTCCATAAGTAAAATAATTTTTTGTATTATTTTTAATATCTGCAACTTCATCAGCAAAAGCATCCAAAAAATTCAACCAAAGTCTAGTTTCAAAGATCTCCTGTGAGACTGTGAACATAAACAAAGACTTACATTAGAAACCTCACAGAACATTTGAGGTTTCATTTGTCTAAGGAGGTCATGGTAAGTATGTAAGAGTATACACCCCCTTGTAAAACCACTGGAGGAAGCACACTTTACAGGCAACAGCAGTTCTGCACACCCCGAAGCACTGCTTTTTGTGTTTCCTCACTCCAAGATGCCCACCTCCAAAATGAGGGAAAAAAAGCTCAGAAGACAAAAGAAAGCTGTTACAGAAAATGAAGTTCCCAATCATGAAAGTGAAACAATTTAAGTCAATGACTGCAGCGTAACCCGAGACACACCAGTGCAGACACAGCCTCAGCTACACCAAAGCCATTTCACAGCTCTGTTGCTGTCAGACCTTCCTGTGACACCCTGCTATCCCTCAATGCTTCCTTTGCCCCAGAAAAGAGAGCTTGTTCGCTATGGATTGAATCTCGTAAAAAGTAGTATTTCAGCACTACTGAGTTTACATGAAATATTTAAGATACTACAATTAAAAGCCATTAGAGAGAGGAGCATATGTGTTTTAACCATGTGCACTACTTGTAGTTACCTTTTTAAGAAGATTAAAATTAAGCAGCTTTTGCTTTTCATCCCACTCACACCCTCCCACTACAAATTCTGTCTGAGCTAATCCTCCTTCTAGAGACGTCAAAACAGGGCATAAGTATTACAGCTACTTACTGCCAAAAAGCACTGGTTTAATATCCCATTACTATTGTAATACTGGCACAATAACTTATTATATGTGACAGCTTTTGCAGTTAGTCAAGGATAGAGCCACTTACTCAGTACGGGTATTTTCACCACATAAAAATATCTTTGTAAAATTTGTAGAACAGAAAATTTAAGGTCTGCACTCAGACGCTCATCTGAGACTATGCTGCCAGACAAAATAAAAGGCTTATAAGGTCATTACACATGCTTTTCTCACCCTGTGATTTCCACTGTCAAAGACTTTATGTAAAGTGATCCGTCCAGAAATTCAGGTTACAGTGTTTACAAATGCATTGTTTAACCCCTCACTTACCGGCATTTTAAAATACACTTTCACAGACTTTTTTTTTTTTCCTAGGGGCCTTTCACACACTCCGTGTGAAGGCCAAGACAATGTCCATCTCAGAACACACTTCCAATGACAAGTCCATGCTTGTCAAAACGTTCAGGGTTGTTTCTCGGGAATCTGCAGCACAGAAATAGACTAAGAAGTCTGTTCGAGGCTCTGAAAATATTTAGGTTAAGTACGTGCGATGAAAAGAATGCTAAGGGACACGCTAAAGACAAGAGGAAACAGGTGAATTCACGAAGTTACTCCACTCCGGCCACAGCGTACCCGCCGACAATGGATGCCAAGTCCCGGTGCCCGGAGCAGCGCGGCAGCTCCGCTCCATTCCCGCGGCCCCTGCCAGCCGAGGAGGGCACACACGAGCCGGGCCGCGGGCACTCGCAGGGGGACGAGCCCGTGCCAGCCCGTGCCCTGCACCGCTCCCACACACCGGGCCGTACACACACCGAGTAACACACGGCTCGCACACAGCGGGTCTCACACCCCGGGTCCAGCCCGCGGTCCCGAGCGCTGGTGCTGCCCGCGGTCCCGTCCGGCCGCAGGGCGGCGGGGCTGACCCGCCCCGAGGCCCCGCGGAAGGGCCGCCGGCCGAGCCCCGACC